>CM076607.1:106862904-106941337 GCA_038502775.1 Hippodamia convergens
AAGGTCTTTGTCCACGACTACCCTATAATCCGTACATTACGAATGAGCTTTCAGAAACATTATGATAGTCATTTTACAACCCGTGTATAATAGGTGTTGAATAATGAGTCATTATTCAACAGGTTCGAAGTCATTATCAAACGGTTTGAAAAAAGTTGATATAAATAATTAATCCATCCAACAAACTCGCCCTGGATTAGAACCTGGGACCACCGCGTGGAAGGCGAAGAGTTTACCCCCACACCGATCTGGCGATGCGGAAAAGTAGCAAATAGATCCAGATGATGTGTTTTCCTATGAGGTTTCAAATTCGATTTTAGTTTGACAGATTGAAAAATATTTGAAACGTCAGTGTTCAAAGAATTGCGTCTCATAAATTTGTAATTATTCTTGAATTCATTATGGAAATCGAAAGTAATGAAAGAAATGTTGTGTACCTACTCCATCGGAAATAAGAGATGTTGCAAAAATTACAACATTGAACCTTTTGCCGGAAAAATCAAGATATATCTACCTGAAAGTGTTCAACAATTTCATGGATTGGAGAGCAGCGAACAAAATCCAATCATTTTCTGAGCAGTTTTATTGACATATTTCTCGAAATTAACAGTTAACTATAAGCCATGAACATTGTGGTCACATTATTCCATGCTGATGACTACTCTCAACATAAATGAAGGCATCGATATCGAAAACTATAAAAAACTGCGTTCACTCTTGAAAAGGAAATTAGAAGGCTTTCGGCTTGAGTATTTTCTTGTCAAGAAATAAAAAAAATTATTTTTGAAGCATGTGATGAAAAGTATTTTGCAATGAAGGTAAAAAAACTAGCTACTTACTTACTTGGTCTCAACTCTAAAATTGGATTAATATCAGATGAATATACTCACCACCATATATATGTATATATCAATGTATAGAAAAATTGTTTTTTTTTTTTTTTTTTACCACAGACAAGTGCTTGGCACTTTTGTGGTCTTAAATGTTTGTTAACGAAAATTCTTCAATCAATTTATATTTCGTATTTGTATTTAAACATGTTAATAAACATATTATTATTATTATTATTATTATTATATTGAAGAAGTTGTTTGATTTATATTCATGAAATATTTTTCTTTGTTATTAAGTTACAATGATAATCGATGTTAAGTGAAATTTTGACGTTTATCGTGAGCTTGGAATTTTCAGTGAACACACACAAAATTGTGTCAACGCTATTGATAACTATTGTCATTGTTGAAAATTGCAGATAAATTCGAATTCCACCGAGGAAGTCGTGGACAAAGTATAGTATTCTATTTCGCACATAATTACTATTATTCACTCGAGTGAATTGCGACACTCGACCTGACGGCTCGTGTCGCAAACTTCACCCTCGTGAATAATAGTAATCATTATGTGCTCATCGAATAATATACTATTATTCAATATAGTTTATATATACCAAACAGATCCTCCTACAATATTCAAGAAAGTATTGAAGAGCGAGATCCAGTACACCGTATTAAGTGCGCTGTTCAATCTAACCTTAAATGGGTAATGAATGATGTACTGCTTCTTCGGATGTAATGTAGCCATAAGTTTCGCATTTAATTGAGAAGAATAACAGGGTGCTTGAGTTTTCGAATTATAATGTTCAGAACAGAATGGTAAATCTTTATGTTTGTCGTGTAATTCCCTGGGATATTCAAGATCAACTTCCAAAATATACCCTGTGGAGCATCACCAGGAATTTGAGTTACATGCGTATTAGTATCAGCCCATTGAAAACTTCCATATGGTAAATATTGTGACATTGCCAATCCATATTGATTATTAATATTGAAGTGAATCAAGTAATTTTCAGGTTTAGTTAGATCATAATTAGGAAGGTACTTATTATTTGCATGAGCTAGTCGTTTACAACAAACTTGACTCAACCCTCCTCGTATTCCTCGTTCAACAAATAAAAACATATCAATATCCCTGAGAAGTTCCAAGTCCTGTTTTGTATATTTCAACATTTGCATCCAACGTATATCCTGGTAAAGTGAAACAATGAGCTGGATCTAATCCAGTTTCATGACAGCTTGTTCGAAATTCGTCAAAGGCATCAGCCAACAAGAGAATATTAGTTTTCATGTAAAGATCTGAATATTCGCCCAGATTTTGACACTGAAATGTTTTCCACTCAAGATGTGCTCTCTTATTTCTTCTTCGTGGGCATTTCTTACCCTCTAATTAATTATAGAATGTTTCAATCGGAGGTAAAGATGTTTCATAGGAACGATCGATAGAATCGATGTAATCATATGGCATTATCCCCTTTTTCGTGAGAAGAATGAGATGTTCTTCAGATTCCATGAGAAATTGTGATTTCAAGTTCGGAAACTCTTCTAAATATGAAGATAGTTGATCCAGTGAGGAAGCCATGAATCGAAAACTATGAACGAATCGGAAATACAATATTCATTGTAATGTTTACTAAAGCTGATATATTTCTCTTTTGTAATAGGTAACAAATAGATTTTTCCTTCCATTCTCGTGGCTATATCTTCTATAACCAAATTAGCGTCATATCCACTCAGGTTGTGAAATACTACTGGAATCATGTGACTATCCTTATAGTTGATATTACACCCCTCATGTGCTGCTCCGCGATAATTAGTTTCTGTTAAAAGGTGGTTCTGATCTCGCACTTTTTTATGATCAGGTTTGAACATGTCTTCACACATATGACAGTGAGAAGCCTTCTCGAATTCAACCTCCTGTTTTAGCGTCATATTGATATCATAGGGACACCGGAAAACAGTCTCTACATTCTCGGCAAACTGATTCAACTCTTCAGCAAACAATTTAATGCAATTCGGACCCCGATAGGAACGGTAGAAACTCAAAGTATCTTCATATGAACAATTAACATAGTATCCCACAGCTGCAGATTTGTGTTCTTGATAGTTGTTTTTGGTATTAGCCGGTTTTAGTTTGCTCTCCAGATCTGCATAAATAATAAAAGGCACCTTCCCCCTTTTTGAACTCGAGTGTATTGTTTCCTACTTCAGGCATTTTAATAGCTGCTTCATTCATGTTTCCACAATCATCCGAATGACTTTTTAGTTTATCTTCTGATCGAAAATATGCAGACATCTATATATCACATACAGGGTGTACCAAGTTCGACGGCCTATTAGGCGTTTCTGGAGAACTAGACTTATTTGAAATATGAAAATTGGGATATTGTTCGACATTATCTACCGAGCTAAAATCTTCTTAGAGCCTGACCACTTTCAGTTATACTGGGAGCGAAAAAAAGCTTTTCAAAATTATTTTTTCTGTTTTTTTGTTTTCGAATTTGACAGAGTATGCAATTCTGAATACATTCGTACTTGAATCGTTGCATTCGTCGAAATACTTTCCAAAATATCGAGAAAAACCTGAAGAAAATGAGAGAAAAGAGTATTCGGTATTATGTTTGTTATTCCTAATCTAGATGACTTAAGCACAAACCGTTTTTCACATTTTTAAAGTCAAAGACTGTGGAAATATTGTACATTTTTAGAATTTTGAAAAACTCATCACAGGGTGTTCCAAATGTTGGGTCAAAAATTGCGATCAAGATTGGCCCATAACTTTCGTTTTTCAAATTAGAAGCCTATTTTTTTATGATTGCTTTGGATTGTACGAAGAAAAATGATGATAATGTTCTAACATGTTAATGCTCCTAAAGTTGATAATTCTTGAGTTATTTAGGATTTTCTGATTTTATGTCGTACGTAGCGTCAAATTCATTAAATCTGTTTCATATCAACTATGACCTTGGTCAAAGAAGATAAATTATTCCAATAACTCACTAGTGACGCACACTTGAATACATTCGTACTCAAATCGTTGCAATCGTCAAAATACTTTCCGAAATATAAAAAAAAACTAAACAAAAAAGGTAGATGAGAGTATTCGGTATAATGTTTGCTATTTCTAATCTAGGTATTAACGATAAAAACATTGGTATCTTAGTTAAACTTTTTAATGATATATACAACACGGGAGTGATACCAGATGAATGGCTGAGATCTGTATTCATAACAATTCCCAAAAAGCAACAAGCTAGAAGATGCAACGATCACAGACTAATAAGCCTGATGAGCCATACACTAAAGGTGTTCCTTAAGATTATACACTCTCGAATAAGAACCAAATGCGTACATGATTTAGACGAGACTCAATTCGGCTTCAGAAATGCCGTTGGCACCAGAGAGGCAATGTTTGCTTTGAATGTTCTTCTCCAAAAATGTCGAGACCAACGTAATGACGTCTTCGTGTGTTTTATTGATTATGAAAAGGCCTTCGACAGAGTACAACACGAAAAGCTCATAAATATATTGGGAGACGCTGGTGTTGATGGGAAAGATTTGCGTATAATCAAGAACCTATACTGGCAACAGAAGGCAGTCGTTCGAGTCAACGGAAGATTTACAGATGAACGTCAAATCCAACGAGGTGTTCGACAAGGATGTGTCCTGTCGCCACTGTTATTCAACCTATATTCCGACAAAGTCTTTAAAAAAGCTTTATATCAAAAAGAACTCGGAGTCAAAATCAACGGTGAGCTAATTAACACTATTCGCTATGCTGATGATACGGCTATTTTATGCGATGATCTTCAAGGAATCCAAGATCTCATAAATTCTGTCAATGCAGTGGGACAGGAAATGGGACTGAATATAAATGCTGCTAAGACAAAGTTTATGGTCTTTAGTCGCCAGCCATACCTCAATGCGTCACTACAAATAAACGGACAAAACGTTGAGAGAGTATCCAGTTTTAACTACCTCGGATACTACATCACCGAGCAACTCGACCCGGAGAAGGAGGTTAGATGCAGGATTGAATTAGCGCGTACATCGTTCCAGAGGATGAGGTCACTGTTTTGTAATGACAGCCTGAACCTTAAGCTGAGACAGAGAATGATTAAATGTTACATTTGGTCTGTGCTGTTGTACGGTGCTAAAGTCTGGACCCTGAAAGCTGTCACAATTAACCGTTTGGAAGCATTTGAAATGTGGTTACATAGACGAATGCTAAGAATACCATGGGTGGCATTGCAAAGAAATGAAGCCGTTTTAGATAGGGCAAATACAGTTCGTGAACTCTTGACAACGGTCAAATGCCGAAAACTGGCATACCTCGGACATGTTCTCAGAGGAAATCGTTACCGGATGTTGCAACTTATAATGAAGGGCAAAATAGAGGGCCGCAGGGGCGTAGGAAGAAAACAAATCTCCTGGTTGAAGAACATCCGGGATTGGACCGGTATACATAGCGTCGAACAATTGTTTAGAATGGCTGAAGACAGGGATCAGCTCGCCATCGTGATTGCCAACGTCAGGGGGACCTGACACGGCACAATAAGAAGAAGAAGAATCTAGGTATCTTAAGCACAAACCGTTTTCACCTTTTTGTAGTCGAAAACAGTGGAAATATTTTACATATTTGGAATTTTGAAAAACACGTCACAGGGTGTTCCAAATGTTCGGTCAAAAATTGGGATCAAGATTGGCCTATAATTCTATAATTAGAACCCTATTTTTTCATGATTGCGTTGGATTCTGCGAAAAAAATGATGATGATGTTCTATCATGCTGATACTCCTAAAATTAATAATTCTTGAGTTATTTAGTATTTTCTGATTCCATGTCGTACGTTGCGTCAAATGCATAAAATCTCTTTCACAACAACAATGATGAATGAATTAAAAAAAAGGTATGTCATTAGTGAGTTATTGGAATAATTTATCTTCTATGACCAAGGTCATAGTTGATATGAAACAGCTTTAATGAATTTGACGCTACGTACGACATAAAATCAGAAAATCCTAAATAATTCAAGAATAATCAATTTTGGGAGCATTAACATGATAGAACATTATCATTATTTTTCTTCGTACAATCCAACGCAATCATAAAAAAATAGGGTTCTAATTTGAAAAACGAAAGTTATGGGCCAATCTTGATCGCAATATTTGACCCAACATTTGGAACACCCTGTGATGGGTTTTTCAAAATTCTAAAAATGTACAATACTTCCACAGTCTTTGACTTCAAAAATGTGAAAACGGTTTGTGCTTAAGGTATCTAGATTAGGAATAACAAACATTATACCGAATACTCTTTTCTCTCTTTTTCTTCAGGTTTTTCTCGATATTTTGAAAAGTATTTCGACGAATGCAACGATTTGAGTACGAATCTATTCAGACTTGCATACTCTGTCAAATTCGAAAACAAAAAAAGAGAAAAAAATAACTTTGAAAATTTTTTTTTCGCTCCCTGTATAACTGAAAGTGGTCAGGCTCTAAGAATATTTTAGCTCGGTAGATAATGTCAAACAATATCATAATCCCAATTTTCATATTTCAAATAAGTCTAGTTCTCCAGAAACGCCTAATAGGCCGTGGAACTTGGTACACCCTGTATAAACTTTTGGCCATGTTCTCTACTTAATTGACTGGAAACAAGTCGTGATAAATTTTTGATCCATACCTACATAATGATATCTAACATCGTCTTCCGTATAGCGATCTTGCACTAGAAGTAGGTTGATCCTGTTTTTAGTTGGGTGGGTTGGTAAAGTCATAACATTTTTTCTTTCTCCAGAACATAGACGTTGATCGATATCAGGTTTTGTTTTTCAAAGTTGGGTATCTGTTTCATTGTCATGGGGAACTGTATTCCTTTCAACTTCAAAACTTTGGAATAATGGGGATATTTGGTAATTAGTTGAGGGTCTTTCTCAAAAAGATACAGAGCAGAAATCACAGCCTATGTGAAACAAGCATTATCGTCATTTCTCACGTTAGTGCAAGCCTCTTTTCGTTTTATTTCAGGAAGAAGTTCTATGTATGAAGATCGAACTTGGGGGGAGAATTTATTTATATTAATTCCTAGATTTGTCACATTTATTAAAGCCCATCCAGAATCCCTATCTTGGAATTCCTCGAGGTTCTTCAAGAAAGGAATCAATACATTATTATTGAACCATTCGGTGATATTTGTATCTCGATATAAGGGTGAATTTGAAATATTTGTATTCCTTTTGAAGCTTGACCGCTTTCATGATTCCAAACTCCCCTCAAAAAAAAAAATATTTACTTTGACAGCTATATGGATTTTCAAAGTGTTTTGGATTCTACAACGAAAAATGGATTCGTAGTGTGATAGAAAATCTTCAGGATCCTTATGCTTCAGGTTGCTTATAATACCCGTTCTCAAACGATAATTGAACGTTGATTCAGAGTCATCCCATAGCACTTTTTTCCAAGCTGTCTCTTTTGTTCCGGAATATCCAGCTCCTCTACGATACTTCAATTGTGCTCTATATGTTTTAATATGGTTCAATGTATTCAACAATTTCTGTTTTTCTTTTTTTCTCCAATTGTATGAGAATTTCTCAATCTTTTATCCAACCGCCGTATAGCAATTGTACAATTCTTGAGGCCGTCCTTTACTGATAGAAGAGCTTTGATCCTCTCAACTAAAGCAGCTAATAATATTATGTTGACTGCTCGGTTGAAAAACTGTAAATGAAAGATAGGAATGTAGTTTTTCTGTTTATTAAAAATTGGGCGAATTCTGTCAATATAATCATACAAAATTCATTTGAGTGCTGATATCGATTGGGATATATCAATATTGAAACAAATTTTCACATCGTTGAAATATAAAATTTGGATATAACGGATACACAACATATTTTCATTTTTATTAGATATCCTTCGAAAATTCAGTCGATCAAATAACTTTTGAGCAGACATCTCAATGTACATGAAAAAATTTACATCACTTGTTTAGTGTACGGACGAAAATTCATTACAAATGATACTTTGAAAAACACTTTATCAAGAAACGTCGCATAAAGATTAAATAAATTTATGAAATTCACATAATTCCATGAAACCGTTAAGTCCTTCTCAAGTTATTATATATTTTGAACGAAATACATTGATTTATCAAGAAACATAACAGATTCATGATCGGGTCAACGTTAAACCTCTGAGAGGACACTGTGAAAAAATCTATCAGAAATATAATTGTGATAGACCAAAGAATATAGAACAAAGTTATCTAACATCGAATACTAGATATCCTCATGAAGTTAGTAGTGATATAGTATATAACATTACTAGCAAGGTGAGACGGTTTTTTTGGCGAATGGAGGATATAACTGACGAGCTGCAGACGAGTCAGTTACCTCCTTGAACCAGTAAAACCCGTTACCTTGCGTGTATTGTTTTATATTTTATTTGTTTCTCATTTGTAAAAAGGTTAGATAAATTCCAAAAAAATCTCAATAATTTGTCGCAAATATCGTAAGCTATGGAAGCGTTGCCATGAACATGTCTCTTTATTTTTCTTTACATTTGTTTTGGCGAAAGCGAAAATAAATGGACCAAAAGAAATTGTTGAGGCAGCCAATGAAGTTTATTACCTGCAAAATCAGCTTCAAGGTACGAGCGAGAAAACGACGACTTCAAAAAGTGGCAAAACAAAAATAGTGTGATTGGGGTAACTGAAGATGTTTTGTTGATCTACTTGAATCAACTATCAGCTAGATTCAGCCCTAATACTTTATGGGCAAAATGGTCTATGCTGAAAAACTGCTTGGAAATGAAAGAAAATGGCCCTGTTCGCAGGTTTGTTTTTTAAAAAAAATTTATTGAAAATTATGACGTTTAGTTGTCATTTGCAGATTTCAAAAGGTAATAACGTTTCTGAAACGAAAAAATGAGCGTTATACGCCAAAAAAGGCCAAGGTATTAAGTAAAGAAGAGGCTGAACAATTTCTTTTACATGCTCCTGATGACCAGTGGTTGCTGGCGAAAATTGTAACAATATTTGGGATGTGACATGTTCTTTCGAGCATTTAGGCCGTCGTCGTAGATTGGTTCTCGACGTTTCGCCAGTTCGAGTGTCTGGCATCTTCAGGAGTTATATTTCAGGAGATGTTCTCACTGGATTGAACTGCCTGAGTGTGACGGGGACGCAGATTGTACTTCCTTATATAACCTCCGTCGGAGGGCGTGGCTGCGCTTGACCGGTCTCGTCCCGATACCGAACGCGCGCCGGTGTCCGACCGGTTCACAACCGGTTCCCGATCTTCATTCACTTCATGAACCCGGTCATTATTATAGGGAAGTGGTTTTGTGTTTTTGAGTACTGGCACCCATGTTCTATTGATTTTCAAAGATTCCTCCGATTTATTGAAATTCGTTGGGTGTTTATGAATTTCGATTGCTTCCCTGTAAAGCCTGGGGTAGTAGGCGGTAGTGGTGCACAACACTTGGGTTTGGTCGAATTCTATTGCATGATTCGTGTTGTTCAGTGTGTGCTCTGCGACAGCGGATTTCTCTGAATGACCCAGTCTACAATTGGCCTTGTGTTCCTTGATCCTCGTATTGATGGATCGCTTCGTTGTACCGATGTATACACTACCACAGCTGCACGGAATTCGGTATACACCTGGTGTACTGAGTGTGTCCCTTCTGTCCTTGGGGGAGTTGAGATGGTCCTTGATCTTCTTCGACGGTTTGAATATTGTCTTAATGTTATGTTTCCCCAGAATTCGTCCGATTCTATCTGTCACCCGTGGGATATATATAATTATGTAATACACCCCCTGTATTCTGATATATTCCATACATTGTATTCTCATTAGCTTCTGAATATGACCATATTAACTTTGGCTGACTAAGCACACGTGTCTCTTATCTCATTGCTGAATGCATCGTAATACCGAAGGTATAAATTAATGCGATATGAAAATATCACTCAAGAATAATCAGTCAGTCAAGAATAGTCTGTCTCTTAAGAATAATTGTATCAGTAAATCATAATTGTATCATCTCATTGTTCCTAAATAAAACTGTTTTTAAAAACGGTGTCTTCAACCCAAAATACATAATTGGCGACGAGGTCTGGGATTGTGCCGGTCTTCTTAAAAAGTGAACCAGAACCAATTGGCGACTTCAGAAGGCTGCAGTTCCAACTGCTAAGGTGCAACCGAACGTGAGGAAGAAGACGACGGAGAGTCCGATCGACAGGTTAGCAACTGCGACGATATCCACCAGAGAACAAGGGTGAGTGAGCAATTATCCTGACAATTTTCCTGACATTATTCTTCCCAGTTTTTAATTGACCTGGCCCAAAGTCAATCACTCTCTTCCCCAAGTTTTGTGTGTAAAACTTGTACAGTTTTTTAAAGTTTTTCTGATATAAAAACTAAGTATTTTACTGAAATATTATTGTATAATTGATAATTAATCTACATATTTCAAAATAGGTGAAATAGATTCAGAAATATCAATCGCATTGAACGAATTGATAGATTCAATATCTGAATTAAAACTAGAAGACTCAATCATGGCAGACTTAACTTTTCCTAAAGAATTTGGAAATCTCCTACCGAAATTCGATGGAGATAGAACAAAATTAAATTCATTTTTAGCTGCATGTGACGACTATATCTTACAATTTCAAAATGCTGAAGCAATCGTCAAAACTTATTGTCTTAATCTCATAAAAAGTAAATTTATTGGGAATGCGGAAGCAGAATTCCACACTTCCAATGTTCCAAATACATGGATCAGTATAAGAAATTTCCTCATAAATAAATTTGGTGATCATGCAAACCTCGATGTACTTAAAAATCAATTGCAATTTCTTAGGAAGAATCCCAAAGAAGATATTTTAAATTTCATTGAAGAAATGAAAGCTCTGAAAATCAGAATAAATTATAGAATAGACGCAGATGTTATGAATGCGCAAATGAAAATCCTACATAAAGATTTGACTAACGACTTAGCGAAAAATGTATTAATAAGTAACAGTCCCTTCGAATTACAGACAACTTTAATTACTACACCTGATTTAACTGTTGAAAATTATGTCTCTCAAAAATCGCAAATAGAAATGATGCGGTCGTGGAGAAATCCGCCCACAAATAATTATAATATTAATAAATCGAAAACTAATTCCCTATCTAGAAATTCAAATAATGTTTTCCAGTATCAAAATAATCATTTCAGAACTCCTAACTATTCCCATGATCCAAGACAAAATTTTTACCAACAATTCCCCTCGCAACCAATCCAATTTAAACAAAGAAATGTAAATACTCATTTTCCTACTGCAAGACAAGTTTTTAGTCCCACAAATAAATCAAATATAACCAATGTTTTCAAACCAAATCCAAATCAAAGAATTAATACCCCTCCAGAAAAAATGTCTGTCCAAACTAGAAATTATCCTAAAAAAAGAAACGAGTATTCAACTCAATATAATCCAAATCCCCAAAGAAATTTTTAAAATTATCGAAGTACGAATTATCATAATAATCCGAACAATGACTTCATTGTTGAGGAACTAACGAATGTTAATTCAAATGAACCAAGTCGAAATTTTCCAAAAGCAGGCCCAAGCAACGAATTGACCTGAATCATGCCTTAGATAATAAAAATCAGTTACCTTATATCCAATTTCGAAACCCTTATTGTAAATTATTAATTGATAGTGGTTGTTCAGTTTGTTTAATCGATCCTAAATTCGCATATACCAATTTTCCAGATAATATCTTTGAAGAAAAGACTTCTTTAACAGCTTGTATGAGAACGGAAAACTCAAATGAAAAAGTATTATTGCCAGTTTTTGATGAATTTTGCATTAGTGATATGCATCCGTTTGTACTTTACAAATTTCATAATAATTATGATGGCCTTATAGGAGCCGATTTCTTAAATAAATATGGACTTAGCTTAGATTTCGAAAATCAATTGTTATATAATGAATATTGTAGAATTCCATTCAAATATGAAAAACACTCTTTTGAAAAAAATGATTCAATCCAGAAAATATCAGTACTTGAACAGGAAAAACATGAGCTCTTCTTGAAATTTAAAAATAGTTTGCAGGAAATCGATAAAACTAACAAGATAAATCAAGATATGAAATCTGAAATCGAAGAATTAAAATCCAAAATTTTCAAAATTGAAATATCCAATAAGAAACTTGAAAATTTTATTGAATTGAACTCTAAAGAAAGTACCGAAATGAGAAAAAAAATTTTAAATTTGAAGAAATCAATAAATGTAATAAATAGGGGAAAAACAGAGTTTACAAAAATCTAACGCTAGAATAAATAAAGTAGATAGGAAATATAAGCAGCTCAAATCAGAATTTGATAAGTTGAACAATGAAATAAATCAAATAAAGGTTGAAAATGATGCTTTATTGCGAAATAATAAACAAATAAGTTCGAACTATGAACGTGTTCTCAAGGAAAATGGTAATCTTATATCCAAACTAGGAGAATTTAAGAATGAAATTAAATATAATAAAGGTTCAATGAATAATGCCAATACTTTGCGTAGAATTAGATTAGAATCAACGAATGATTTTTTATGTAATGAAACCAATGATGATAATAATAATATTGAGTTTAATGGTATTAAGACTGAAAAAGTTTCATCAGTCAATGAAGAAAATAATTTTAATAATAATTTTTATGGTTTCAATGAATATTCAATAGATGATCATTATGAAGACGAATATAAAGAATTTAATGGAAATATTAATTTTTTAGTTAATCCGAGAAACGAAATAAATTATGGATATTTTACTAAGGACGAACCTGGATTCATAATAATTCATATCATATCCCAAGGTAACGCTCATTCTGATAAGCCAGATGCACCTAGAAGTTTGATCGCAGAAAAAGTGCGATTCATCAAATTCCTTTCACACTGTAAAAATGACCTGCCTCATTTTTACGGGAGGTTACTCAAGAATTATACGCTACATGATTTTCATAAATTCTATTTTCTACATTTTATACTGTAGGGATCAACTTCTGATATAGAAGCTGAATACCGAACAGAGAATTTTTCATATTTATTTAACATACATTAAATTTAGCTTCACTATATCATGAATGATACAAAATGAAAGCATTTTAATATTATGTAATTATGTACGGACGAGCCATTTCAGCTTTTAACTATATTTATTTTATTCTTCCCAGTTTCGGGATCAGTTTTCCTGAAATTTAATTCGATATGAATTTCCTTACAATTTTACAATTACGATTTTAACCCTTAGGATTTTTAGTGTATCATACAGCTCTTAATTATTTGCTAAGATGATGACATCTTATTGCTATTTTATCCTTAAATACTTGAATTTCTAAAACTTTCTTGATGTGAAAAAGTATAGGCACCGCGCCGAGGATTACTACAAATATCAAATTACATTTTCAAATCATTTTGGCAAATTTGACATTGCCTAGCCAAATTATCACATGAAAGAATTACGTTAATTAATACGAAATTTATTAAAAAAAAAAAAATATGAACGCACCCCTTAAAGAAGCTGTAAGTAATTTTCAAATTCCAAAAACTACAAACGAAATAAAGACAGTGTTATTTACTATTTGATAACCAAGAAATTCTATTACGATAAACCCACATACGAAAATGTATTTAATTCCCTTTTATATTTGAAAAAACTTATGGATTCAAAAAATGAAACTCATTTAGCTTTACCGCGTATAGCATGTGGATGAATTAAAATGGCCTATTATTTTGAATATGATAAAGTATATTTTTGCAAAATGCAAAGTGAAAATAATTTTTGAATATTTATCGCCACTGAATACTGAAATAAATGAAGAATTTATAGACTTCAAGGGAATTGAAGATAATTTACGTAATAAAGGTGAAAATATTGAGATGAACTGTATCGAAGAAAATGTAATTTATATTACCAATTAGGCTACGGAAGAAGAATTGAATAATATACGATTACCGAAAGTAGGAAATAGTTTTTATTATGAGATTAATCATGAATTTAATATCAGTGAAAGAACCGATATGAACCCCATAGAGGATGATTCAATATCAATTATTAATAAAGTATTAAATGAAAAACTGGAGAGATATCACGAATTATTAAATCGAGGTAATAATAGAAATCATAATGAAATTGATGATATTGTCTGTGATGAATTTAATAAAGATTTTTTTCGAATAATTTAAAGAATAGATATTTAGGTAGATTGAACAAAAAACGTTCCGAAGAAACAAGGATTTTCCTTCCTTTTAAATACAAACCCTATTCACATTGAAAAACCGTGTTGTTAGAAAGTTAGATTTAGTTTACAAAAATATTAATGCTCGCGGAACAGATACGCATAGAATTCAAGACATGAGGAATAGACACATTTATCATAAAAATATTACTCCCTCATAAAATAACATGCTCGCTATTTTACTCGGAAAAGCTTATATAACAAAGAAGAATACACAACTGATTTATCATATTGATTTGGAACAAGTAGAGGATCTTATTTTGAAATATCAAAAAGAAATTGATAATTTGAAAAATAAACAATTATTGGGATTTACACAAACGCCGCATTATGAATATTTACAACATTCGAATACGATTGATTAATATTAAAACTTTAGAAGAACTTGTAAATGGAAAAATAAGAGTTAAAAGAGGACTTATTAATATTGGAGGTAAAATTTCGAAGATTCTATTTGGAACATTAGATTCAGATGATGAAGAACTTTATAAAAATTATTTTGAAAGTATAGCAAGAAACGAGGACACACTTATGAGAAATCAAAAGCAGATTGCTACAGTAATTAATGATTTGAAAAATAAGTATATCGATAAATTTCGACAATTCGCAGATAATTTTAAATTATTACAAACAATACCGCAATTGAGACATATTGAACACATGCATCTTCTTGCATTTGAAATTAAGGATATTAAAAGTATACTAGATGAAATTCAAACAGCAGTGAGCTTTGCAAGACTTCATATCCTACATGAATCTATTTTACCATATACAAAATTCGCAGAACTAATTAAAAATGACACAATCATTCCAATGCACCATTTAAAGGATTATTATCAATTATGTCATACAAAAGTTATGTTTAAAGAGAAAGTTCTATTATTTCTTATATCAATTCCTACCGTTTATGAAGAAAATTTTAATCTATACAAGTTTTACTATATCCCTCAGAAAAACTTAACCCTTCCCTATACCAGTCCTTAAATGCTCACTCAAAAAGAAGAATTGAAATGGTCAACCGATGAATGTCATGCTGTCGAAGAAGATTACCTTTGTGATCAAGACTCCCTTACAAAACCTCCTGAAAACCACTTAGAAAATTGTCCCAGAAAAGAAATTATACCAATATCAAATTTGAAAACTTTAGAAGATGGAAGCATTCTTTCGATTAATAATATAGAAATTCAAGAAAAATGTCCTCAGCAAACTAAATATTACTTTACTTCACCGATGGCTATAATCCAATCGAAATGCATCATCAGTAATTTCCAAAAAGAGATATTTCCAATTTCGATTAAAAAAAATACATTATTTTACCCAAGACGGCGATAGTCCCACGAAACCAATCCCAAGAAGAGGAGAAAGAAGAAATCAAGGAAGAAGATATCCCAGACGTTAACTTAGAAGACATTCGAAGATGGAAACCCCATCCAGCATCAACTTTTATGATTATTATAGGAATATTTATGTTTTTGTCTATTTTATACTTGTTATTTAAACATTTTAAAATACGTAAAGCTACACCTAATCAAGGTGATACCTTTATCCAAAGGGGGGAGGAATTATGTAATATACCCCCTGTATTCTGATATATTCCATACATTGTATTCTCATTAGCTTCTGAATATGAACAGGTCATGGTCGTACCAACAGCATGCTTTTCAAGTGGAATTCGGTTGATAGTCCTAATTGTGAATGTGGTGAATCAGAGGAAACAGTTGAACACCTAATTAATAATTGTTCGATTTATAAATTCCAAGATGGCATTAGAGCCATACACAATATATCAAACTCATTTTTGCAATGGGTTGAAAATTTCAGATCAATTTGATGAAGTATAAATTGAATTCTCTTGCTGTTCTGGCTTTTTTTATTTTCAGGTTGGAGTTAGTGTTTGGAAATCCTTCCTCCGAAGAGCCGTCCCGCTGATCGTGATGTCCTTCTATATAGAATATTCAGAACAATTTTATTTTATTTTTTTAACGGGGAGACAGGTTTTTTCGGCTGAGGTTTTTTCCCCTGGCTCTATAGTATCGTATGATACTGGTGATGAAAGTATCGTATGATACTAGTATCATACGAAGAATGTTGTGGTACCCCGTTCCTTTTTTTACCTCAGCTTAGGTTCTTTTTGTTTCAACATTTATTGTATTATTTTAGCTCTCTTATTCAAAAGAATATATATATATATATATGACCATATTAACTTTAGCTGACTAAGCACACGTGTCTCTTATCTCATTGCTGAATGCATCGTAATACCGAAGGTATAAATTAATGCGATATGAAAATATCACTCAAGAATAATCAGTCAGTCAAGAATAGTCTGTCTCTTAAGAATAATTGTATCAGTAAATCATAATTGTATCATCTCATTGTTCCTAAATAAAACTGTTTTTAAAAACGGTGTCTTCAACCCAAAATACATAATTATATATATATATATATATATATATATATATATATAGATATATATTCTTTTGAATAAGAGAGCTAAAATAATACAATAAATGTTGAAACAAAAAGAACCTAAGCTGAGGTTAAAAAAGAAACGGGGTACCACAACATTTTTCGTATGATACTATAGTATCATACGATACTATCATCACCAGTATCATACGATACTATAGAGCCAGGGGAAAAAAACCTCAGCCGAAAAAACCTGTCTCCCCGTTAAAAAAATAAAATTAAATTGTTGTATCTGAATATTCATATAGAAGGACATCACGATCAGCGGGACGGCTCTTCGGAGGAAGGATTTCCAAACACAAACTCCAACCTGAAAATAAAAAAAGCCAGAACAGCAAGAGAATTTATACTTCATCAAATTGATCTGAAATTTTCAACCCATTGCAAAAATGAGTTTGATATATTGTGTATGGCTCTAATGCCATCTTGGAATTTATAAATCGAACAATTATTAATTAGGTGTTCAACTGTTTCCTCTGATTCACCACATTCACAATTAGGACTATCAACCGAATTCCACTTGAAAAGCATGCTGTTGGTACGACCATGACCTGTTCTTATTCGATTAAGAAGGGACCATTTTCTCCTGGGAAGGAATTCTATTGCATGATTCGTGTTGTTCAGTGTGTGCTCTGCGACGGCGGATTTCTCTGAATGACCCAGTCTACAATTGGCCTTGTGTTCCTTGATCCTCGTATTATATATATTATATATATATATATTATATATATATATATATATATTTCTTATGAAAAAGAGAGCTAAAATAATACAATAAATGTTGAAACAAAAAGTACCTAAGCTGAGGTAAAAAAAGAACGGGGTATCATAACATTCTTTGTATGATACTATAGAATCATACGATACTATCAACACTTGTATCATACGATACTATACAGCCAGGGGAAAAAACCTCAGCCGAAAAAACCTGCCTCCCCGTAAACAAAATAACATAAAATATCAGGAAAATCTTGAAAGACATCAGTGTGATCATCTTCATGATATCCGTCGATGGTCTCGGATACACAGATTCTTCCCAAAACGACTCGTAATTCTTAATCTGAAATGAAAAAAGACAAAAGCAGAAAAGAAACCGATTATTCAGACTAAATCGAAGGCATTTTGGAAATGCATTTGCTACTTTAAAAAACATCAGCATTAAGATTTCTTGGCCAAATAATGTTCGGAGATTTATAAATATTTATGACAGAAATGTCACAAAATTTGAAAGAAATGAAAAAAAGAACTTCATCAATTTCCCCTTTCCGAATCTGTTGAAAGTTACGTAACTGATAATTTTTCAACATAACAAGCTAAACTTGTAAAAAATCAATTAATACAAAACCTTTCAACTGTCCTCCTTCACGACGATTCTGTTGCCGTGTGGGTTTCTTGCAGAAGAATCTCTTTGATACCATGTTCATCAGCTAATTTGGAGACGTAATCACACTTGTCTTTCGAAATTCCTTCGATATTCAAATTCAAAATCCACAAATTGTTGCTCTCTGGTCGTGAGGGTTTTTTCAAACGAGATACGACCTTCCAGGTGATGATTTTCCGGCACTTCAGATGTTTGAAGACCGCTACGGGACCCCAATGAGAGGCAATCATCTTCCATAGATAAACCAAACATGTTATAACACAAGAAAACAGAATATTTTTCAGGAACAAAAAATAAGACATATTACGGGAATTGTCATTCTGACATTGATGGATCGCTTCGTTGTACCGATGTATACACTTCCACAGCTGCACGGAATTCGGTATACACCTGGTGTACTGAGTGTATCCCTTCTGTCCTTGGGGGAGTTGAGATGGTCCTTGATCTTCTTCGACGGTTTGAATATTGTCTTAATGTTATGTTTCCCCAGAATTCGTCCGATTCTATCTGTCACCCGTGGGATAAACGGCGAGAATGCTTTTGTTTCCGATTCTTGGCGACGTTGTTGTGTTCAGGCTTCTGTTTGATGTATCTATCGATGTCGTTTTTCGCGTAGCCGTTGGCCATGAGAGTGCGCTTCAAGTGTTCTAACTCGGTTGCTAGTTGTTCTGGCTCACAAATTTTTCTCGCTATGTCGACTAGCGTTTTGATTATCCCTTTACGTTGGCATGGATGATGATTTGAGGTGTTGTGTAGATATATGTCCGTGTGTGTAGGTTTTCGGTATACAGTGTGTCCTAGAGTAGTTTCCTTCCGTGTGACAAATACATCAAGGAAAGCCAAATTTCTGTTTTGGTCTTCTAATTCCATTGTGAACTGTATACTTGGGTGCATGTTATTTATGTGTGTCGGAAACTCATTGAGCTTTTCTCTTCCATGACTCCATATGACGAATGTGTCATCTACATATCGAAACCATACTTTCGGTTTGAGAGGTGCGGTATCCAGTGTTTTCTCTTCTAATTTCTCCATGAAGTAGTTCGCTACCACTGGGGCCAGTGGATTACCCATTGATATTCTATCGGTTTGTTCGTATATTTCCTGGTTGAAGGTGAAATAGGATGATGTAAGGCATATTTTAAACAGCTCGCTGATGTCCCTTGGAAATTTCCGTTCTATCTCTACCACTGCTTCATTCAGTGGGACTTTTGTGAACAGTGAAATCACATCGAAACTGACCAGAATATCATTGGTATCGACTTCGATATTTTTGATCTTCTCTATGAAGTGAGCGGAGTCTCTTATGTACGTGGTTGTTGTTCCGACGTGTGGCTGTAGGATTGTGACAAGATGTTTTGCTAGGTTGTATGTTGGAGAACCTATTGTGCTGACAATTGGACGGAGAGGTATGTCTTTTTTGTGGATTTTAGGTAATCCATACAATCTTGGAAGCGAGGCCTCGCTTCGGCACAATCTTTTCTGTATTGATTCCTCCAACGAAGATGCTTTTATCAGTTTGTTGACTTTTCTGATGGTCGCCTGTGTAGGATCTTTTTTGAGCTTCCTGTAAACTGGTGGTTCTAAGAGCTCACTGATCTTTTTGTTGTAGTCGCTCTTGTTCATGACTATCGTGGCGTTCCCTTTGTCGGCACCCAATATCAGTATGCTATCGTCCTTGTTGAGTTCTTTGATAGCAAGTGCCTCGTTAGTTGAGATGTTTGGCTTCGGTGGTTTTGCCTTTCTCAAGATTTGGGAACAATCCGTTCGTATTTCTTCGGCTACATGTTCGGGCAAACTCCTGATGGCCGACTCAAGATTTGCTATTATTTCTTCTTTTGGAATCACTCTTGGAGCTATGGCGAAGTTTCCTCCCTTAGAAAGTATGGACACCTCGTCTTTAGTGAGAGAGCGATCGGAAAGATTGATAACGGTTTTTCCTAGGTCGAGTGTGTGATTGTCTTCCGATGATTTACTCTGTTCTCTCAATTTTTGGTATTTGGTTTTCTGTTTCTCTGTACTGGTGAGATGTTCATTTTCCATTGATCTGTAGGATATGGAATCGATTCTGTCCCAATCCGCTTTTGACATGGTGTTGCTCAATCTATAGAAAATCGAGATCAGTTCTTGGTCTATTACTGCGAGTTTCCTTCTTGAAGCATGAATACGTTCCCTCAAGAGTGCTCTTTCAGTTCTCCTGTAAATTCTGTTGGCTTGTTGGGTTCCGAAGTTACGTTTAAATCTCAGGAATTTCGGTATGACGTCTTCGTCCCGGCAACGTGACAAAAGGGCTAACGAAGATAAAAGATGAGCCTTCTTCCTGCGAAAAGAAATTAACCGTTTGTGTAGTATTGAAACTTCCTACCCGTAGAGGCGTTTAATGAATTGGTTGAGGCTTTCGCGGCCATCGTTCAATGTGACATGTTCTTTCGAGTATTTAGGCCGTCGTCGTAGATTAGTTCTCGACGTTTCGCCAGTTCGAGTGTCTGGCATCTTCAGGAGATGTTCTCACTGGATTGAACTGCCTGAGTGTGACGGGGACGCAGATTGTACTTCCTTATATAACCTCGGTCGGGGGGCGTGGCTGCGCTTGACCGGTCTCGTTCCGATACCGAACGCGCGCCTGTGTCCGACCGGTTCACAACCGGTTCCCGGTCTTTATTCACTTCATGAACCCGGTTATTATTATAGGGAAGTGGTTTTGTGTTTTTGAGTACTGGCGCCCATGTTCTATTGATTTTCAAAGATTCCTCCGATTTATTGAAATTCGTTGAGTGTTCATGAATTTCGATTGCTATCCTGTAAAGCCTTGGGTGGTAGGCGGTAGTGGTGCACAACACTTGGGTTTGGTCGAATTCTAATGCATGATTCGTGTTGTTCAGTGTGTGCTCTGCGACGGCGGATTGATGGATCGCTTCGTTGTATCGATGTATACACTTCCACAGCTGCACGGAATTCGGTATACACCTGGTGTACTGAGTGTGTCCCTTCTGTCCTTGGGGGAGTTGAGATGGTCCTTGATCTTCTTCGACGGTTTCAATATTGTCTTAATGTTATGTTTCCCCAGAATTCGTCCGATTCTATCTGTCACCCGTGGGATATATATAATTATGTAATACACCCCCTGTATTCTGATATATTCCATACATTGTATTCTCATTAGCTTCTGAATATGACCATATTAACTTTAGCTGACTAAGCACACGTGTCTCTTATATCATTGCTGAATGCATCGTAATACCGAAGGTATAAATTAATGCGATATGAAAATATCACTCAAGAATAATCAGTCAGTCAAGAATAGTCTGTCTCTTAAGAATAATTGTATCAGTAAATCATAATTGTATCATCTCATTGTTCCTAAATAAAACTGTTTTTAAAAAACGGTGTCTTCAACCCAAAATACATAATTATATATATATATATATATATATATATATATATATATATATATAGAAAAAATTAAATTTGGGAACCTGGCAATTGTTGTTTGGGCAATTATCAACAATCAGACGTCATAAACATCTATATTTCGAACCTTGTGTGGTTCTTCTTCAGGATGCTAAAATACAATTATTAACGATCACAGCTATTGAACAATAATATGACTAAAACTTACATCTGACAAGAATGTTGTCAAACTAACAAGGAGAGCATCTGAGTGTGGTGTATAGTTACTTATTATCCATGGACCGACGTTCCAATGATAACCATATTGTATGAGTCCATTACTTGATTTTAATATTTTTCTATGTTTTGCCTTGTTTTGTGATTTTAACCTAAAAGTTATAATGTTGTTTCTTACAGTTGTGTGAAGATTCTGTAGCATACATTTAATTGCTTATGATACCTTTTCGATGCTCTCCTTGTTAGTTTGACAACATTCTTGTCAGATGTAAGTTTTAGTCATATTATTGTTCAATAGCTGTGATCGTTAATAATTGTATTTTAGCATCCTGAAGAAGAACCACACAAGGTTCGAAATATAGATGTTTATGACGTCTGATTGTTGATAATTGCCCAAACAACAATTGCCAGGTTCCCAAATTTAATTTTTTCTGTTTTCTCCGCCAAATATTTTCAATACGTTATATATATATATATATATAATATATATATATATATATATATATATATATATATATTCTTTTGAATAAGAGAGCTAAAATAATACAATAAATGTTGAAACAAAAAGAACCTAAGCTGGGGTTAAAAGAGGAACGGGGTACCACAACATTCTTCGTATGATACTATAGTATCATACGATACTATCATCACCAGTATCATACGATACTATAGAGCCAGGGGAAAAAACCTCAGCCGAAAAAAACCTGTCTCCCCGTTAAAAAAATAAAATAAAATTGTTGTATCTGAATATTCATATAGAAGGACATCACGATCAGCGGGACGGCTCTTCGGAGGAAGGATTTCCAAACACAAACTCCAACCTGAAAATAAAAAAAGCCAGAACAGCAAGAGAATTTATACTTCATCAAATTGATCTGAAATTTTCAACTCATTGCAAAAATGAGTTTGATATATTGTGTATGGCTCTAATGCCATCTTGGAATTTATAAATCGAACAATTATTAATTAGGTGTTCAACTGTTTCCTCTGATTCACCACATTCACAATTAGGACTATCAACCGAATTCTACTTGAAAAGCATGCTGTTGGTACGACCATGACCTGTTCTTATTCGATTAAGAAGGGACCATATTCTCCTGGGAAGGAATTCTATTGCATGATTCGTGTTGTTCAGTGTGTGCTCTGCGACGGCGGATTTCTCTGAATGACCCAGTCTACAATTGGCCTTGTGTTCCTTGATCCTCGTATTGATGGATCGCTTCGTTGTACCGATGTATACACTTCCACAGCTGCACGGAATTCGGTATACACCTGGTGTACTGAGTGTATCCCTCCTGTCCTTGGGGGAGTTGAGATGGTCCTTGATCTTCTTCGACGGTTTGAATATTGTCTTAATGATCGGAAAATGGTTTCACAGGAACAGGATAACTTGGTAGATGAATGAAACTAGCCCTTTTTTGGACTAATGCCGACGTTTCGTTGGAATTTTCCAACTTTTTCAAGGCTGTAAAATTTATTCTGCGTTAGATAGATAATTAGTATGAAGTTAACAAACATGAAAAAGGGGACAATCACATAACCTACACAAGCATATTATAAATATAAATAACTCGTATAATAAAAAACACCGCACAACACACATTTACATACACTCACCGAGTCCAACAAAGCTATAATCAAAATTACAAAAGTCTCAAATATAATGCTATCGTCCAAATGGCACATTGGTACACTGAGGCGAAAAAAAAAGCTTCAAAACAGAACAACTGTCCATCAGGAGAATCAATCCAAGCTACACAATTTCTCTTCGAAATCACCAGTCTAAACATATATTGCATATCTCTGTCCATCCAAAACTAGGGCCAATGAGATTATTCATCAGCTGAAGTCGATAGGTGTTATTGGTGACAGACAGTATTTACAAATGAGAAGACATAACTCCGTTCCACCAAAACTTTATGGATTGCGTAAAACTCACAAACCAGGTGTGAGTCTGAGACCTATAGTTAGTTGTAACAACTCGCCAACATATAACATATCAAAATTCATACACCACATATTAGTTGCTCTAACTTCAACATCACATTATAGTGTGAGAAACTCATATGACTTCGTTGACTTCATCAGGACAGTTAATATTCCCAGTGGTTATATACTGGTATCATTGGATGTTGTCTCGCTATTCACCAATATCCCAAGGGACCTATCAATAAGTATAATTTCAAAAATGTGGCCGCACATTTCGGCATATTGTGAAATACCCAAGAATTTCTCTCTAGAGATCATAACTTTCATATATGACTCTAGTTATTTCATATTTCAGGGAGAATATTATTTACAATTAGATGGAAGTGCTATGGGCAATCCGGCTAGTCCGGTACTGGCTTCTCTCGTCATGGAAGAACTGGTGACAGAGTGTTTGAGACGTTTAAAGGTACGGTTTCGCTTTTGCGTCGGACGCATGCAGTGAATGCGAGCAGCTACTGCTAGCGTCCGCTGTCATGATACAAAGAATACAAGATATGATCTTCCGGCGAACGAAAATGAGACTAGTTTGCGCACCGCGTCATCTGGAGAGTATTCTCGGGCGCGTAAATTGAATTTCAAACAACTTCGGGTTTTAACATAATGCGAATTGTATCTTCATAGAGATTTTTTATCAGATATACGTTCTTTTGAGGCAACTTTTCTAATTGAATTGATCAAGCTAAGAACATAGCAATAATTGATTAATATTTTGAGGATCATTCCAGATTTTAAACACAAAAATTCTGGTTTCATTTGAATTATATTTTTCATGAGGCTGAAGGACCTAAGTTCGATGGCCAATAAAGAACTGTTATTATTTTGTTTTTCATGAGGCAAATTTTGTAATAGAATCGATTTAGCCAGAAATGAAGCAAGTATTTATTTATATTTTGTGACTCATTTGTCTGATTTCAAACGACAAATTTTTCAATTTGAAGAATACTCTTAATTTATGATGTACATATTAGTCTCCACTCAATGTTATATTCATTTAGCCACTGATAAATGAATGTAATAAATTCTCAGGCATTATTGTAATTGAATTTGATATTGTCATCAAAATATCAGTCTTTAATACAATTGAATTTGTTTAAATCTGGCTTATTTTTGAGAGAAACTTTGTTTTCTGAGACATTATATTTGCACTGACCAAATCAGTCTCTTAAGATAATTAATTGTTGAAAATAGCATGAAAATATATGAGACCGGCTGAAGGACCTCGGTCGATTGCCTGTTGACTTTGTCAATAAAGATCTGTTAGAAGTAGTACATAAGACGTATCATAAAAGGCTTTCAAGAATTTTCTCTTTTTATTACCTACAATAAGTAATTCAGGATTATTGTAGTTAAAGACAAAGGAACAGAAGAAAGAACAAATATATTTTGATATTTTCCTATATTGCTGTAAGAAGATTGACACAATTAAAAAATGTTTCGGACTACAGGCTCCCAACGCCCAACACTTGAACTGCATTGTACAAATAAATGTAGTAATCATTTCAATTAAAAAATGGAAAATAAATTAAAAATTATCAAACGAAGAATACCGACAGTCAAGAATTTCCTAAAACTATTGTTTCCAAGTTCAGAATCACAATTCTACAAATATTTTATTAATTCTTTCCTTCAAAATGCACAAAATTGAAAAATTCCACAATTTGTAAGCAACAATATCAATATTTACATATACAATGTTGAATGAATGAAAATAAAATAATGTTTCATTTAGAAAATAAGTTTGTCCTTCTGTTCTCTTCAAAGATAAACACATGTTGTCTTCTTGGATTGTAGTTCTTATTTTTCAATTCTACACATTTTCATCCAATAATAGCTGATGTCATTTGAAATCTCGAGTTCAACGAACAATTGAATGAAGAATCATTTTTCAGTAGAATGCCTTTTTCTCTAAAATATCGTATCGAAGAAGCATAATCCTTATGCTAATTCTATTCCTTGCATCTTCTTCGGGCACTCTTGCATTACAGTAATCAAACCATCAGTCATTGACCTAAAATCAACAAATCGTTTCATAATTTTAAGAGAAAATGTGACAAAATTTCTCTTACAATTAAAGAAAAAACAGCACTGCATCCAGTTATTATCATCAAATTTTCCTAGGACTCCACATCTCAAAAATTACCCTAGAGTTTGAATGTGAAAAAAGTTTCGTTTTGTAGCAAGCTTGCCTTTCTGACCCACTCCCATTCAATGATTCAGAAGATATTTTGTGAACTACATTCAATTTATTTCCACCCGCTAATGATATCGTCATATGAACGAAATATGTATTCGACAAGTTAATAGTCAATTCCCTATGAAGTGCACAATTTTCTTCACCCAGCTCTGACACCATTGCTGATAGAAAAGCCTGCATTTTCAGCAAACACAACCATTTTGAGTGATTTCTCTGTTTTATCTGCTCTGATCTTCAGCAACAGCAAGTAGTTTCTTAAAGATTCGATCGGTACAGTTTCATCGTTCACCTAGTTAACAAATGAATCTGATGTGACATCATAAAAGATTTTTTTTATGTATCCTTCTGAAAACAGCATATTCTATAAATCTGGAATTTGCATTAACCTTTTCCTTTTATGAGCATTCGTACCCAACTTTCTTGATATGTGGGGATTATGATGATAACACCTCAATTTCATAGATAGGTATTCGTGATGATGAATTCTGGACTTATTCAATCATCGGCATTTAAGTAATCACTACAAATAAATATTGTTATAATTTCTTAATGATTCAATCCCCTAATTTTCTAATTACTCACTTAGTAACCAAAGAATTTGATATGAACCAATTTATAACGTATGCTTCTATCGAGGCTTCTGTCAACATGATTTTACTTTTTGTAACTCAATGATTATTTTGGAAAAGAAAGATTTACTGTAAGTACTGCATCTTCCAGGGCCGTCGCTACAGGGGGGGGAGGGAGGGGAGCCTCCCCCCCCAGAGCAGATTCTAAAGGGCGCAAAATTGATCTCTCATCATTGAATAACTAAAGTAAAATGTCACAAGTAAATTTTTCTTGCCAAATATGATTTATACATGAGCTGCTTTTTTGCAATGCAATCTTCATTTGAACTACAGCGATGGCATTGTAGAAAGCCTCGTTTCGGAAAGATTGATGCTGTGAATCCCCGAATTGCTGACTATTCGTATTCGTCAAAATCATTCAATAGAAGGAAGAGAAACATAACCTTTTATTTATTGAATTATGATGTCTGAAGTAAAAAAACATTCGAACGAAATAACGGATTATGAATCCTCGCCAGAACAAATTCGAACCGTTTGGGGCGGAATTCAGAAAGAGGGCGCAAAAAAAAACTTGTTCAGGAAGAAAGGCGCAGATGTAATCAATATCTTGAATACATGGATCAATGCCAGTTACTCTAGAAAAGAAGAAATTGTCTCTGAAAATAACGAAAGATGTAAGTTTGAGCGATAGGTATAACATTAGTTTGGAGACTATTCAAAAACTTCCCTTTTCCCTGGTTATTCTTTATTTACTCTTGTAATTTTTCACGTAAGGACTTGATTTGTTTTTGATTATAGGTAATCCAATTCTTAATTTTTTTATTCTTTTTTCTGTTCAATAATTTTTTGAATTCGGAAAATAGGTTGAATTGCAGTGTCTATAAAACTTGAATGATATTATTCGACGGCTGTTCATTATATTTCTATAGAATTCTCGATGGGGTGTCATCAAAGATTAAGTTTTTATGGTAATAGTTACAAACATCACGCTGAAATTTATTCATTCAATATTCCAATAATAGTTATTTATAATACAAGTGCAGAAGGCACTACCTTATATTTTTCCACGTTTCTAAATTTCAAATTCAAATTTTTGAATGAACTAGTGTTAGAATAACCCTTCTGTGCGAGTTTTATCCATCATTTTATTTAATTGTGTGAATTTTTATTAATTAAATATTAATAAATATGTCCATAAATATCGTTCAGTGATATTCCTATTGAAAAATATTGATTGGCTGAACTGTTTTCTCTTTCATGAATTTGACAGATAATAACTAAATCCATATGGAAGGAGAATAAACATGTAATCATCAAAATAATGACAGAAACTGTTTTAGAATGAGTTATTTTCTCACGATTTTGTTCTACAAGATGTGGCAGAATGAATGGATCTGACACAAAATTAGAAAAAATAGTTATTTCTCTAGGTCTGTGTCAGATCCATTCATTCTGCCACATTTTGTAGAACAAAATCGTGAGAGAATAACTCATTCTAGCACATAGTGATATTTATGATTACATGTTGGTCTCCTGCTACGAATTTATGCATTATCTGTCAAATTTATGAGAGAAAAAACACTTCTGCCAATCAATTGTTTTCACTCCAAAATCACTAACTGTTATTTCTGGAAATATTCCAGTAATTTCGATAAAAATTAAATCAATTGTAGAAAACGATGTATACTCATAGAGCGAAGTAATATTCTTTTATTTATTCGTAGGAGAATGCCTTCTGCATTTAAATATCTTTATATTTTTGTACAATAATTTGCAGTTTTTGTTAATTATGTTAATATATAGCCAAGTCCTTGATAACCTGTATTATTAATTTCTACCAATATCAATTTTCTTCCATAAATTTGTATTTTTTGATATGTTTTTGAATGAGGGGGCGCCAAAATCCAATTCTCCCCCCCCTGGGAAAGCTTTTAGCTACGGCCCTGGCATCTTCTTTCAAAAAATGACACTCTTTAGATGACGATCTTGTGGGCTTAAATTGCAAATCTGTAACATAACTGTTTCCTGAAAAATGTTTCGAACATCTTCTGCTGATTGAAGGAATAACTTCGTCATTTTGTTTACAGCCATTATCCCAGATTTTGATGATTTCTGGGTGTCTTGGAAATCGAAAAAATATGGTATTTTGATCGAACATTTTGGGCTGATTATCGCTGGTACACAAAGCTACTTCACATCTCATATTTGAAATTTGCTTAAACAAATTGTTGTCGTGACCGTTTCAGAACAAAAAATAAGAAAGAACTGTAAAAATACTTCCATATCTTTCAAAAGTTAGCGACGATAACTTATTTTATAACATTAAGCCATAACAAATCTTGCAGATGACAGATGTTTGAATTTGTCGGGATTGTTTACTCTCCAGGTGACGTCACAGCAAGATGCGCAAGATCATATCTTGTATTCCTTGTATCATGGTCCGCTGTTAAGGTACGGTTTCGCTTGTGCGTTGGACGCATGCAGTGAATGCGAGCAGCGTCCGCTGTGACGTCGGAGTGGTTTCCTTATCTGCAGCGAAATTATTTTAAAATACAGTGTGACACAGATTCATGGTACACCCCCATTTTCTCCTTTGTTTCTGTACTTATATTTTTGAAATTTGGAACATTGAATATACTCACTCTAGGGCACTTTTTGACATATTCAGAAAAAAAATCCAATTATTACATTTTTGAAATCTCTATAATTTTCTCAATCTAATGATACCTCATAGTTGATATTTCATTCGTCAGAACGCCCATTTTATTTTTCGATCTAGAGAGCCATGAACTCCCTAAAATTATTTCAAATATTCAAAATAATGCTACACTTTAGTAATTTCGATTTAAAAAGTATCGTGGTTCGAAATACGTGCCAAAAAAATAAACCAAAACTTTTTTTCACTCGAAACTCCGTTTTGTCAAATGGTAGCATAATGGTACTCTGACGTCATTCGAAAGTACCATCGTTGGGGTATCCATCCATATCAACTATTTTTCTGTATAACCAATACGAACACGGAAAAACCGTAAATTGGATTTTTTCTAAATATGTCAAGAAGTGCCCTATAGTGAGTATATTCAATGTTCCGAATTTCAGAAATATAGCTACAGAAACAAGGGAGAAAATGGGGGTGTGTCACCCTGTATATGAAAAGAAAAAATAAGAAAAGGCGTGATGTGCATTTGATGTATAAGAATAGGAAGAAAAGGAGAATTTGCCAGAGTAGATGGATTCGCAGTCCGAGGGTCAAATTGCCTGGCAAGAAAAAATAGTTACAGGAACGTAGGGTTCTGAATAATTAATATTCAATTATATGAAACTGTTTTATATTCACATAAAGAGTTCAAATTAAAAATGATAAAGGAAAAATTTCCTTTCACTTGTTTTTCCTTCTATTTCTGTCGCGATCTTTCTCCATACACTGTCTTTCAGCATGAGATGCATCATACAAACATCTATTTGTGGAAACTAATTCAATTTGTTTCATTTCTTCATCCGTCGAAAACTTTTCAACACTCATTTCGATAAATAATAACAATTTTAACCTCTATATAAATGAATTCACGCTGCAGCGACGTCGCACAGACTGGTACTGCAAGCAATGGGCCGTTTGGATGCTGCAGCCATTGCTGCGTTGACTACAGAAGCGGAACCGCTTCTTCGCTGTTTCCTATGAACAGTCTATACAACAATCGCAGCAGCCACTTTCGGCGGTCGCTGCATGCGTCCGACGCACAAGCGAAACCGTACCTAAGGGCAGATTGTTCTTACCAGAATATGGCGATAGGACCAAATACACTTCAATAAAATATTGCTGTGGAAAAAGATAGAGGGCGGTAAAGTTGAATTTTTTTCCGTTTTTTTGCTAATGATTTCACTGTATATTTCTTCATCCGTTTTTAGGAAAAACACAATTGAATAGTTCAAAGTATCGGAAGGGGATTTCAAATATTATTTCATTTATGAAAAGTGTGCTTTGGAATTGGTGCTGGTAAATTTCTTTTCATGTAACAATGTTTCTAATTATGCTTCATAGTCTAAATAAATGAATAAAATAAATAAATCGTTACTTCAAATCCCCTTCCGATGCTCCTCTGTTCAATGGTGTTCTTGAAAGCGAATGAAAAAATATACAGTGAAATTATTAACAAAAAACGAAAAAAAAAATTCAACTTTAACGCCCTCTATCTTTTTCCACAGCAATTTTTTATTGAGGTATATTTGGTTCTATCGCCATATTTCGGTAAAAAAAATCTGATCTTATGTCCCAATAGTTATGAATCACCCTGTATATCTCAGAGGATCAATAATATGTTTTTATTATTATTATTATACAAGTGCAGAATGCATTGATATTCTCATCAATTTGTAGAAGTTTTAACGAAATTAATTAAATATTTCCACCAATGTCCCTTGATGATTTCTGCATTGAAAAATATTGATTGGCAGATAATAAGATAAGGCAGAATGAACGGATTTGACTCAGAATTAGAGAAACTACTTTTCCTAACCTTATTGTGATAGCAATTGGAATTTTTCTGACCCCATTAGCAACTGCACCGCAGAAAGAAATTTTTCTATTTTGACAATTTTGACAAGGCTAGAGAAGAGCTCAACACTTCCAGGCAGTGAATTGAATTCTCTTATGTTTCTTTGCTATAATTAACAGATTTTTGAGAGGTAATAAATAAATTTGTAGGGATAAAAGCTAGAAATACTAAAATCCGATTACGATTTTTGGCTAGTTTCTTACTTTTGACACATAGATGGCGCTGAAAACATTATTCAGTACAGAAAACTATTTTAATAGGTGCAAAATTCAAATTATACTTCTCGTAAATTTTCATTAAATTGAGTATTTTTTGTTGAGCTTTTGAAGAAACATCCTGATCGACAAAAAAAACAGGGCTCCGCTTTTTGATCAGGATGATATTTTCCATCTACGCATTGTTTTGACTCAAATGAAATACGCTCTTGAATTCTTTATATTTTTATTTGAATTGATTGTGTGAAATCAACTACAATACAATAATTATGAACTTGTGAACAGTTCAAAAATTTGTTCACATATTAGAGAATTATTATAACAATTTCAAGAACTTATTCATACAGTGAACTCTCTATAAGTCGAACAGTTGTTCTGGACCCTATTCATACATATCTTTCTCAGTGCATTTTCACCTCAATGAGTTTAGAGGGTCGAGTAGAATGAGTCGAACTGCTGGAAGGGTCGTCAAGAGACCCTCCACCGTTCTTCTAACCACCATTGCCTCTATGAGTGGAACTTTTTGATCTAGTGAATGAGACCGAAGAAGTTTCGGTTCGCAAACAAATCACCACAGGTGATGAATATCATACGATTTTTCAACCTCTAAGAACATGTTTCCAGTGCTCAGACGCTCGTTTCTCGTTGATGATGATTTCGTGTTTACCTGAGTTTTTCTCTCAATTTGGTGAGCCGAACAATAGATAAGTCGAACACTTCTTTTGGTCCTTATTAGTTCGACTTAATGAGAGTCTCCTGTATATTAATTACAGAATAAAAGAAAAATATTAGAAGTGTACAAAAAGACCTCTGTATGTCAGCCTAGCAAGAGTTCTTTATACGTTATCCAGAACAATATATTTTTGCCCGAAAACTCTATCCATTTGACAGCACTGAAAATAAAAAGCAATGAACAAGACAGTTACATGATACGAGTTTCAAAACTTACATTTCCATTCTCTTTGGTAATGAAAAGAATTCACATTCAGGATTATTATTTCTGCCATTAATCACCATCCATTTTAAATGACGGCCAGTTCTTAACACAAAAATTATAACACAAAAACACACAAGCAAAGATTATAGAGTGGGCTAGGTGCTACTCTTGTAGATTTCGAGTTATTTCAGTGGAGAACACGCGTATACGAGAAAATACAATAATTCAGCAAAAATATTTATTCAAGTATTTCTTTCAAAATTGACAACAGCCTACTAATAATCTCGATATAATCTTGCCAAATGGACCCTTATTAAATATTTTAACCATAACCCGTTTACTTGTGAAACTACAGATGTCGCTCACATCACTGTAGTCGCTTCGTTTCCCATCTTTATACTCTTTAACCTTTGGGCTATTATATTATTTTCTATGAGCGCCTGCTTTTCTGTTTCCTGTGAGACGTAGTTGTTTGTGAAAAATACCCTATTAAGCAATTATCATAAAAAAATAGCATGGAAAAGGGCGCCAGTTAATCATTTGTCCAGCTCGCCCATCACCTTAGTCCGGGGCCTGGGAAGTATGGAACATTTCATTAGAGATTGTCATAAAAACTTTAGGGGAAGAGCTAGAGGAAGAGCAGCACATAAAGGAAGAGGTCATAAACAGAGCAATCGACATCAGGCGAAAAAAGCTGAAGAAGAAGAAGAAGAAATACTGCTCTATGCATCAAATTTGTGTAATACAGATGAACAATTTTATTTTGTTTTAGATTCAGGTGCAAGTAACCATTTCGTAGTAGAAAGTGCTGAAAAATATATGACTAAGATCAAATATTTACCACAAGAATTGACAATCAATGAATTGCGAATGGTGAGAAGTTGACAACAAATGAAAAGGGAATTTTAAAGTTTGAATGCCAAAGTCAGAGGATCTGTGTGGAAGCACTAATTGTTCCAAAAATGCAACACAATTTACTATCTGCTTCAAAATTGACATAAAGAGGATATGAAATAATCATGGACAGGCAGAAATTTGAAATTAAAGGGGAAAACTTTCGTCTAAACTGAAAGTACTCGAAGGGGCTGTATATTTTGGTTGCAGATAAACTTATTAATCAAGAGTCGAATGGAATCAAAGTTGAATGTAGCAACCTAACCGATGATTTATGGCACAGAAGATTAGGCCATCCCAGCAATGATGTTCTGAAGGAACTAGATCTACTAAGCCTAAACATAATTTGTCCAACATGCATTGAAGGCAAGAGCACAAGATTGCCATTTAAAGATTCTCAAAGAAGAACCAAAAGGATAGGTGATTTAATTCATACTGATGTATGGGGTCCATTCAATCCAGTAGCTGTTGATGGGTCAAGATACTTTCAAACAATAATAGATGATTATTCGCACTTTGTGATAGTCAAAACGTTACAGAAAAAGGATGAAGCAAGTCAGAATTTGATAGACTACATACAAGAAATTGAACGACAAAAGGAAGTTCGAGTAAAGGCAATAAGATTGGACAATGGTGGAGAGTATATTGCAGGGAATTTCAAGAAGTACTGTCAGAAGAATGGTTAAGAAAGGTATTGTTTCGTATGTTTCCATGCCGGGAACCCCATGGCTTGGCATGCGCGGAAACAAATTTGTGTTGCTCAGTCATCAATGGAAGCAGAATACATTGCAGCCGGTATTGCTTCGCAGGAACTCATAAGTCTCAAAGGTATTCTCAGTGAATTCGGACTGAATAGACCGGTATTACTGAAATTCGATAATGCGAGAGCAATCTCTTCGATTCCAAATTGTGAGAATTCAAAACGTTCGAAACATATAGACATTAAATATCATTTCATGAAAGATATATGTTTGCGAAATCATTCTACAGTGAATTCCGACAAATGAAAATGCATCTGATATATTTACAAAACCGTTATGCAAAGAAAAATTTGATATGTTTTTATTTGTTGAACGAGGAATACGAGGAGGGTTGAGTCAAGTTTATTGTGAACGACTAGCTCATGCAAATAATGAGTACCTTCTTTTCCTAATTATGATCTAACTTAACCTGAAAATTACTTGATGTACTTCAATATTAATAGTCAATATGGATAGGCAAGGTCACATTAAATATCATTTCATAAAAGATTTATGTTTGCGAAAGGAAATCATTATACATTGAATTCCCACAAATGAAAATGTATCTGATATATTTACAGAACCGTTATGCAAAGAAAAATTTGATATGTTTTTATTTGTTGAACGAGGAATACGAGGAGGGTTGAGTCAAGTTTGTTGTGAACGACTAGCTCATCCAAATAATGAGTACCTTCCTAATTATTGTCTAACTAAACCTGAAAATTACTTAATGTACTTCAATATTGATATTCAATATGGATTGGCAATGTCACAATATTTACCATATGGAAGTTTTCAATGGGCTGATACTAATATGCATGTAACTCAAATTCCTGATGATGCTCCACAGGGGTATATTTTGGAAGTTGATCTTGAATATCCCAGGGAATTACACGACAATTATAAAGATCTACCATTCTGTTCTGAACATTATAATTCGAAAACTCAAGCACCCTGTTATTCTTCCACTAAATGCGAAACTTATGGCTACATTACATCCGAAGAAGAAGTACATCATCCATTACCGAAATCTGAAACAGGCTTTGAGAAATGGATTGGTTCTCACAAAAATACATCGTGTCCTGACATTCAAGCATGGCTTGAGTCTTATATTGATCTAAATACCAACTTGAGGAAAGGAGCTTAAAATGTGTTCGAGAAAAATCTCTTCAAGTTGATAAATAATGCGGTATTTTAAAAAACTAGGGAAAACATTAGAAAGAGAGTTAATGTACATCTTCTGACGACATGGGAAGGTCGATATGGACCGGAAGCTTATATTGCAGCACCGGAATTTAAGAATTGTGTTATATCCAATGAGAACTAACGAAAACTAGAAGTTTTTCTGAATAAACCAAGGATTAATAAATGTTATTATTATTAATTTATGTTGGAATAAGCATTTTGGATTTGGCAGAAACTACAATTTGTGATTTCCACCATGACTATGAGAAATACCTTTGGTGCCAACTGTATCGCACTCGCTCATTTATGAGATCTTTGAAGATCCTTACAAAATAATGAAACAGGATTGTCACAAATACTCCGATACATCCGATTACCGCAAAGATAATTGTAATGATATACGATATACCTCGGTATATCGGTATTGGGAATGATGAAGGACGAGAACAATGGTGTTCCCATAACCGATTATGTAGGTCTTAGATCGAAATTATACGTTGTGAAAAACTCGGTAGCTGATAATGAATTCAATGTAAAATGAGGTCAATGGGAGAGGGACAAAAACGATTCCGATGAAATTGAATCTATGGTTCAAAAGTATGGCATTACGAAGAAGGCGAAAGGTGTTAAAAAATCAGTTGTAAAGAGCAAGATCTGCTTTAAAGACTACATAGAATGTTTGCAAACCTGGAGACATAAAATTATTTCACAGAATTTGATTCGAATAAAGGAACATAATATTTTTTCAATATCACAACAAAAGATAGCCCTGAGTCCAGAAGATGATAAGAGATATTTAGAGTCTGGAACATTTGAAACATTACCTTGGGGGACATTATTTTCTGGATGAAACTCCGGAACGGAAGATTGAAGAATATAGTGAACCTTAGAATAATATTTCAATATTAGAAAAACTATTAACGAATTAATAAACCTTTTTTCATCATTACATAATCATAAAGAGAAATGTGATAAACAAATATATTTTTGTGACATGTTCTTTCGAGCATTTAGGCCGTCGTCGTAGATTAGTTCTCGACGTTTCGCCAGTTCGAGTGTCTGGCATCTTCAGGAGTTATATTTCAGGAGATGTTCTCACCTGCAGAACATCACTTTTCAAAGACTCGTTCATCCAACGAACAGCGAGGCTTTGGAACTCATTGCCTAGGGAGGTGTTCCCCGAGGCATACAACCTCCAGAAATTTAAGAAGAACACCAACTCCTACCTTCTTTCCCTTGGTTCCCACGATGTTCTCTGAACATTACAGGATATCCCTTTTCGTGGGAACCAGAACATAAAAAAAAAACTCGAACTGGCGAAACGTCGAGAACTAATCTACGACGACGGCCTAAATGCTCGAAAGAACATGTCACATTGAACGATGGCCGCGAAAGCCTCAACCAATTTATTAAATATATTTTCACTTGGTTCTATGATTTCTTAGTGTACTGTTATGGTAAATGATTGTGAAGCCACATCTACCTCCCTCACTTACTATTAAAGCCTTTTATCTTCATTCTGATACATAATATCACCTCACTTCACACCGCCCTATATCTCACCCTTCACCTACCAATAAGTTATACTACTACACTAAAAACTACAAACCAAGGGCGTAGCTAGAAATATATTGCCATAATAAAATATAATGATTGTATGACTTTTGTTTGAATCTCAGTATTTTTCTGGAGGGGGGGGGGGGGTAAAGACCCCCTTCCTCCTCTTATCGACGCCAGTGCTACAAACTACTATCCTACAATCAATCAACTTCTCACACTCCGACCAATCACTATCCCACCAATCAACTCCCCAACCTCTTCTACCGGATGACCTTGAACGGGGCGAAAAGGAACGAAAAATCTTAGAATGGACCTCAAAATCTTTTATGGGAATTTACATGTAAAAATGGTCGGAATTGCGCTCGAACTCTCGTTGCATATCTACTTGTATCGTTTGATGGGGAAAAGCTTCTAATGCTTCATCAGCTCTAAGCTGTGACGAAGTCAAGGTGATACCAACTTATTTAATTTGGATATGTTTTGTGATTTCATAGGCAGTCCAATGTTTGTCAGACAAAGCACCCTAATATCGAAAAGTTAAATGTCGTACGCAATGTCGAAACGCACCTCTTAATTCACTTTTATGAGTTGTTCAATGTGTTTTCAAGTTCTTGATCCTGCAACCATTTTTTTAGGATATTCGGAAAAAAGAATTTTCAAGATGAATAGTTCGAGAATAAAATTGTTTATCATTTAGTGCTGGTGTGGAATACAAAATAAAATTTTCTCAGTCCTGACAGACGTTATGCATACTTCATTATTTGCGAATTTTAGTCACTGTCCTATACTAATTTCTTGAAATTTTCATGAACATCCATCAAGGCGTTCGAAAGTTATGCCGATTGAAAAATTTTGATAAAACACATAAAATATCCTGTATCTTTCAAACGAATATAGCAAGGTCATATTTTGAACACTGATTCAGACTCCTCAAAATGTCCTGCATCTGCACTGAAAGACTGTACAATCATACGTTTATTCAGAACGTAATATAATTGTCATTATATTTATATATATATATATATAATGTTATATTATTTGGAAAATGAACAAAAGGAGTTTCTTATCCTGCAAAAAAGAAACTACATTCAATGTCCTTTTTCCATCTTTTGACACATATAAACTTTCAATGTGACACTTTTACGCGAAGACGACTTTGCATAATCTTATCTATCAATGTTCATAAATTGAACCACATGTTGAGAAGGCGTGAGATTTCTTACATCCCCCCTCCTTGAAGTGAAAATTCTAGGAATTTTCTATTTTTGGAATGAGTTTGGTGATATGAAAAAGATTCGATTCTTTTTTCCTATGCCCGGTGTCGATTTTATAAATGGAATTTGAAATTTTCTCTTCAATAATAAAGGGACCAATCCTTATTTCATCTAATTTCTTTTTATTCAACCGGTTTCCATTTTCAATATAGACTAAATCGCCTACTTTGAATTTATAATCTTTTCTATGTTCATCAAATAATTTTTTGTTATATTGGTGGTATTTAATGCTATTTACCAATGCAGTCTTTCTATCTTCATTTAAATTATTTTTCTCTCCCACTTTCAATTCCTCAGGTATTAATACATTATCGATTCCTTTCAACAAGTATTCTGGGCTGAATTTGGTAACCGTATGGATGGTTTTATTGTATTCTTCTATACATTTATGTGCTACTGTTGTCCAGGCAGCTTTATTTTCTTTTTCATTCAACATACATCTCATTTTATTCACTAGTGTTTGATTGAGCCTCTCATTCAAACCATTTGAAAAAGGAGCGTTTACTGCAGTGAATATCAGTGTGATTCCTTTCTGATCTAAAAAACTTTTATATTCATTAGAGTTTATTCCTGGATATTGATCGGTTAAAATTTGTTTTATGTTTCCTCTTTTAAAACTTTTGTTGTTAATTTTATGAAATCTGAGCTCAGATGTAAGAATATACGCATATCTTGAAAAATGATCGACTAATAAATGCAGATATTTCTTTGTTGACCTAGTTCCTCCAAATCCACCAATTGTATCTATAGATACTATTTGGAATGGCTCTTTTGCTGGACCTAGTTGTGAAATTGAACCATAGTTATTTTTAATCCTCGTTTTATTTTTTATACAAGTCTCGCATGTTGAACATAGGCTTCTGATATTATTCAAGAGATTTTTGGAGGTATAATAAGGTGAAAGCATGGATATCATTTGAGCGCTGCCAATATGACCCATGTTCAAATGTATTTCCTTTAATAGGCCTTTACTAAATTGTTCTGTTAGTATAATTTTTTCTTTTTTGTTTTTCTTCTTGAAGAAGATACCTTTTTTCTGTATTAACTTTTCATCTTTTTTCCTGATATTCTTATTGTTTTTTTGGTCCATTATAATATCTTGAAGACTAACAAAATTTACTGTTTTCACTATTTCTTCTTAATTATTATCTCCTTCCAAAACTGCATTCCTACTGAGACAGTCTGCCTCCACATTATACTTTCCAGGGTTGTATTTTATTTCCATATCAAACTGTGACAGAAAGAGAGTGAGATCACCTAATTCTTCATCTGGTCTCGTTTTTATATTTAGATCCTGTAGTGGTTTATGATCAGTGAACACTTTGAATGATCTACCCATTAACCAATGTTGCCAATATAGTACTGCTTCTTTGACTGCTAATGTCTCTAGATATATAGCTTTTTTTCTCTTTTGTGTCTCATTCAATTTTCTTGAGAAGTAAGGAATTGGTTTTTCTTTATTAGCCTCATTTGGTTGGGGTTGTTTCATCACTGCTCCGATACCTAAAATGCTACCATCCGTATAGATATGTATTGGCAGATTCGGGTCATATATTGATAACACTGGTTTCGTACACAAGAAATTTTTAAGGTAATCAAATGTGTTTTGGCATTCTTCTGTCCATTCAAATTTTTGACCTTTCCTCAATAGTTTGTGTAATGGATCCAAAATTATAGCTCGTTGTGGTATATACTCGTTATAAAAATTCACTTTACCAAGAATTGTCGAATATTCTTCTGATTTCTTGGTGTTGGAAAATCTTTTATAGCTACTAAATTATCATTCATTGGAGTAATTGAGTTGTACTTGATCTCATGTCCCAAATATATAACTGAATCCATTGCAAATTTACATTTTGTGAGTGTTAGCCTGAACCCTTCATTATTTATTGCTTGTAGTAATTTTTCTAAGTGAATCATGTGTTGTTCAAATGTTTCGGAAAAAACTAAAATATCATCTATATAATTTCTTGTGAAATCGGATAGTCCATGTTTTCTGATTATATTCCCTAATATTCTCTGGAATATTGCAGGTGATGTTTTTAGTCCAAAGGGCAAGCATGTCCACTGAAAATGCCCGTCTTGTGTGACGAAACCTGTTTTCTGTCTATCTTCAATTCGAATGGGTATTGACCAAAATGCGGAATTTATATCCAATTTCGTAAAAAATTTACAATTTCTAGTTTTTACCACGATATCTTCAATTCTCGGAAAAGGCTGTGGTTCGGGTACTATAATTTTATTTAGTTCTCTGAAATCTATACATAATCTGCTTTTTTTTCTTCGTCTTTTTTGTAAGCTAATGTGACCGGTGCTGCGAATGGACTATATGATTCCTCAATGAGATTTCTTTTTAAAAGTTCTGAAATTTGTGATTCAATTTCCCTTTTATCTTCTAAAGTGCACCTATAAGGTCTTTTGCTACAATATTTTTCTACTTGCAAATCAATTCTTGCCTCATAATCTTTTACTTTCCCTACATCAAATTTATCTTTGGCAAATATCATTGCATATTTATCCACTAGATGTTCTAGTTTAATCGTATTTTCTTCATTCAAATTACCTATTATGGCTTCGAAATTTCTTGTTTCAATATCATTATTGAAATTAATTTCATGCAAGAAATCAGCTGACCCTAATCTATCATTATCATTTGAAATTATTGTCGCCTCTTTTGTACTGTTAGAATTTGATATATTTTGTTTAATTTCAAGTTCATCAGTTTGATTTAATCGGAATCTCTTAATACAGTCAAGACCGATAAGAAAGTCATAATTGAAATTATCGTCATCTACAACACAAACATTCATAATTGCCTCCACATTCATAATTTTGATTTTTAATCTAACAACTCCTTTTGTTTCACTCACACCATTAATCGTTTTCAAAGTTATTTTATTATATTTTTTGGATTTACAATTTTTCAAATTTAATAATCTCGAATTTACCAGAGATATAGTTGATCCTGTATCATAAATTGCTGGAACAGATATCAAATCATTCAAGGTTACTTCGAGAGTGATTAATGGTGTACTATCTAGTTTTTTTTGATCTTCAAAATTCTGAACATCCAATAAAGTAGTATTTTCAATATTTTTTTCCATTTCTTTGAACCAACATCTATCTTCCGTATGAAACCTATTTCCTTCACCCTTATCTTTACTTATCTTACATATGTGTTTATTTGAAGCCTGGTAATTTGGTATTTTCAACTTTCTTTGTACAAGATGTTCTGGTTTGCCAATCGTATTGCATAATTGTTCTGTAGTTAGAACTGTTTCCCTATCTATGTGATCTGCAATGAAATTTGGAAGCCCAGCAACTATTAAATCAATAAGGGTACCAGTATCTATTGTCTTTCTAACTTCTAATAATAATTTCTCTTTTTTTATTGCATACTCTACCAAATTACTCATTTGATACTTAAATGAGAAAGCATACCTGACAGGAGACCAGCCTTTATTTTCAAACGTCTCACAAAATATTTTTCTCCATTGCTCCCAGTCTGATATAACAGATAATTTCATAATCATACTTCTATACCAATTTAAAGAAGTAAAATATTGCTTAGTGTCCTCCAAGATTTAATAATCGAAATATTATTGTGGGAATAGGACAATTACAATATGTCAGAGTGTTTAATACATATATTTGGCGACGTTTCGCAAATTCACATTTGCTTCCTCAGGCCTACAAAATTAAAATCATTAACAACATTTTCCTTCTCTTACACAGATACAAAATCACATACCTCAATATGTTAAAAATCACAAATACCGACCATATAATGTAGAAAAATTTAAAATGTGAGTCAATCAAGGAAAATGACACATGTACACTAGATAGTTTGAAACAATAAACCATAAACCATAAATGTGAATCACAAAACAAGTCGTATTTTAGTTGTCGAATATGGAACTATTTCACGTTTGAACTAACTAGTTCATCTTTTTGTCAAATTCTTATACTTAAATAATATTGGGTTGTATAAACAACTGAGATGACTAGTATCAGATCTAAAATTAACAGATTTATTTAAATTAATGTGAATCATCTCCAAGATATTTCTTTTTTGATATTGTTTTTCTTTTTCAAGAATTTTCACATTAGAAAAATCTAACCGGTGATTCTCTATGAAGAAATGGGAGCACAGTGCCGTCTTTTCTCTGTTTTTTGAGTCTTTCAAGTCATATTTATGTTGTTTCATCCTGTTGTTTAAATATTGCTTTGTTTGTCTAATATATACTTTATCGCAGTCCAAGCATGGAACTTCATATATCACCCCCGATTTTTGTTCTTTTTTAATAGGATCTTTGATACGGCTGTATAACAAACCCACGGTTTTTATATTATAAAATACTAATTCCTTGTTATCTGATTTTAGAGTTCTTTTAAGATTTGTGAAAGTTCTGGTATATATGGTATTTTATAGTATTTCTTATTTGTTTCAATTATGTTATTCTTTTTGTCTTTAATTTTCGGTAAAAGTTCTGAAATAATTCTGCTTACGAAATGTTTTGGATAATTGTTGTTGTATAGGATATTCTTTACTTTTTCTATGTTATGGTTGTGGTATACAGGTGCACTTAAGTTGACTGCTCTATGAAGCATGTTGTAAATGGCACTGATCTTATAGCCAAGGGAATGTGTAGATAAATAATTCAATATAACACCCGAACTCGTGGGTTTTGTATACCAGTTGGTTGTAAGTTTTTGTTGTTCAGTTCGGTGCACACATACGTCAAGGAATGGTAGTGATCTTTCATTCTCTACTTCTATTGTGAACTGGATTTTATCATGATAACGGTTGAAAAATAATAGTGTTTCCCTCACCTTATCTTTTGGTATGGCTGTGATAGAGTCATCGACATAAAACTTGAAGAATGGTACCGTAAATGGTAATTGATCAATTACTGTTGTGACAAGGTCATTCATCACAAAAGCAGCTAATGCAGGACTAGCAATCCCTCCCATCGTTGTACCTTCGACCTGTTGGTAAGTGTCATCATCAAATACAAAATAACTAGATTGGAAAAGGAAATCAATTAATGTTAAGAAAGTCACTTTATCCAATGATGTATACGCTGATATTGTGTGCCAGTTCTTCTGTATGACATTTTTTGTGTGACTGTGTGTAACGTTAGTAAACAACGATACAACATCCAGTGAAACCAGGATATAGTCTTCAGGTAGGACCACGGTTTTTGAGAATTCCACAAACTCAAAAGAGTTATTTATTTGGTGTTGAAAAATAGTTCTTACACCGCTCAATATATCGTGTACAAATCTAGCTATGCTTGATGAGGGTGAATCAATTCCACTTACTATTGGTCTCAAATGTAAGCCTTGTTTATGTGTTTTTCTGAGGCAATAAAGTCTAGGAGGAACAGAGTTATGTATTTTCATGTTCTTCCTTTGAAAATCAGAAATGAAAAAGCTATTAAATAAATAGTCTATCAAGGTATTTGCCTTTGTCTGGAATACTAATGTTGGATCTTTTTGTAACCGTTTGTATGTTGTAGTGTCACTGAGCATGCTCTTGACTTCGTTGATGTATTCTTCACGGTACATTATGACTGTTGATCCTCCTTTATCTGATCTACTAACAATTATGTCATCGTTGGATTTCAAGAAACTTTTTGTTATATAGAATTTCTTTTGAATTTCATCATGTACGGTGGTTCTTCCTTTCACATGGTGTAAATGATTTGTCAGTATGTTCAGTTGTTTATACAACCCAATATTATTTAAGTATAAGAATTTGACAAAAAGATGAACTAGTTAGTTCAAACGTGAAATAGTTCCATATTCGACAACTAAAATACGACTTGTTTTGTGATTCACATTTATGGTTTATGGTTTATTGTTTCAAACTATCTAGTGTACATGTGTCATTTTCCTTGATTGACTCACATTTTAAATTTTTCTACATTATATGGTCGGTATTTGTGATTTTTAACATATTGAGGTATGTGATTTTGTATCTGTGTAAGAGAAGGAAAATGTTGTTAATGATTTTAATTTTGTAGGCCTGAGGAAGCAAATGTGAATTTGCGAAACGTCGCCAAATATATGTATTAAACACTCTGACATATTGTAATTGTCCTATTCCCACAATAATATTTCGATTATTAAATCTTGGAGGACACTAAGCAATATTTTAGTTCGATATAATGGGAGATATTGGTTTCTACGACACACTACACGAACATACGATACAATTACATACCACCAAGTGAAACAGTGGAAGAATTTAAACAGGAGACTAGCATCGTTTTACAACCGAAGAATCTTCTTGTTACAATGCAGGATGAAGAATGTTTATCCGAACCACATCATCAATAGTTTAAGATCTGTATACTCTTTGTTAGTCGAAGACAGTCCTTTCAGAAGAAAAACAGATATTATGATACGTAAATTCAGGAGGTCAATTTTGAATTTGGAAATAGAGATGACAATATGGAAAATTAAAACATTAGAAAGAGATAGAACACAGGTGATTGAATTTTTGCAGCGGGAATTATCACATGAACATCTTGTGAAACTTAACGCTATTTTTGGGAAATTATTCCATACGTTATTTGAGAAAATCAAATTGACAAATATTTCCAAATTGGAAACACTGTCAAGAAGACATTTCCCGATTGTCCAAACAACTGACAACAATGCAAAAAGAATTTACAATTATACCAACACTCAACTGCCCCAAGAAGTAGAAGAAATTCTTCGTTGTGGACCAAAGTTCAGTGTTCCTTTTGCTAGTGGTGAATTACCAATACCTAGAATCATAACTGATGTTGAATTCTATATTTCCTCTCTGGAGGTTGATGACAATAATAAGGATATTTTAAGATCTGACTTCGTGAACATACTGACAAATCATTTACACCATGTGAAGGAAGAACCACCGTACATGATGAAATTCAAAAGAAATTCTATATAACAAAAAGTTTCTTGAAATCCAACGATGAACGATGACATAATTGTTAGTAGATTTAAAGAAGGTTTGTCGAGTAAAAACTTCAACGCCTCAATTTTCCTACCATCTTCATGGATATCGAGTTTTTCACATTCCATTTCAAACTCTTCCATCCATTGAGTAGTATTGACCACTCTACTGTTGAATTGTTCAATCATGAATTCCTTAGTTAGTTGTGACAAATTTTTTTCATTAGATTTTTGATTATTTCCAACCACCTTCTCGAGTAATTTAATTAGCGGCTCTTCCTTGTTCAATACTACATCATTCCTGTCTTCCTCTTCTTCCAAAAATACATTATTAATAAACTGCAAATTACCATCTTCATCAAAATAAGTTTTTCTCATCTCTTCGGTAAGGGTAATCCAAACTTTTCTTGATTGACGTCTCTTTTTAAGGCTATTTTTCACCTTTCTGAAAACCTCATTTCCTGCTAACAATTCTTGATTCTTCGCGAATTGATCTTCATCTGATAGGATGAATATTCTATTTTGTAGTGTAGTAATGGATTTGATGATTATTACATTCGATTTTCCATCTGATGTAGCAATAAATTCGAATTCAAACTGAAGTTTCTCATTGTTCTCACGAACGAGAATGTAGTTTTATAATGTTATATTATTTGGAAAATGAACAAGAGGAGTTTCTTATCCTGCAAAAAAGCAACATTTATTCAATTCCAACAATAATACAAATTCAACAAACCTGCAAAAAAGAAACTACATTCAATGTCCTTTTTCCATCTTTTGACACATATAAACTTTCAATGTGACACTTTTACGCGAAGACGACTTTGCATAATCTTATCTATCAATGTTCATAAATTGAACCACATGTTGAGAAGGCGTGAGATTTCTTACATATTATATATATATATATATATATATATATATATATATATATATATATATATATATATGTAGAGGAATTAAGGGAATTCGACTGATGCAGGGTTTCAAGATTACTCTTTATTCATAACCGAGCTTTCGGAACTATTTTGTTCCTTCTTCAGGGTCAAGAATCTGAGGTTATTATCCCAAAATAAAACTTTCATTAACTTATGTAAAAATACGATTTAGATATGTAAAAGATAGAGTATTAATGTCATTGACATTTGTCAATCACTTTTCTAGAAAAGTGATTGACAAATGTCACTTTTCTAGAAAAGTGATTGACAAATGTCAATGACATTAATACTCTATCTTTTACATATCTAAATCGTATTTTTACATAAGTTAATGAAAGTTTTATTTTGGGATAATAACCTCAGATTCTTGACCCTGAAGAAGGAACAAAATAGTTCCGAAAGCTCGGTTATGAATAAAGAGTAATCTTGAAACCCTGCATCAGTCGAATTCCCTTAATTCCTCTACATATTGATAGTACGACTGTGAATTCAAATACATATATATATATATATATATATATATATATATATATATATATATATACATATATATAGTTATAAACGGTCATTTTCACCTCCGAAACAGAAACTCGTTTTACGCTCTGACCTCATATATAACGCTGTCACCTCCGTTTTCGGAGGTGACAACGTATCGCCTTGTTTTTTAGCTTGTTGGAATCAGGATGACTCAAGGATCAACATATCAAAAAATCGTTTTGAGGTCACAAGGCACCCTGTTTATGTACTGAACAATCTTTTAGTTCGGGTATATATCACGGGCGCTAGTGTGCTGCGCCATATATGGATGAATAACTCTGAGAGACTCGAAAGACGTATTCTCCTCCGTAAATGGCATCAATGTGTATTGGTACACCCTCAGAGCAGATGTCGACAGGTGGCATATCTCGAAGGTTATTTTATTGCTTTTTCAAGGGGAATGGTGTGATGCATTAGGAAGACAAGCTTTAACTCCGTCGTATGAGGGAATTCATATATGCTTGTCTTCCATCGTCCAATTTATTCATTTTGTACCATCCACGCATAACTGAAAGAGAATGAAAGCTTTTTACGTATCTATACGGGGAGTATAATAATAATAATAATAATAATAATAATAATAATAATAATATTTTATTGATCCTGTCAGACAATATATTGTATAGGATAAGTCGGAGGTGAAACAAAATCAAAATTAGAAAACTACTCACAAAAATCAGAAAAATATTCAGCAACAGAATAAAAACATTCACTAACTAATATAATTTTAATTGCTTTTTTGAATTCGTTCAACTTGAGACTTCGCAATGAATTAGGTAAGTGATTAAAAATTTTTATACACTGATACATTGGTGAGAATTCGAATCTAGAAGTATTATGCTTTGGTATACACAATAATCTCTCATTTCTTGTACCATAGCTATGAAAGCAAGAAAGTTTCGTAAATTTATTTTCGTTTTCTTTGGTATAAACTAAACATTTCAAAATAAAAATCGAGGCTACAGTGAGGACCTGGGCTCGATATTAAATATCATACGCAAAATTCCTCTTCTGTAATACAAAAACTCTGCTGATCTCCGATGAATTACCCCAGAGCAGGATGTTATATGATAGGTGACTGTACACTAAACTGTAGTAAATGTTCAGGATGGATCGCAAGGGAAGTGAATTCCGAACTCTACTTAAGGCAAAATAAGATCCACTGAGTTTTTTACAAATGGCACCGATATGAGTGCTCCACTTTAAGTTGGAATCGATGTGGATGCCCAGGAACTTGGTCTGTTCCGCAGATAAAATATCTTCATTCAAATAGCGTACGACCATTCTGCGTCCACTGGTTCTCAGTTCGAAATGGACGCATTCAGTTTTAGCAATATTGATCATAATAGTATCAGAACGACACCAATCAACAAAGCATTGCACTAATAGGTGACATAAGCTCTGCAACTCGTCGAAGGTTTTCGCAGTAACTATTGTCGAGGTGTCATCGGCGAACAGGATTATCCTTACCTTCTTCAAAAGAAGGAGAAGATCCCGGCAAGCCGTTGAGGCGATCATCATCTTTTTTAAGTTGGAGGGTAGATCGTTAATAAAAATTAAGAATAGGAGCGGCCCCAGGACTGAACCCTGCGGAACACCCAAATTCACTTCGCGCTCATCCGAAAATGAGCTGTCGATTCTGACCATCATAGTTCTGCCCTCGAGATAGCTGGAAATCCATCTCAAAAACACACCCCTAAAACCCACATGGTAGCACTTGTCGATTAGAAATTGGAAGGAGAGACTGTCGAATGCACGAGGCAAGTCAAAAAATAATCCCGCTGCAAACAATCCACAATCAAGACATTCATAAACGTACTGAACAAAATAGAGAGCTCCGGATTCAGTTGAGCGACCAGTTCGAAAACCGTGCTGTGTGGTGTCAAGTACCTGATGTTTCTCGAGGAAATTCATAATTCTGCTCAGTACAATCCTCTCGAAAACCTTCGCAAAGACACTGAGGATGGAAACAGGTCTATAGTTAGCAATATCATTTATGTCATTCTTCTTGAATATGGGTATGACAATAGCCTTCTTGAGACGGTTGGGAAAAGTGCCACTAGTTATTGAAAAGTTTATAATATGGGCGAAATGTGGAGCAATGACAGCCCCGATCAGTTTTAAAATTCTGGCAGAAAAAGAATCAACTCCACTGCTTTTATTATTTTTCAGAGACTTTATTACATCAAACACTTCAAAGTCCAGCACGGGATGAAAGAAGAAGGTTGAGTTGATTATTGGTGATGTATTGCATGAGGAGGACAGGGAGTTACCATAATAAAGAGTCAGAGATCTCTGGGTAATGGTAGAAAAATAATCTGCAAATACCGAGGCCAGGTCACCAGCGTCGACGTGCGAAACACCCTCAACTGAAATCTCCAAGGACCGATGTCCTTTATTTTCTCTACCAGTGAGAGCAATCACCAACGACCACACAGTCCTGTTTTTATTGTCCGATTTTTCAATCACTCCGGTATGGTAATCTAACTTTGCCTTTCTAATTAAAAAATTGTAGGAAGATTTGGCTTTCCTATACAGGTCGTAGGTGGACTGACAAGCCATATTTGTACGCAACCAGTGAAGGTGCTTCAGATCTCTCTTCGCTGCAATGATCTCTGGAGTAATCCACTTCTTGGGTACGTGAGCAGAAACGGTACACTTGAAGAGTGGACAGCACATCTCCAATGTCTCTTGAATAACATCAGCAAATTCACCAAAACATCCATCTACATCTGGAAAGCCATATATCCCATTGAAGTCACATACAGATATACGGTAAACAAAGTTGTCGAGATTATATTGGCTCAAATTTCTGGCCAGCTTTGACCCATGCCGTGACACTGGCGAGAGACTAATGGACATTTCAAGCGAAATAGCTCTATGATCGCTAATGAAAGCTTCGTATACTTTGGTGGTGCAAACGGACAAATCAACATTACGTAAAATATAGTCCACCTTTTACGTAAAATATAGTCCAAATATAGCTTGTCCCCAATATAGATGTAAAATATGAACATTTGTATGATGAAATCTAAATTATTAAAGGAGATACAATCGTTTTCTCTAATCAGTCTGAATACATAAGGTGTCTTCAAATGTAACGCTTTGTATTGACAGGTAATAGACCTCATCAACATGAAATCATTTTGAATATTCACTGTTCCCAATTTATTCGAACCAGAGTTACCCGCAAATGTGAGAAATGCCAAGTCCAAATCTGACTTGAACGTATTGAAACTTCATCTAATATTGATTATGTTCGAACATCAGTTTTGAAATATGCTGCAGATTTATTCCAATAATGACGTGTTGATATGATTCAAATTGATCGAATTCTATGATGAATTCAATTTGATCGAACAATGATCATTACGACCAATTCATGAAAACAATTTAGACGAGTTTTATCGTTGGATTTGTGAATTTTTGTTTAACAAAGAAATTTTTCTGTCCCCACTTTGGAATTAACTATTTCTCTCAGAAAAAATCGCCAGATAGAAGTTGAAAAATAATTATACATGTTTACTAAAAATTCAAGTGCGTTGAACAGTTCGCAAAAAAGTCGAGTGAGTATTTTATTTGGTGTTCAACTTCCTGAAAACGCGGCATTGATTCATAACAGGTGATTATTATCTAATGAACAGAGGAATGCAGTATTTATTCTGCAAGGTATTGGTGCTCAAAATTTCTTTAACTTTTTCATAATAAATTCTATATGAGCAATATGGAAGTTTGAATGATTGATTTTGATGAGTTCTACTACCTGTCAAAAAAAACTTCACCCTTGAAAAATACCCTGTGCATTTCGTCAGAAAATACTTTATTCAATATTATCGGTGGCACCTACATTCTGAACAATAACTGTCAAGTAAAATATCCTAACGTGCCATTTTTTTGAATGCACGTTATAACAGATTTTGAATTTTGGCCCGTTGGAACAGCCAAGGTCATCGAGAGAATTTCGGGAATATAGAAGACGTCCCAATGTATTTTGTGAGCGGTTGTATGGGAAGGAGTGATTTCCCATTGTTTCTATGTCGCAGCTGATTTTTGTGAATATCGAAATTCAACACTTCGCGGGAAAAATTTTTGTTTGCTAACGTTATTCTTTTTTTACATCATTTGTATCATGTATAGTTTAAAAAAATAATATGACATATTTCCATATTTTTTTTCTCCTAGCGGCTCTCCCTACCGATATACGGCCTCCCAAATGAAGCCACTGAAAAACTAGTTTACTGGAATAAATTTTAAACTACCCAGTATGATTTAAAGAAAATCTATCCATATACTAATAGAAATGTGAATGTCCGTTGATGAAACTTTCACTATAATGTAGAAAATATATTTTGGGAGGTTTTCATGTAGGGTTCACATTCCTATGTCACGAAGAAATGAGAAAAAATATTGAGCTTTCATGAAAAAGTCGTTTTTATCAGGCTTCCACGGCCGACGCTGTGTAAACTATAAGGGATAGAAAAACATAGTCAGAGACAATTTTGTAGTGTTCGAAAAATTCTATATGAAAGACCGCGAAGGCATATGTCTAAATGATGAGGACAACCAACGATAACCATTTTTTACATTTTCAAATCAATTCAAAATAATGTTCAATTCGAAGAGGACTCCCGACTGGCATGGAATGAATTCTTATGAAAATGAATGTGATTGTTATCTGCGACATTTATTCTTGATGAAAAATGCCCCTTACCGTATAGCGTATAGTTTTCTAATGGATACCTTAAAAGTTACAGCAGGTTGAGCGAATGCGAATTCATGCAAGAAATTGTTGAATCTAATCGAGATCGCTTTGTCATGTAGTCAAGTGCATGTCGCTGCTTCGATACGAGTTATGTATGTGTGGTTGTGGACCTATCAGTACTGTTTTGATTGTTATAATGAACAGTAGTTAGGACAATGTGACATGTTCTTTCGAGCATTTAGGCCGTCGTCGTAGATTAGTTCTCGACGTTTCGCCAGTTCGAGTGTCTGGCATCTTCAGGAGTTTTATTTCAGGAGATGTTCTCACTGGACTGAACTGCCTTAGGCACTGCCACTAAGGCAGTTCAGTCCAGTGAGAACATCTCCTGAAATATAACTCCTGAAGATGCCAGACACTCGAACTGGCGAAACGTCGAGAACTAATCTACGACGGCGGCCTAAATGCTCGAAAGAACATGTCACATTGAACGATGGCCGCGAAAGCCTCAACCAATTCAGTAGTTAGGACCTCTTAAAACACTCAATTTAAACGAGCTTCTTTAGTTTACCAGAGGCAGACTAGGTTCTCTTGATATTTTGTTTCTCGAGAACGGTTCATTTTATCGACAATGAACAAGAGTACCTCTTCCTGAGCTTAATATTCAAGGTATTCAAATCATACTCCTACGTATGATAAGGTATTCCCTATCATACAGGGATAACTTAAGCTTCAAATGTACAACCTAGTCCGCCCCTGGTACACTAAAAATGCTAATTTTAAAGGTCAGTATTTCAAGAGGTCCTTACTACTCACTGTTCATCATATCAATTTTAATTTAATCATATTGCGAATTTAAAATTCATTTCAGTGAAATGGATTTTCCAGTGGCGTCATTAAGGAGGCCGTATTTCTGTAGGCAGGACCACTAGGAAGAAAAAATGATGGAATTTTGTTTTGTTTGAATCTTATTTCTTGACTTTATTTGAATCCGAGAGATTTCTCACACTTTCCTGGACGCCCTGTGTATGTCGAATGCTCTGATAATACTACTAACAACCGTGGATACAGAAAAATTTATACTAAAATTATATTGGTGATAGAAGGAAAGTAGTCGTCTATGATTGGCTTGGATTTTAGGTGATTTAGGATGGAGACTGAATAATAATTCAAGGGAGGTTCCGTGTTAGAAAAGCGAGCAAGACCGTTGGAGAAAGTGGCTAAATGTGTTAGACTCCTCGGGTTATTATTACAACAATGAGCTTGCCAATAAAGACGTAAACAGTTCTCCCAAGTGTCTGTGTAACTGTGTACCCAATCTATTGTTTAGATACCACATGTTTCAGGATACATTTCACAGTCGTTCTCCTATACTTGACATCTCAAAATTGAAAAGAATCCATAAATTGGTAGATCCGATTAGCTCTTTCAATAAATTCACGAAGGCGAGACAGAAATTGACCCAAATACTCTTATTTGGGTCAATTTCTCTCTGGAAACCACTTTCAAGGCGAGATTCACAAAACTTTGAATGCCTGATCACATACTGTACCATTTAGAAAACAATAGTTTAGAACAAATTTTTAGGTTTACGATGACTGCATTTCCTAGTACTGAATTCTTAATGCCCATGAAAAATAGGTACGTCAATTTTGCTCATTTAAATTTTATGTACGACCAATATTAACTGATATAGCTATTGAGTATAATAAAAACAATAATCCTGTATACGTACACTATATACTATATTATGCTCCAACTTGCAGATATTGTGCATCAGATGAACATGAGAACAGAAAATCAAAAAATCTCAATATGAAAAATTAAATCAAAAAATAATTACAATTATTATAAATATCAAAAAATCTAAAACTCCCATGATGGAGAAAACTTGAAAAAATATCAAGTTATCAAATGATTCGAGTTAAGCTATTTTCCTGAAAAAAATTCCTTATTGCCCCGATTCGGGTACCTAATCTAACGATCCTTTTCCAAATGTAAATCGTTGGTCGTCGTAGGCCGATTGTGCTCTCTTAAACCATCTCGTAAAGGCACGCGACGAAGCGTTAGAACGCTTCGTTACGATAGATCGTAAATTTTATTTCTTGCCCAAATTTTTATTTCAACCTCTCGTCATATCTCGGGAAATATTCTTCAGGAAACTATGCTTTGAAAAGCATTTTTTATAAGAAATGATAACAGTCCTATTTATTTAAATTTTAATTCATTCCATACCAGTCAAAAGGTCCCTTCAAATTAAACATTGATTTGGATTGAATTGAAAATGTTAAAATTGGTTATCGAAGGTTATCCCGATGAGAGTTAGACATATGTAGTCGCGGACTTTTATGTATAAATTTTCTTACACTACAAAAATGTCCCTTTCGAGTTCCACTATCTCTTGTAGTTCATCCAGCGTCGTTCGTAAAAGCCATAAATCAAATGGTTCAGATAACAACTTGTTCATGAAAATTCTATATTTGCCCCATTTCTTCGTTGAGTATATTAGAATGAATTCCACAATCAAACCGGACATTTGCTTCCCGATTTCTGTGAAGACAAATAAACAAACTAACGAAAACATAGACTTTAATATTATACTCCGAAAGCATTATTGTTCTTCAAAGGTATAATATTCTTCATTGAATATTGTTAAAGATGTCCAGGAACGGGATGAAGCCAAATTTTTGGGAGGGCGGGAGCATCGAAAATTTTCCAACCGTGCATTGAAGGAATAGAAAACTGAAGGTTATCTAATGGTATTTATAATTCAATATAACGTATAATATTTGTTTTGGCTAAAAAGGTTCAATTATGATTAATCCCATGAATGTTGTGAGTAATTAACTTTTCTTCATCTTTTCAACATTCAGTTGCATGTTTCCCAATTCAATAGAATGTGTTTTCTTCTGTAAAAAGTATCTCGAATTATAATGCTTGAAACTTTGAGACACCTCTCGTTCTATTCCATAGCTATGAAGCATTTCTTTATTTCATTAAATATGGAAGCGAAAGAAAAGCCCAGTTTTAATCAAAGATAATCTTTTCTTCTGCAGAATTTGTTCCATAAGAGAAGTAAATGTTGGGGATGAGTAGTTTCAATATAATGAAAGTCTTCAAAGTGGTGAGTAATTAACTTTGAATTTTCATTTTGCCAACATTAAATTATGTAGGTTTCTTTATTGATCGGAACTGTTTTTTGTGGGAAATACTATTTAATGGTGTTCGAAACTTTGAAACGCACTTTTTGTATAATTTTTCTGTTTCAAATTTCATTCTTATTCTAGTTTGATTCAGTTTTTAAGTTCAAACCATAATGAAAGAAATTCCTTGAATGAAAAAAACTCATAAATGAATGTTGGGTAGTTGAAAAATCAAAGTTAATTACTCACCATCAAAATGGAACGGCTCATTCCCAACGTTCACCTCTTTGACAGAAAAAAAAGATACATTTTTCCTGAAAACAAATATGCTTCGAAATTTCATGAAATGAAAACAGCTACATAGCTTAGGAATAAAACGGGAAGTGTGCCTCAAAGTTTCAAGCATCATACATAAAACAAGATACCATAGAATAAAGAAATCTACAACATTGAATGTTGGTAGGTCCGAAAGAAAAAGTTAATTACTCACTACTCTGATGAGTTTCATCTTATTTATTTATTTTAATCCATACTAAATTAACACAAACAATTTATTTCACATGAGAATTCTTAATTGAATTTCGTTCCTTTCCCCGGGCCCCAGCAACTCGTCACCTGAGCTTGCGCTCGTATGTGATCGAATTAGCGAAACAGAAGTTACCTGTGCAAATTATTCCTATTCTACGCCAAAACTGATTCAGACTTCAATAACATGGAACTAATAAGAAGATAGAAAATGCTTAAAAGAGTTAATCTTTCGATTTGTGAAGGTTTTGCAATTCTTTTCATACTAACCAATTTCTATTTGGGGTCAAAAAAATAACCTGTCAAAGCATTTTCTGGAGCATACTCAGAAAAATATGGGGCTGAATGGCCCATCCAGTACAATTTTTCATATATATTTTAAACGGAAAAACAAAGATGATTCTTTCTGAGAAATAATAAACTATTGTTTCCATAAGAAAAAACACAACTTTATGTAATTGCTCGGCAAGGAAACCTCTTGGCAAAAAACATAGTCTGCTACTGGACTGCTATGAAAAAAGTGTCTTTATGAGGTTTTAAATTTATTCTAGCACAGAATTGGTGATAGTGACCAAAGTTGAAATCGCGCAAATTTCAATTTTGGCCTTTAACTCGAAAAAAAAAAGAACTTAGAAGAATGCAGTTGATGGCATTATCAGTTTCTCTAAAAAAGATGATCGTAAAATGTCATTCATTTTTCTCTATTCCGTTGGGTTAAAAAGTTGTCGTTCATGTATCACCAATTTTGCCCAAACTTTCAACCAATTTTGCCCAACCTGCTTTCAGTGCAGATACAGGACATTTTGGAGATTCTAAATTAGTGTTCTAAATATGTCCATACTATATAATGAAAGATAAAGGATGATTAATGCATTTGATAAACATTTTTCAACCAGCATAACTTTTTAACGCCTTGATAGATTTCATGAAAATCTTAAGAAAGGGGTATAGAAGATGATTCACAGATCCTTGAAATGAAAAATAGATGTTTCCGATAATAAATGAAATAGGAATATGATGTGTGCTATTACTGTAAATAGGCTTGTTTGAAAGGTTAGTTCTAGGGTTAGTTAGTTTCTGTTCGTCATTCATTTTCTTTATCCCTTTCGGTTAAAAATTTGTCGTTCAGGTATCAACAATTTCGGCAACCCTGTACTTCAAGTCAAATTGTTATTACAGCTTTCATTTAGTTGGTTTCAGATTGATGAACTCAATATCTGTAATTACAAAACTCGCGGGTAATGAATTGAAAAGCCACCAAATCTCATGATTGTAGAACAGCATCAATAAAAATCGGTTATTTTCTAATAGCTATATAGGACATTGTGAAGTTTTTAAATCTACATCTTGGTTATTACCAAAACAAACTAAATGCTGTTTCCAATACAACGTCTTTATGTTGGAAGCAGCATAAGTAAAACATATTCATAGTAAGCTCAGGATCTGTTTGCGTTACATGAACTTCAGTGCTGAAAACCGTTTGTGCCTCCTCAAATCAGTTCATCCTATAATTCACGGAAATGGAACATCCGATTCAACGTTGAGGGATTAAAATAACAAGAATAATATTACATGAAATTATAATCATAACTATTTTTTTTATATAGCGCCTAAAATTTCATATTTTATTGTGCGATTTTCCATAATTATCAGATCTGAAATGGACATCTTTCAACATCATATTCATTTTGTGAAACTAGAATTCTGAACGTTGAAAAATGGATTGTTACAATAATCTGCAGTTTTTTAGAGTATTTATGTAGGATGATTTTCATTTGAAACATGAGATGCATACGTTCATCGATTTGATTATTTCGTTGGCGCCACCATCATGGAATTATCGATTTTTTTCGTTCCTTTTCAGGAATATTGAAAGATAGTTCGATATGTCGAAGTACCTGATATTCTCTGTTAGTTTCATTTTGTACCATCAAATACACAATTTCATAATTTTAATGTGAATATATTCTACTTTAGTTCACGAAGCCTTTGTCAGGCACAAGACGATGTTTCTTTATTTATTTCGATGCTCCGGAATCAGCAGCGTAAAACACTTATCTTTCCAAACATGTGTTGAAAGAACAGCTGCATTCCATATAATCATATGATTATTCCGAACTAATTTACCTTCTGTCCTCCGAAAATCTGGCATCGTTGCAGGAGGACACAGCGAACGACCCATACAAAATATAAGCGGAGGTAGCAAGGTCTGTCTCATATGAAAAAAAATTTTTCTAGAAAAATCTTTTCCCCTCTTCAGGTCCCTATATTCTTTGCCTTCCCCTCTAAATCTATTGACAAAAAAAATTTCAATCGCACCACTCCTATATATATATTTACGGGATGAAGTTACAATATACCAATTACAATATAATAATATAGTATAATCATAACTAAATACAGACTATTGCCGCCTTCCCGCCACCCTCCTCCACACCTCTCTGTTCAGAACGTCCTCGGTATTTAAATAATATATATAATTGTCATTATAAAAAATAAAAAAACACCAGTTGCCATAACCACCGGAATTTTTCTTTGTCAATCAAATTTTAGTCTAATTTTGTATTTGAATAGAAAAATATATTTTTTCAAAAGCTTAGTATTTTCTTAACCAAAACAAATAGCACTGCAAAACTTTGCACTGGGGAGGGTAATGAAACTAGTTATGCAGAATGGAGAGTATTCGGGAAGGCCTTTCTATGTGCAAGGCTTGTGTTTGGAAGGCTGTGTCTGAGAGGTTCCGTATATCGACGAGTTCTAACAAACAACGGAAATTAACAACTTCTCTCTCTGTCCCCATGGCTTCCACAACTCGACGCAAATCTCTTTGATATTGATTATTTATTGATGTATCGACAACGAGAAGATCTTCTCGAGTGCCTCAAGCTGACTTTGTACCACCTTCTACCAGGGGCAGATCCAGGTCCAACTTTTGGGGGGGGGGAGAACTTCGAGAGGAACTTTTAGATCTACAAAAGCCAAAAGAGGGAGAAGCAAAATTTTAGGGGTGGTCCGGGCCATTTGCGGGGAGAACGTTCCCCCAGTTCCCTCCTCCCCCTGGATCCGCGCCTGCCTTCTACATTACTCAGGATCCTTACAAGTACCGCGAGTACAAGTAGATTCGATGCGCCTTCAGACTTTTCTGATGTAATTTACAGGAGACAGTAGAAAAGATCACAAGAACTGTGAGGTACGGAATGATCAACGTGGCGAAGTTGAAAACCAATTCTGCAGACTCACTCGCAGGGGCTTTTGCCTTTGCCAGATTCGTTATTTCCCTAGTGAAAGGCCTGAGGGGGTATCAAGGAATAGTGGAGTGTTCCTACGTGAGATCCAAAGTGCATCCACAGCTGAAATATTTGTCAAATCCGCTCCTTCTAGGACCAGGTAAATATAGCAAATTTTATGAGCTTTTAATTAACTTCCGTAGCTCAATGCTTTTTAGAAATATTCGCCGAAACCCGGCGATATTTAACTGAGAATATTTGGCAGATGTTCATGAATCTGGATGCAAAGCATTATGAGGTTTTCAATGGCGATAAACAAAATATCGGCTTGAATATGGCGGAATTGATCGGGCAATCAAAATTTTGTGAAACTCACCTCAAATCTGCTAGAACTTCGCTATGGTAAAAGCGAGCTATTAGATTACGTAGGCTAAGGCTATAATAATAAAATTCCACCATATTCAAGCCAATATTTACTTTATCCCAATCAATTTTCAACGATGTTTTTTCAAATGCTTGTGATGAAGTTACTTGAGATGAAAAAATTATTTAGCCTCTACATATACAACACCGGTTCTGGTTCATTTCAAGATGCAAATCCCATTCTAAGCCCGATTCCTGATTTGTCATTGCAGCAACGTTGCGGTATCGGTACGATCGGTAAACTTGGTACCGAAAGTTTACCAAACGCCTGTACTTCAATGAGTGTTTTCTAATCTAATTGACTCGGTATGCGCGGAGACGGCAAATATCGTTCGGTATTTACACCGCCGCGTACTTGAAGTTGAACCATATATATATAATAGACCCATGATACTACAACAACCCAGATAAGATCATTTGACGAACGAGTTTTGAACCTTTTCGCGCATGACGTCACGATGAGACCTATTTGAGAAATAGCGCTCATTTTCGAACGTTATTTCTTAGATGGACAAATAATACCTGCCAAATTATAGCGTGAATTTAACGTTTATATTCAGAATAATGCCAAAACTATCATATCCGATCTAAAAGAAATCTAACTTGTACCCAATTGCAAAAGTGACACTCAAATATTCGTAATAAAATTCAACAAACTCTGAGAGATAGCTTCGACCACCAAATCAATTTTGTCGAATATTATTTTTATGTTATGAGGTAAAATGCATTCTGAATCAGTTAGACGAAAAAATATGTACGATAAAATCACTGTTAAGGGCAAATCTAGATACTGTAAATCAGAATTTCTGGGCAATTCATCTACTTTTTCAAATCTGGGAGGTCTCATTGCTGATATGATTATTGTTGACCTTATGCCTAATGGGTAGTTTGAAAGTTTGTAAATATATTTGTGTTATATTTTATTGTTGCTAGAGGTACCTGCTACAACACAACAAACCATAATTTGTAATATGGGTAGACTAACCAAAAACCAGCACAATTCAAGAAAAAAACATTTTAACACACAATTGAAATTCACCAAAAACCATTTACTTCACAATTAATTGAACTTTTTCAATGAGCAAACCCATCAAACCCCGAAAAATATGAAATGGGTCTCTTCGTGACGTCACAGATCTAAGAGAGATAGAAGATTGATATGCGCGTGGGTTTACCTTGTAGTTTTAGTATCATGTAATAGACCTAAATTGTGAATGTCAGTGGTAAACGCACTGAAAATTGAAGCCAGAATGACGCGGAGGGATGAGCCGTTCTGCGCATGCGCATAATTTGAACGGTCAAGATGGCCGCTGAAAATTATATTTTGTCATTGAGGGGCATTCGGTTGAACTCGTTTTGCGCATGCGCAGATCGGACTAACCCTCCGCGTCTGAAATCAAAGCCTACTATGTGGACTTCAACATTTTCATCACATTCACATTATAGGTTCATTATATACAGGGTGTCCCGTAAAGACCACGTCAAACGAAAACCGAATGTAGATCAGAATGTGCTCTACCTGATGTGCAAAAATCTTTCATATGAAAGTCTCACAGTTTTCGAGATATTTGATGTTTTATGAAAATGTTAAATTTTTTCACTTAAGATGCTTCCTCTCTTGTGGAAGCTACAATTAAATACTTTTCGAATCAGTTTTTTTCTGTAAATATTGTTGAATGATTACTTCGATTCATGCAATGAAAAATAGCAGAAAATATTATACAGGGATTCTGAAAAAAAAGTTAAAATTCATGTTCTGAAGGAAATGTTTTTTTTTTTGTACTGAATTCTATCTGACGTGGTATAGAAAAAAGACACTAGACCTTTTCTGGATATTATCTTGAAAAGTTGCCCATTTTGTGAGGATTCCGAAAAAGTAAAATACAGGTGATAACCTTCTTCACGAAAAAAGATATTTGAATGTTTTTCGGAAATGGAGCATTTCTATGAAAAACTGATTTTGTGAACTTTTCCACAAGTCCTTTCATTTTGCAAATTCTGGTGTAACATATTGAATAATTCTCTTGAAAAATGTCAGTTTGTCCTTAAAATACTCATAAAGTGAAATTATTCATTAATTGCAATGATATAATGTAATAACGCACAGGACCTTCAATATCAATAAATGTATTGTGAAGAAACTCTATAAAAATATCAATAATAAAAATTCAGGATTCTTATAAGAGCAAGTGCTCAAAATGACCACCTCCTTCGCTAATACATGCCCTGCATCTATTGAGAAATGACCTTTTCAAACCATACAAACTTCTCCCCTCTATTTTGTCTACTGAAATACGAATCCGGTACTTTAGTTGTGCTTCATCTCTTATGGGATTCGAATAAATTTCATTTTTTAAAAACCCCAGTAAAAAAAATCCAAAGGATTTAAGTCTGGTGAATGTGGAGGCCACAAAATTTCACCGCCCCTTCCGATCCACCGGTGAGGATATGTTTGGTTTAAATATTCCCTAACATGACGACTGTAGTGTTCTTGGCACCCGTCGTGTTGAAACCATAGTTTACATCGCATTTCCAGTGGTATATCTTCTAAGAGTAAGGGTACACTGTTCCTTAGAAAATTCAAATAGTTGGTGCCGTTTAATGATTGCGGCAATTCTGTCGGACCGAATATTTTTCCATCGTATATGCCAGTCCATAAATTCACAGTAAATCGATATTGGGATCTATCTTGCCTTATATTGTGCGGATTCTCGATGTTCCAACTATGAAGATTATGCAGATTGATGTACCCGCTTTGAGTACAGGAACACTCATCAGTCCAGAGGATATTATTGAAAAAATTGGGATTTTCTGTATGTTTCAGCAACATTTGTTGACAAAATTCTACTCGGGCTTGATAGCCTCTGGGTAGTAGTTGTTGAACTCTCTGAATATGGTAGGGGTGATATTGGTGTTTCCTCAGGATTCTATGGGCTCTTGTTTTTGAAATGCCTATCATGAGCTCTATCATTCTGGTTGATACTGAAGGATTATTTTCGACTTCATTCAAAATGGTATCATCCTCCACGATCGAAGGCCGCCCACTACTTTTACGACTCCTAGGAACTCTTCCTTCGACAATTGCATTACGGGTCCGGATGAAAAATTCGGATGACGGCGATTGGGGTACCGCTCTGAATAAAGCCTCGATGCTGCTCTAGCATTAAGACGTACTTCTCCATAAATAAGGTGCACTAGATGAAAATGAACGTTTCCATAGATACCTTAAGTACCTTAAGTTTGAATCATTAAATCGCATCACATCATATCAATGTTCGAGAGTTCTTTAGGCAAAGAAAAAGGAATAAAAAAACTTATTCAGTGAATTGGCATCTTAATAACATTTTATTGATTTGTTGATTGATTATTTTCAGCAGGAAGTGCAAAATGAAAGTATTTATGGTAAAGGTGAAAAAATCAGTTTTTCACAGGAATGCTCCATTTTCAATAAATATTCAAATATCTTTTTTTCTGAAGAAGGTTATCACCTGTATTTTACCTTTTCGAAATCCTCACGAAATGGGCAAATTTTCAATGTAATATGCAGAAAAGGTCTAGTGTCTTTTTTTTACACCACGTCAGATAGAATTCAGTACAAAAAACACTTCTTTCAAAACATGAATTTAAATTTTTTTTTTTTCAGAATACCTGTATAATATTTTGTGTTATTTTTCATTGCATAAATTGAAGTAATCATTCAACAATATTCACGGAAAAAACTGATTCAAAAAGTATTCAATTGTAGCTTCCGCAAGAGAGAAAGCATTTTAAGTGTAAAAATTCAACATTTTCATAAAACATCAAATACCTCGAAAACTGTGAGATTTTCATATGAAAAATTTTTTCACATCTGGTAGAGCACATTCTGATCTACATTCCGTTTTCGTTTGACGTGGTCTTTACGGGACACCCTGTATATATGAGTTGAACATAGGGGCAAAGAGATTTGAACTTGGTTTCAGAATCCTGAAAGTTTTATTATTGTTTTCTCTCCCTGTCTCTGAAAAAAAATATGATTAAAAATTTTTTTAAATAATAGAAGAAAGGCTCCTGCATAAAACTTGAGCACTTATTTGTCAGGGCCCAACTCTTTATAAAAAATTGTTGCCTAACAATAAACCAGTTCTTTTTTTAATAAATCAATCCAAATTCGATCAACTCCCACCGAACAATTGGCCAGATTATTAGCCTCATCCAACAAAATACAAGCTGACTCTGAGTTTTCTTTTATAATTATCAGGTTCCGTCTTTATAATTTTTCTGTTATTTCAATCCACCATGTGATTGCCGGTATTGGAACACACATGATCTGGTATCTACCAATATCTCTATTTTTCATGTTATTCTTATGTTCACGCTTTTTCATTTCTAAGGGTCTTGATGTTTCTCCTGTATAAGATTTTCCAAAATACAGGGAATATTATAAATACAATTTTTTGACCTTTGTTTCTCATCCAAAGGTTTAGTTTTTGTTAATATAGATCGTAAATCATTATTTGTTTTGAAAACGGTTCTTATGTTGACTTTAGAACCAATTCTTCAAATTTTTTCTGAAAGTTCATGAACATGCGGAATCAAATTAAATAAAATTGGTTGTTCTGGACGGTTTGTTGTTCCTGATTGTCATTATCATTTTGACGCAAAATTGTTCTCTCTAAATTTGAAATAGTCTCTGGGAGTACTCACTAGTTCACAAACCCTTTTGTTCATTGCATTTGCCTCTTCGTTTCACAATACCGCAAAGTACACCCAAATTTTAGGGGTGCGACATTGGCGCCTGAAACGTGGGGCCCCGAAAATTGCGCTTTCAAATATTAAGTCCCGTTGCTTTCTTGAATAAATTAGAACAATTGAATTTGTTGCAACTAATCATTTGCCGAGATCTGATTGTAGTTGACATTCGCACTTTTATTTATTTATTTATTTTATTTTATTTCCACACATACAGCCAAGAAGGTTAATTACATATGCAGAACAACACAAAACCACTATCAACTACTTAACCTAGGAGAACAATCTTCTCACATTTCCCAAACTAGTATTGAATAGATCTAAGTCAAATTTCTCAATCAACTCATTGCATATAAGCATCATTTTATTAATAGGAGATAAACTACCAGGTGTTACATGAAAAGTTTCCCTACTTCTAAGCCTCAGATATAAATAAGGTACTTTAAATTTGACAAGATCAATAAAATTACAATCTTGAAATGTTAAATTATTTAAAATCTTGAACATGAAAAGAACTGCGTTGCACTTGCGTCTATGCACATATGGAAATCTTCCAACATTGAAATATACGACTTCATGAAAGGATACTCATTGTATTTTTTCAGGTATAAATAGCGAAGAAATCTTTTCTGAACTTTCTCAATCATGTCAATATGACTTCTGGTTAATGGCATCCAAACCACTGAAGCATAATCAAGGTGTGGTCTTACAAGGGTTTTATATAGTAAGATAGTGGTGTTGCAATCGAAATCTTTGCTATTTCTAAGAACTAAACCTAGTAACTTGTAAGCTTTGTTGGTGATGAATTCAAAATGGGTGTTAAATTTCAGATTGTTTTGAAAGATTATACCCAAATCCTCAATTTCTGATTTGCGTTCGATAATTTCCGATTCAATTCTATAACTGAAAGATATCGGGTTGGATCTTCGAGTGTAGGTGACAACATGACACTTCTTTATGTTGAGAGACATTTTATTAATTTTGAACCATTCTACCACTCCATTCAAGTCTTCCTGCAACAGATAGCAGTCAAGTAGACTCAAAATCCTCCTGGACAACTTGAAATCATCCGCAAACAACAATGCCAATGCGAAACGCAAACAGGCAGGAAGGTCGTTAACAAATATCAGAAACAGCAATGGCCCCAGTATGCTACCTTGAGGAACACCAGAGCTTTGTATTATATCTTGTGAAAACTCATCCCCAACTTTCACAACTTGTTTTCTTTGATGCAAATGGGATTTAACGAAAGCACAAGCATCCCCCGAGAAGTCACTCATAGCAAGCTTATCGACCAGAAGTCTGTGATTGACTCTATCAAAAGCCTTTTCACAGTCGGTATATATCGTGTCGAGTTGGGAACCTTTTTCTATTGCTTCCACTGCAAGCTCGGTAAAAGAACAAAGATTACTTATGGTTAATTTCCCTTGAACAAAACCATGTTGGCACTTATTGAATTCAATATTGGAGTTATTAATTATATCGTTATATATTATTATTTCAAATAGTTTGGATAGGGCATTTAAAATGCTGATAGGCCTATAGTTTTCAATTACGATTTAATACTTAGATTATTTCTTTGGTGTGCCATTTATACGTTTATATTTCGATTCAAATATACAAGGTTCTTGAAAAATAATAGTTTTGGTAATTTAATTTTAATACAAGAATCCGTTGTATATTTCTCAATCTGGTCAATATGCCAGATGATCTGCGGATGAATCTGAATTGCCTTAAAAAGGATGAACTTCTTATACGTGGTCTTACTTACAGTGACTCGACTACTGTTGAGTTGATGCGTTCCTATTTGCGTCCTGCTATTAAATTGGAAAAACTGAACCAATCTTTACATTCAGTGTGATTCTGTTTGCTCATAACAATATTGCTAAGATAAAGATATTGCTATCGTTGCATAAAATACAGTTTGTCAGATCTTAAATCGCCGATTCTTGAAGACCCTGATAGCAATATTGCTATAAAAAATTCATAAGCAACATTGCAATAACGCTTGGAACAAAATACGTAATATCATAGCCATATTGTTATGAATTAGAAGATAGCAACATGACTATTTCAGCAAGATTCATAGCAATACGCAATACGAATAGGCCTGATTACCCGGAAATTAAATTAAATTTTGATGAAGAGCTATCTATTATACGGCGGAAATAATGGAAATTCGCGAATGCATGGAGATAGGTCGGATCAGCAAGGACACACTTAAATCAAGGCTCGTGCATCTGCTGAAAAGAACTGACCGTTTGAAATCTGAGAATTTGTCGGAGGAACAAACCGACCCGGTTCAGAAAGTTATGGTTAGTGTGTTATCGCTTTTGGATTCGATCAGTTCTGCAGGTGAACACCACCGTCGCCAGAGCTAAATCTTGCTAATCTTATAGTAGATTCAAATGATAGTGATACTTCGTCCGAAAGCTAGGACAACGTTTGCCTTTACTAAGTTCTATGCCCAAAGTATCAGATAAACCACGTCACTTTGATCTTCAAAAGTGGAATATAAAATTTACAGGAGTGAGGATGTGTGGGTGAAGTTTTCTCAAGATAATCTAAACATTTTACTTTGTTGTGTTTACATTCCCCCAGGGGATGTGGATGCTACCATTTATTTCACTGCTAAACTGTCTCGAATTAATCAAAAACTATTCAATCACACTGTACTTATAGTGGGCGATTTCAATCTGCCTGATGTTTCTTGGGTGAACAGTCATTCATGTAGTGCACTCGAAGCTATTAATATTACTACAGGAGTGAGGATCTTATTGACAGTTTTTCATTTCTGGAACTGTCTCAATTCAATACAGTACCAAATTCTAATGTGAAAATTCTTGATTTAATTTTATGTAACAATCATTTAGTTAGTAATGTTCAGAAATGTGATGTTCCACTGATTCCTGAAGATAAATTTCATCCTTCCATTGAATTTTCATTTGAGATTAATAGTTTCAAATGCCTGCGCTCCTTATATTCATAATTACAAAAAAGCAGACTATGATCTTATAGTGCATTCTCTCGATGATATTCCTTGGTCAAATTTGTTGTGTAACGAGGATGTAAATAATGATGTGGATATTTTTTATGAAATTCTTAATGATTGGCTTTGTGTGCCGAAGGTCAGAAAAAATAAAAAATTTCCCCCGTACTTCTCATATGAAACTATTGACTTGATAAAACGAAAAAGAAAATTTCATAAAAAATGGAAAAAATTTCATAATCTGTCTGATGAACTTGAATTTAAAACTCTACGCACTAGATGCAAGTATTCAATGAAAAATGATTTCATAAATTATAAAAAATTAATCGAGTGTGATTTGTCCAATAATCCAAAGAAATTTTTTCAGTTTGTCTCTTCTTCTAAAGATAAGTTTTCCGGCTGTCCTAATTTCATGTCATTTAATAATAAAAGTGCTGCAGGGGGACGTGATATTAGTAATCTTTTCGCAGAGTTTTTCGAGGATTTAGGTATATGAGCAATCAAACACTGATATGAACTATGATGATGAAATGCACCATAACCTCAGTGCATTTAGCTTGAATAAAATAGTTTTAGAAAGAGATGATGTAGAGGCTGCACTGAGGAAAATAAATGTTCACAAGGGTCCAGGACCCGATTCAATACCTGGTTAGAGCATGCAGCGCACCATTGTCGAGTCCCTTAACAATAATCTTTAACAAATCGCTGAATAGTGGAGTTTTTCCTAACCGATGGAAGGTAGCTTCTATTACTCCCATCTTTAAGTCAGGCAGTAAAGATTTAATTGAGAATTATAGACCTATTAGCAAGCTCTGTAATTTCGAAAAAATATTTGAAAAAATGATATATCCTCACTTATTTCATCTGGTGAGGACCCAGATAATTCCTGAACAGCATGTTTTGTCAGAGGACGTTCCATAGAAACAAATTTAATATCTTTTGTTGGATATCTTCAGGACAACCTTGATAATGGTATTCAAGTAGATTGTGTGTATACTGACTTCAGCAAAGCCTTCGACAAAACTGATACTAAGAAATTGATTTCCAGATTGCTTGAGGTCGGGGTGTGCGGATCACTTCTGCGTTGGTTCGAATCATATTTATGTAAACGATCACAATACGTTTCAGTTGAGGGTTTTGAATCGAGGTTCTTCATGTCAACTTCTGATGTTCCTCAGGGTTCCCATCTAGGTCCCCTACTCTTCATCATTTATATTAACAATATAATTACCTGCTGTAAAACATGTAAAATCTTACTCTTCGCCGATGACCTCAAAATATTTTTTGAACAAGACTGCCTATTGTTGCAAAATGATTTGGACAATTTCATTAATTTTTGTGAGAGGGGTGGTCTCTACTTGAACCTGACAAAGTGTCATGTGATAACATACACAAGGAATAGAAATATTTTTTAATATACTTACAATTTTCATCGTATCATTTTGAGAAGGTCATCACATGTTAAGGATTTGGGGGTAACATTTGACTCCAAACTGAAATTTGACATCCATATTGACTGTGTTGTGACCCAGTGCAATAAAATGCTGGGATTCATTCTCAGGCAGAGTAGATGCTTCTCAAGTTATAAGTCAATACTCACTTTATATTATGCATACGTTTTCAATAAATTGAATTTCGCATCTATTGTGTGGAATCCACGATATTTGGTGTATGTTGATCGCCTTGAGAAGGTAGATTTTTACGATGTTTGGGGTTCATTCATTTGAATCGGGAGATCCCGAGAATTACAGTAGGAGATTGAAATATTTCAGTATGATCAAACTTGAGGATCGTAGTAGAAGCATTGGTGAGGTCATCTTTCTTCAGAAGTTGATGAATAATGATCTGGAAAGTGTTTTCATCACTTCAAGATTAGATTTTTATGTCCCAATAAGAAGGATAAGACGACTTGATACTTTTCAATTACCGATAAGAAACACCAATAGTGAACTCTCCTGTTCATAGAATGCTCGCTCAGTGTAACCGTTTCAAGGATATAATTGATCCATTTTATCAGAGCGTAAAGTCCATCAAGTCAATACTAAGAAATTATTTCATATCGTCCTTTGAATAACCGTAGTATTTTTGATTTTCGGCCCACATGATAATAGGTATATACATATATTTTTTTTGTTTTTTTTTTCTCGTTTAAATTTTTTTTCCTTTTTGTAATAAGGTTAACTAAATGTTTTCTACGAATTTATTGTTATATTATCTCTCGAATTTTTTACTTTAATTCCGATATGTTGAGTTCCTATTGTTTCTTGAAGTTTCTTCATTTTTTTGTACATAAACTATGAACACTTTTGGGTATTAAATAACCTGTATGTGTCCTGGTAAATGAATAAATAAATGAATAAATACATGATGTTTGGCACTTTGCTCACGATTCATCTCTTGCAACTCTAGAAAACCCCAGCGATCCCGCCTCATTTCTATCTGAAGCACAACAGAAGCAGCTTCAGCAACGGCTTGAGGATAAATTTTCTCTGATGGGAAATGAGTTAGGTTGCAGATCGGTAGGGCGAACATGAAATTGAATTGCTTCCAAATACCACTCCCATAAAACAAAGATGGTATCCCGTATCTCCACCTAAGCAAGAGATCATCAACGAGGAACTAGAAAATGAAATCATTGAACAGTCAAATAATGCGTGGTCATCTCCGGTGTGTTTTGTTCCTAAAAAAGATGGGACGTATCGTTTTTGTGTCGATTATCGACGACTTAATTCGGTGACTAAAAAAGGATGCCTATCCTAATGTGTCGAATATTCTCGATAATCTACGGGATGCAAAATTTTTGAGTTCGTTAGACATAGAGGCAGCATTCTATCAAGTGATGGTTACAGAATCTTCTCGTGAGTATACCGCTTTCTCAGTACCTGGACGTGGATTATATCAGTTTAGGAGACTACCCTTCGGACTTTCAAACTCGCCGGCTATGTTTCAGAGAATCATAGATATAATTTTGCGACCGGCTTGCTACCTTACGTTTTCGTGTATTTGAACTATATAATCATCACATCCGATGATTTTGACACCCATTTGAAAATACTTCGTCTGGTTCTCGATCGTCTTATTGAAGCCAGCTTGGACGTGAAGAAGGAGAAATGTTTTTCTGTAGGCCGCAGCTAAAGTATCTCGGCTTTGTTGTTGACCGCTATGGCTTACACCCGGATCCAGATAAGGTCAATTCGATCTTGCATATTCCCGTGCCTCAGAATGTAAGAGAGATGCGTCGTTTTATTGGTACCGCGTCGTGGTATAGGCGTTTGGTACCAAATTTTTTGTCCATAGTTGCACCATTGACCAGATTGACTAAGCGAAATGTTAAATGGCTGTGGTCCGAGGAATTTGACGCTGCATTTCAATTGCTCAAGGAAAAGTTATCCACACCTCTTATATTAACCTGTCCTGACTTTGACCGCCAATTTATAGTCCAGACATATGTATCTGATCACCGAATCGGCGCCGTATTAACTCAAAACTTTGAGAACGGTGAAAGGGTTATATGTTATCTCTCTCGTTCCTTAACTCGGTCAGAACGTAATTTTTCGACTACCGAAAAGGAATGTCTTGCTGTTGTTTGGGCAGTGGAAAAGTTGAGACATTATTTAGAGTTGACTTCTTTTAAAGTTATTACGGACCATCACTCGCTCATCTGGATCAACAACTAAAAAGACCCTCAAGGTCGTCTTGCACGTTGGAGCTTACGGCTCATGCCTTATAACTTCGAAATTTTTCGACGCAAGGGTAAGTTCAATGTCGCACCGGATATGTTGTCGCGTTCGGTTCCTTCGGCCGTGAATGCGATCGAGTTGTCATCTGATTCGACTAGCTCGGATTTTCGTTCTACTAAGGTCGCTGGTATCTGAAGATGAAATCGCGTCTTATAGAATATCCCGATACGTACCCCCAGTGGAGGATAGAAAAGGATGTAATCCTTAAGTGCGTATCCTGCGCATATCCCGATATGCAGGATGAATCAACTTGTTGGAAAATTGTCGTTCCAAAAGAGTTTCGCGGTGATTTAATTCGTTCCATTCATGGGGATATCAAATCTGGACCATTTTGAAACATAGATGAATTCAAAATAGTAATCATCGAAATGAATACCATTTTCAAATTCCCAGGCTCAGAGATCTTTTATCATGAGGTTGGAGAAATGATATTAGTTTTTGTCACTGAGATGAGAGATATACCGGTTTCGGCCTTGTTGGGCCTCATCAGTATCCCGCACATCTCAGGACAAAATCTTCATAAAAAACTTCAGAATTTGAAGCAATTGGTTGTGAAGTAATGAGTAAAATATTACAAAGTACTAAGGTGGTGACATCCAATTGCGTCAAAATGAAGTTTCACATCTCCAATCAAATGCAAAAAAAAGAAATCTGTACTTCCTCTTTCACTGAATGAGATTTTAGCAGTGGCTCTATTCAGGGCCCGCTTGCTAGTTTCTCAAAGTGATGGAAACGCCCAATTTTTTTTGTGACTGTGAAGCCTGATGTTTTTAAGAAAAAAAAATTCTTTGCCTTTACGAAGGCACATCGAGAACATTTTTGAAACATAGATGAATTCAAAATAGTAATCATCGAAATGAATACCATTTTCAAATTCCCAGGCTCAGAGATCTTTTATCATGAGGTTGGAGAAATGATATTAGATTTTGTCACTGAGATGAGAGATATACCGGTTTCGGCCTTGTTAGGCCTCATCAGTATCCCGCAAATCTCAGGACAAAATCTTCATGAAAAACTTCAGAATTTGAAGCAATTTTTTTTTGCATTTGATTGGAGATGTGAAACTTCATTTTGACGCAATTGGATGTCACCACCTTAGTACTTTGTAATATTTTACTCATTACTTCACAACCAATTGCTTCAAATTCTGAAGTTTTTTATAAAGATTTTGTCCTGAGATGTGCGGGATACTGATGAGGCCCAACAAGGCCGAAACCGGTATATCTCTCATCTCAGTGACAAAATCTAATATCATTTCTCCAACCTCATGATAAAAGATCTCTGAGCCTGGGAATTTGAAAATGGTATTCATTTCGATGATTACTATTTTGAATTCATCTATGTTTCAAAAATGTTCTCGATGTGCTTCGTAAAGACAAAGGATTTTCTTTTTCTTAAAAACATCAGGCTTCACAGTCACAAAAAGAATTGGGCGTTTCCATCACTTTGAGAAACTAGCAAGCGGGCCCTGAATAGAGCCACTGCTAAAATCTCATTCAGTGAAAGAGAAGTACAGATTTCTTTTTTGCATTTGATTGGAGATGTGAAACTTCATTTTGACGCAATTGGATGTCACCACCTTAGTACTTTGTAATATTTTACTCATTAATTCACAACCAATTGCTTCAAATTATGAAGTTTTTTATGAAGATTTTGTCCTGAGATGTGCGGGATACTGATGAGGCCCAACAAGGCCGAAACCGGTATATCTCTCATCTCAGTGACAAAATCTAATATCATTTATCCAACCTCATGATAAAAGATCTCTGAGCCTGGGAATTTGAAAATGGTATTCATTTCGATGATTACTATTTTGAATTCATCTATGTTTCAAAAATGTTCTCAATGTGCCTTCGTAAAGGCAAAGAATTTTCTTTTTCTTAAATCTGGACATCCCGGGATCTTCAAAACTCATTGGAGATTGCGCGCCCGGTATTATTGGCCTAAAATGAAGGCGGATGTCGCGCGCATTGTTTGGCTGTGTATAACATGTCTTGAGTATAAACCAGATTATAAAGCTCAAAGGGGTTATATGGGTACCAGACCGGTTGTATCGGAACCTTTGGAAATGATTAGTATGGACTTAATGGGTCCACTTCCCTCGTCTAATGGGTTCAAGTATATCCTCGTCGTTACTGACTATTTCTCCAAATTTATTCTTCCCTTTCCTTTAAGGTCTGCAAATGCTCGAAACATGTGTAAAATTTTGGAAGAGCAGATATTTTTAGTTTATGATGTACCTAGATTCATTATTTCGGAAAACGGACCTCAAATGCGCCATAGGATTTATCGTGATCTTTGCGACAATATAAGATCCGTAAAATTTCAACGCCTTACTATAATAGTCCTCATTGCGATCAAACGGAGCGTAGTAATGGTATCATCAAGACTGTCCTCTCATGTTACGTTAAGGACAATCATAAGTTTGGAGCAACCATATCGCTGCGGTGGGATGTGCTATAAGAACAGCTCGTCAGAAAACTATCGGTTGCTCACCATTTTATGTAAACTTTGGCAGAGAGTATCGCGGATCAGCTGATGCATACGTCCATCCATTACCATCTAAGTACCTATCTCCGAAAGACTATGCAGAGGGTGAACATACAGAAAAAGAAAATTCTTTGCCTTTACGGAGGCCACATCGAGAACATTTTTGAAACATAGATGAATTCAAAATAGAAATCATCGAAATAAATACCATTTTCAATTCCCAGGCTCAGAGATTTTTTTATCATGAGTTGGAGAAATGAAAGAGGAAGTACAGATTTCTTTTTTAGCATTTGATTGGAGATGTAATATTTTGCTCATTACTTCACAACCAATTGCTTCAAATATCGAAGTTTTTTATGATGATTTGTCCCTGAGATGTATGTGATACTGATGAGGTCGAACAAGGCCGAAACCGGTATATCTCTCATCTCAGTGACAAAATCTAATATCATTTCTCCAACCTCATGATAAAAGAACTCTCAGCCTGGGATTGAAAATGATATTCATTTCGATGATTACTATTTTGAATTCATCTATGTTTCAAATAAAATACAGGATACAAGGCCTTATTTGAAGATATCAAGAAGTGCTTAGATGAAGCTCAAGAGAGAAATAGGTGGTGATATAACCTTCGCCGAAGGCCTGTTGAATATAGGGTTAGGGATACCGTCATGTTGAAAAACCACGTGTTATCAGATGCTACCAAGGGTTTTACCGCCAAGTTAGCGAAAAAGTTTGTTGGCCCTTTCAAAATATCTAAAAGAATTGGATATTGTGTGTATCAGTTGGCGGATAGTGATGGTAAGGAAAGGGGTAATTGGCACACCAAACATTTAAAACCCTGTCTAGGTGATGAGGCTGATCTTTAAATTAACGCTCAATTGTTTTTCTTTATTACACATGTTCCCCCCCAGAGATCCATAGTTTCCTGCTTCTTTGTGATAGCCCAACTAGATTATCTATCATCAGCATACTCGTCTCGAGTTCGCTTCCTATCGGGGAAAGAGGGGACTTGTCGCGTGTTTAAGTTTCAAATGCATTTTTTTTTATTGATTTACCAATTTTACAGTTTCCTCATAGTTCATTAACAGCCTTCTTCTTCAAATTGTTGAATTTCAGTGGATACCAGGTAGATGGCATATGCTGTCTTGAATCGCGAAAGAGACCGGTTTTTCATATTAATAATTTCATATTTTCACGAACAAAAGAAATTCTGCGTTGTGTGATGATACCTTTGACTATCTCTGGAGATTTCTGACTTCGATTCGATTTATATAGTTGCTGATTTAAGACAATAGTTATTATCTTCCCTTATATGTCTTCGTAAGTCTATGGTGTTACGATTTTGGATAGGATTGAGTAGACTATTCAAATTCACTTCGAAGCCACCCCCCACCTCTGTAAGTAGGAACCTTCATTAATTCGTACAGAGAATTTCGTCATATTTTTCTTCCAGAGGCTTCATTCATTTACCTATTTGGTGCATCTTCACATCGATGAAATCGGTAGCTGGAAGTGGGTATTGGTTAGAACGAATTAGCTAACACCGAATATTGTATTGGAGTGCACCACGGCCATTTTGAATTAACCCAGGAAAAGGGTCCTTATTCGAGGCAAGGACTATTTCTAACAGGTCAGCCCTTTCCTCATTACCTTAAAAGCTGTAGGGTGTAGTATACCTGGAGATATACACTCTCCCCTTCAAGTGTGAATAATTGTTCCCGATACTTCTGCATTTTTGTTTAGGGATCAAATTTTTTGTTTTGTTTCGTAATTATATTATTTCATTGTGCGCCTATATATACGTACGTTATAAAAGGTATTGACTGATATTGGTAATCCGTGTAAATATTTCTAAGGATTTTCTGTAATTGTTGTAGATATTCATACTTGTGAATTATACGGGTATATCCCAAAGAATTTTCATACCTATTTCGTGATTTACTCCAGCTAAACTACCTGAACCAAATCACACTCTTGAAAGATAAAATCAAGTGGGCGCCCTGAGATTCACCAACTTAATTATTTAGCTAGCCCAGTGTAGTTCTAATTTCTCTAAGAGTACTTACTAGTTTACAAACCCTTCTGTTTATTACATTTGCCTCTTCGTTTCACAATACCGCAAAGTACACCCAAACTGAATAAAACTCCTGAGTATATACGTATGTACCTATATCTAACATGTTATGTACATGTAATTATAAAAATGTATGTGAGAATTAGAGAAAATTTCTGATGAATGATAGGTTCGGAGTTAGTAGTTCTAGAAACCAGTTGTACGTTGCAAGCTCAGGTTCAGGGTGTTCTGATTTTTGCCTACAAGAATAAAAAGATAAAGTAAAGTCATAAATACTACAAGTATTTATCGGTATTTCATATTTCTACCTGTCTCTTGAAACGATTTTGCAATATGGTCCTTATTTTATTTTTGTTTTTTCTAAAAATCTGTCACTGCAGATTTTGGAATACCTACCAAACTACTCTGCAATTTGACGTGCACTTTTTCCTGAATCGAGGTTATCTGATATTTTTGACTTTTTGTGGGTGTCTTCGTGATCGTTTGATTGGCGTCTGACACGCTCAAATACCAAGTGCAAAATGAAAGATCTGCCGTTGTTTTCAACCGATATTTAACCGTTTTTACTTGTTTAGTCAGGAAAAATGCTATTTTTTGCATGAAAAATAATTTCGCGCCCGTATTTCAGAGTAAAATGCCCGAACCACACCAGTGTCCGGATTACAGGAGTGTCCTCACTAGCGACTGTCCGAACTATCGAAGTTGTACTGTATAGGGTTCTAATTTGAAAAACAGAAGTTATGGCAAATTTTCGATTACAGTTTTCATCCCAAAATTTGAAACACCTTGAAATTCAAAGTTGCGTGACCTTTCCACATTCTTCTTCTTCGGTGTTATGAGAAAGGCTCACGCTCAGGATGTTGAGAATGAGAAAAATGAAAATAATACTGGCTGCGAAGATTTGATTTTTTTTCTGTTGTTTTTGTCAATATTTTGAAAACCATTCGAATAAACACAATGCTTTCAACATGTTTTCAGCGTTGAATTACTCAATTATATCAGAAACGAAAAAATGGAAAACGATTTTTCTTGAAAAAATTTATTTGAACTCCTTGTATAACTGGAAGTTCTCAGGCTCTAAAAATATTTAAGCTCAGTAGAGAATATCAGAATACCAATTTTCAGATTTGAAATATGTCCACTTCTCTAAGCCTGATAGGCTTCACTTAATATAAAGCCTTAAACATAAAAAAAATATCGAAAGTTTCGTGAAAACTCCAATAGTGAAAACCATTTCACGATATCTTCATTTTGAAATTTTTTCGATTCAGAAGATGTGCCATAACTTTTTCATTTTCGAAAATATCTGAAAAATATAAAAACTTCCAACAAGCACTTTTTCACTGCATTATTTGAAATTTTTTTATCTCCAAGTTTTTTTTTATGAAATAAAAAAAATTGTGCGTATTCAATATAAAAAAAGTGTTCTTTTTCCACGAGAAAAAAAATTTAATATAGTTTCTTATTTCCGGGAAAAAAGCGCTTCTAGAAAGTTTCAATCGTTTTCAGATATTTTCGTAAATGAAAAAGTTATGGCAATTTTCAAAAATCGAAATTTAAAGAAAATAATTAAGATATCGTGTGAAACGGTTTTCAGTAATGGTGTTTTCACAAAAATCAAGCCCAGGGACACCTTACGAAGTTTTTACCTATCTAGTCTAGAAATACCTAAACCCTGTACTTCCTACGATGGGGATAATTTATGCTATTTATTCACATTCCCATTCTCCTGCTCTGGTTCAGAAGTTTGTGAAAAAAGCTTCTGTTTCAAAAATATATTACTTCGTGCTCACCCTTTTTTTGCATGTGCAGCTGGTGTGATGAGGAACTTGGGCATCCCGAAATTGAACGATTATGAGAATTGCCTTTTCGACAACATCATTCCGATCCTGATCAGTGACATTCAGAGGGGCGAGAAGTTCGTGGGCGTGTATGATCCGCCTATTTGTAACCTGTGCGATGAGAATCCACTTCCAGAAAGGTGTCCTAATTCTGTTTGTACCAGAAATCCACCTTGCTAAATGTGAACTCAACTTTGTTATCAAATAAATACATTTGCTGAACTGTCGTCACTTTGTCTTTGAAAATCAATTTTCAGTCATACCTATATGTATGTATTCGAATAATTCACTGTGAGTTGAATGGTATCAAAATAAATTATCAGCTTTCACTTACTTATTGCAATTTATTAGAACAAAAAATAAAATATTAAGAAAAAAGAAGACTTATATTACTCATACTAATTAATATTTTGCAGTTATTTTTATGATTTGCTCATCAGTTTCTTGTCTGATATTCATAAAAAATTATTATCAGACGGGCTTCAACATTCCTAATTTAGGACGAACAAATACAACTGCGATTCGGCACTTTCGCTGAATTGCATTACTTCGTGAGGATATGGCCCACATACCACGGTCATCGGAGAGACACCTCGCTCGCTAAATATTATTAAGTAATTAGGTAGTTACGTAATTTAGATTCAGTATAAATAGATGTAAGAATATAAAATGAAGCTTTCTTCAGTTTCTTTTTATTTAATTCACTACCGTGAATAGTTAAACCCAGAGAAGTGAGCCTTACTACCCCACTATCTCTTACATGGTCCTTCGAGTCAAAGAAGAAATCCAGCGCTGTGAACATACACTTCCTTGCAAACAGCCAACGAAGAATCAGAGCTTCAACAACCCCAGACGAGGAGTCGAAAATCCACGAAGCAGGGGAAATATCCAACTTGGTGACAAAGGATTTAATACCGGCATTGACAGTCAGCAGAGCCAAGGAGTCCAACGCCTTGTGGTTTCCCGTCCAAGGAGAAATAAGAAGCCAACACATCGTCCCTTTCGATAACCAGTAACATCGTACGGAAATCCGACGTCCACGTTCACAGACGTCACGATCAAAGGTGTGAAGATACAACAGACCCAAACAGAGGATCATTCACGGCCCACCCGTTCAACAAAAACAAACAGAACCAAAGCAGTATGGACTCTCGCAACAAAAGAAAACCGCATGTGATATCCAAAATCTGTATAGGAACATGAAAAAGGACCCTACTGCAAGAAAAACGCTGGAGTACTTTTACGAAAGAAGAAAAAATCTACAGCATCTATATGGAACATTCACTGAAATAAAACAATTCGAACAACAACTCAAGACAACAAGAGAGCGAATGATGAGAAATAACAATCAATCGCTTCTCAATAAACGTCTCGACGAATTAACATGTCTTTGGAAAGAAATTTCGAGAACACACGTCGACATACAGTTGAAGGATGGCGGAGGCGTTGAAAATTATCTCCAGTCGGAAATATATGAGCAGGCATACTAGAATTACTTGGACGTAGAAGAATTACTGACCCAAAATCAAGAGAACGTTGCCACAACAAACCAAAACCGAATTGCAAACTTGCCGAAGCTGCAAATTCCAACATTCAACGGACAATACGAAGAATGCCCTACTTTCGTGACCTATTCAACCAGATCGTACATAAGCAAAACATCGCTGACGTCGAAAATATGCAATTCCTGAAAACACATGTTCGAGGTGAAGCCGGTAAATTAATTCAACACCTGGAAACTCCAGAGACGAATTATAACACAGCGTGGAATTTAATTGAAGAAAGATTCAATAGTCAACGTCTTTTGTTTATCAAGCACCTGGATTTATGCTGAACATCCCAACATCCAATAATGATTCCTCCTATGGAATGAAGAAGATCCACGACGTTACGGTTGAAAGTCTTTCGGCCATAAAAATATGAATATCAATGTGGAAGCAGCAGGTCTCATTATAGGACATATGGAAGAAACATTACACTTGGAATGAAGAACTGCCATCAAACATAATAACCGACGAATTGAGCAGCCTTGAAGCGATATAAGTTCCTCGTTGGTTCCAATACAAACCTGATTATTTGATCCATCAATTCCATCCATCGATTCACTCCTACAGCGACGCATCGCTCAAAGGTTATGGTTGTGCTATCTAAATCAAGATCATCGTTGAAAATGGGGAAAAAACACATCACCCTACCCAAAGTACCGATATTTGCATGGACCGACTCAACAATAACTCTTGCATGGATAAAAGGCAATCCTAACAGATGGAAAAGTTTTGTTGCAATCCGAGTCTAAGAAATTCACAAGCACATCGGACCAGAAAATTGGTACCACGTTAGATCTGAAAATAACCCAGCAGATTTAGTCTCAAGGGCATCACCGCCGAGTCAATTAAAAAATTCTAGAATATGGTGGAACGGACCAG
>CM076607.1:106941437-106999758 GCA_038502775.1 Hippodamia convergens
GCAAGATCATATCTTGTATTCCTTGTATCATGGTTGCTACGGATCCCAAGCAAAGTATTCCAATGCAGCTGCGTCCAGTACAGGCGACTTCGAACGGGCGTACACGAGCGGCTACGAGCTTCGCCGCTTGATCCGCCTGCAATGGGATCTGTAGCGCGTGTACGCTCGAACGCTAGAAACGCTGGCTCTATTTACGAAGTAAAATCCTTTCCGCGTAGAGAAATTCCTATGGAATTCGTTGGACATGGATCCTCCTCAAAACTATCTTTAATGAAATTAATTTCATTTTTTCTTTTTTCAGTTGTAGATGAATTAAATGATCCCAATCATGAAGTGTTTTCATAAAAGCTGTTTTAACACTCATTTGATATCGATTGGTGTGTCTTTTTTTCTGAACACACTTGTCTCTTATATGAATGAAATTCAAGGAAATCTTGATGATTTTGTGTGATGAAAAGTCTGAAAGTCTGTGGTGCAATGCCTAAAGACTTGATGACGGTATGCCAATGATGTTTTCGTGATTTGACAACATGGCAAAAAAAAATCAAGTGGTTTCAGAAAAAAGTCACACAACAATCGATATCTAAATATATATTCAAATCAGTCAAATGAGTGGTATTATAAAAACACTTACCGGTGGGGCTCATTTAATTTCATATACAAATGAAATAAAAAATAATTAAATTAATTTCATTAAAGTATTCTTGAGGATAATAAATATCCAACGAATTCCATTTGAAAAATTATTTCAAATTTAGAGAGTATAATGATAATCAGGGACCAACAAGAAACCGTCAAGAATAAACAATGTCATTTAATTTGATTTCTCATGTTCATGGACTTTCACGAAAAATTCAAAGAATTGGTTCTAAATTCAATATGAGAACCGTTTTCAAAACACGAAATGATTCAAGATCTAAACTTACAAAAACTAAATCTTCAAATCAGAAATTGTATTTATAATATTCCTTGTATTTATGGAAAATCCTATACCTACACGAGAAACATCAACACCTTTCGAAATTAGAAGATTAGAATAACATAAAATGTAGAGATATTGGTAGATCACGATCATGTGACTTCCAATAGGCGATCACATGATGGATTGGAATAACACGAAAAATCTAATGATGGAACCTGACAGTTATAAAAGAATGATAATCTGTTAAATTGTTCGGTGGGTGTGGATCGTATTTGGAATGATTTGTTGAAAATGGAACTCATTTTGAAATGAAGTAGCAATTTCACCATCATAGTTATTAATATTAATCTATGATCATCATGGATTGGTGAATGCCAATTGGGAAATCAATAATTCTCAATATTACGTAAAGCTCATGTTGAGAAATTGTCTGAAAAGGGAGTCTGATATAAACTCCGAAACGTTACAAAGCTTGAGAGTTCGAAGTGTTGCCCCAATGAAGTTTTATCGTTTCTCAAATACATTCAGAAATATTCTCTGCTTCTTCCCATAGGAATAGAAAAATCGCTGAGGATATTTTTCCAATTATTGATTTTGGAGATGTTTGAATTCTCCCAAGGATTTTTGGTTCTGAAAATTGAGTGCATCCAATAACGGCAGCACCTCTGTGTTTCCGTCGTGTTTTGACTAATAACTTGATTCTAGAATGTACAAGTCCTTCGGATTCAAAGCATATTGTAGTCAATGCTAAAAGAATACGAACGATGTTATTTTCGAAGACAAACTATGGTCTTTGTTGGTTATATGACTGAATGGAACGCAAGAAGCCGCAACCGTCGCCGCTGCCAGTGGACGAACCCTGCAGCCCATTGCCGCCTGTGTTGTAGCAGCTACGAACGCTTGTTTCGCGTGAGCGCGTTGCCGCCTGAATACGCTTGCAGTGGACGACCGGGCTTAGGTTTAAAGACATCGCGTGGTTTACCGAAAACTTGATTGTTAGTCGCAAATTTAGGTTCCGGTACTTTGTTGAATCTTAACGGTATCTGTTGAGAGGGGAATACTCTACTGGTCGAAGGTTGTTGAAAATTATCTTGAGTTGGTTGTACTTTTGCTACCACGGAAGGGTTAAATAAGGTTGTCTTTGAAATTGTCGGTAAATAGAGCTGCTGTCGTTTTATTTCTCTGTTCTCCAATAAATTGCATGTGTCGTCAAATGATTTTGGTTGAAGATCTATTAAATTTCTTGAATTTTCATCTACGTTATTGTATAAAACAGTGTTTCCACTTTTGTCAGAGAGGTTTCTATAAACATTAACTTCAAGAGCGGAAAGTCCTTGTAGTTGAATTTAATAATCATATTGTAATTTAATTGCTTTTACTCTTTCAATGAAATCTGATAATGACTCTTTTGGTTTTCTCTTCATATATTGATATTCGCTTTGTAGCACATCAAAATTTATTTTGAAACCAAATTTACTATTTAAAATATGTTTTAATTCAGTCCATGAATTGCAGGATGGTCCTGAATATATTATTGTCTTCGCTTGATCTATCAATTTAGATTTGATAGTTGCGAAACTATATTTATTTATCAACTCATTGTCTGTGTTTCCGAATTGACTCATAAAATTTTCTGCTTCTAAAAGAAACATTTGTAACTCATTTGGGTTACCATTAAATCTAGGCAATAATTCTCCAAAGTATTTTACTGTACTAAGATCTATTACATTAGAATCTGGCATTTTCAATGTATTATTTGAATTGATTTTCAAAGAGTTAAATTGTTCTATTAAAGACTCAATGATTATAGAAAAATAATAAAATAAATAAAAATGTGGTCTCTATCTTTTAGTCCAGGGATAGGAAAAAACTGGGATTATTAAACAGCCTAACTTACTTGACTTCTGTTTTCAACCTCGTGTGTGGGATGCTACCACCAAACTCCTAAGGGTAATCTTCGAGGGTAACCAGGTGTGGATCCAGTCGGGGTTGGTACTCCTTGTCTGCTAAGGGATTAAGCAACGCCACTTGTTGAAACATTATTTGGGCTGTTTCCATTATCTATGTTGTTGGTTATTACCGAAGTTTCGGCAAGCATTCGCCTGCCGTCTTCAGGGTGTTGTTGGTCCTGAGAAGGACCGGTTGTTGCCAAACTTGTTCTGTCTGGACTTGTGCGCTCCATACTTTTTCAATTTCGCAATTACAGTGTGGGGATTCGAACGCGAGTTATCCGAGGTGCAATTTCCGAAATTCCACTCGAATTTCGGACGCGAGTTATCCGAGGTGCAATTTCCGAAATTCCACTCGAATTTCGGAAATTGCACCTCGGATAACTCGCGTTCGAATCCCCACACTGTAATTGCGAAATTGAAAAAGTATGGAGCGCACAAGTCCAGACAGAACAAGTTTGGCAACAACCGGTCCTTCTCAGGACCAACAACACCCTGAAGACGGCAGGCGAATGCTTGCCGAAACGTCGGTAATAACCAACAATGAGTGGAATTTCGGAAATTGCACCTCGGATAACTCGCGTTCGAATCCCCACACTGTAATTGCGAAATTGAAAAAGTATGGAGCGCACAAGTCCAGACAGAACAAGTTTGGCAACAACCGGTCCTTCTCAGGACCAACAACACCCTGAAGACGGCAGGCGAATGCTTGCCGAAACGTCGGTAATAACCAACAACATAGATAATGGAAACAGCCCAAATAATGTTTCAACATATACACCATTATCAAGAATATCTCGTTCACAACAACGCCACTTGATTAGATCGATCACAACAGTATTGTTTGAGATTGTTCTTTTCGTACTCGGTTATTCTGTCGAAGGTAACGTCGCACTAACAAAATCTCGGTTCTTGGATTTTACTCAAAGAATTGATATTCACGTGCATCTACTTTTCTTGGGAAGTACTAGTAAAATCCCATCCTCGTCGCCAATTATGTTTTTACACTCTGAGATCACTTTTTAAAAAAAACAACTTTATTTCTAGAAGTAAGTTTATTTGAAGAAGGTCTGAATAATAATGAATTATCTCTAACTAACTTATTCCGTTGTTCTGAAATCTGAAGTCGGAATGTGCTGACTCCATACATCCTGTTGATGCCTCGGACATCGTCTGAGGTTACTCACATTACTTTGGAATTCTTGAGGCTAGCTTACATAACAATATACAGTGGAACTTCCCTATAACGAATACGCTAAATCCGCAAAAAAATTTCGTTATACAGAAATTTTTTTTATTGTGTCAAGTGTCAAAAAAAGCAACGTTCACTTGCATTTTTTTTAAATTTGAATACATTATACATAATTTACTTAAGCACTTCCTTCTAGACATTTTCGCACTACTTTTTTCATTAACGATCAGAGCAAAACTGAAAATTGAACAATCTGTATAGCCTCCTGTTTCAGAAGGAACTCTCCGTCCGCCGTAATGGTTATGTTTATGATCGGGATTTATTACCTACGTCCGATAGAATTACGGAAAAAACCATCCCTAAGTATACTCTGGGAAAAACCTTCCTACCAATACCCATTTAGAGAGTGATTTTCTTGGAATAATTCGTTATAGAGAGAATTCACTTCGTTTTAGAGGGTGTTTTTAACAGGGTATTTAGATTCAAGGTGCAATGACAGATACGAAATTCGTTGTAGAGACGTTCGCTGTAGGGAAGTTCCACTGTATATATATACATATATTAGACTGATTCAAAAAAATCTACTTTTTTGTTTTCACGAAACCCCCCCCTAATTATCTTCAGGGTATCGAAAAAAGAGCTTTGTGAAAATATCAGCTCCAAATAATAACATTTAGAGGTCGCTCATCAATTATTTCTATTTTGCCTACTAATAGCAGGGGAAAAATTTCTTTTTTCAATAGAAAATTCCTAGAACACAAACCAATAGACGGATTTCTTTGTGTGATACATTTTCGTATAGGCAATCAGATACTCTACAAATATGTTCCTTACGATATTTCGATAAAACGGCCGCTTCAAAAGTTATTCGATTCGATGCTAATATTGAGGTATTTTTGAAGAAAAAAATTATTCAAAAAAATCGACTTTACTTGTTTTCACGCAACCGCCTTCTAATCATCTTCAGGGCATAGACAAAAGCCGTCTGTGAAAATATTAGCTTTGAATATTAATATTTAGAGGTCGCTCATCGATAGTTTCTATTTTTGCTGCTGATGGCAGGAAAAAAATTCTTTTTTCAATAAAAAATTTTTTGTTCACGGACCAATGGACGGATACCATTGTATGATTCATTTTAGTGTAGGGAACTAGATACTCTACGAAAATGTTCAATACGATATCTCGATAAAACCACTTATTTGAATTTTTTTTTCCAAAATACTAATATAGAGGTATTTTTGAAGAAAAAGTTCGAATAACTTTTGAACGAGCGGTTTTATCGAAATATCGTATGCGACATTTTCGTAGAGCATCTAGTTCCCTACACGAAAATGTATCACACAATGAAATCCGTTAATTGGTTCGTGAAGAAAAAATTTTTTATAGAAAAAAGAAAATTTTTTCCTGCTATCAACAGCGGAAATAGAAGTCATCGCTGAGCGACCTCTAAATATTAATATTCAAAGCTAATATCTTCACAGACGCCTTTTCAAGATAACCTGAAGATAATTAGACATAGAGTTTGGTGAAAACAAACAGAATCGATTTTTTTGAATAATTTTTTTCCTCAAAAATACCTCAATATTAGCATCGAATCGAATAACTTCTGAAGGGGCCGTTTTACCGAAATATCGTAGAGGTCATTTTTGTAGAGTATCTGATTGTCTACACGAAAATGTATTACATAATGCAATCCGTCTATTGGTTTGTGTTCTAGGAATTTTTTATTGAAAAAAGACATTTTTTCCCTGCAATTAGTAGGTAAAATAAAAATAATTAATGAGCGACCTCTAAATATTATTATTTGAAGCTGATATTTTCATAGAGGTCTCTTTTCGATACCCTGAAGATAATTAGGGGGGGGTTCCGTGAAAACAAAAGAAGTCGATTTTTTTGAATCAGTCTAATATATATATATATATATATATATATATATATATATATATATATGTGGAAAACAACTGAAAGTCAATCGCTCCCATCGCTTTTCCATTTTTTGGTTGATTTGACAGTTGATAGAATGAAATTTTTCAGTTTTGTGGAATTAACTTTCAGAGCAGATTGACTCATCTTTTTCACCAATTAACACAAAAGTAAAAACATATTGTTCCTTATGAGCCTGAATTTTCAACATACTTCTCAGTTTTGGTGGTTTCACTTGACTGAAATAATAATAATAATAAAGACATCTATTCTGCGAACAAAATATATACATATGTAGATTCAGTAAAAGAGTATGTATGCGATGCCCTTTTCCCTAAGATTTTTCAAAGCTCTGAATTATTGAAAGCGTATATGAGTATTTTTATTAAAAATTGTCGTGATAAATTGGCAGTTTGCATTGAGTTCCAATTATTCAACTAGAAAATGCCAGTTCTTTTGTGGGAATATTAAGAATACGAACATTACTTGGATGCAAATGAAAGCCTGTATATACATATAGATTCAATAAAAAAGTATGGATGCAATGTTTTTTTCTCTATGATGTTTGAGAGCCCTGAATTATTTAAAGCGTATGATTAACTTTAGGATGTTGTGAAAAACATGAGAGATGCCACGAAGAGGAGAGTGTAGTAAGTAAAAATGTGATAAGAGAGTATTAACAAATACAAGTGACTCTGCCGCCTGCCTGTACATGCTCGCGTTATTTGCTTTCTACTGAATTCCAACCAGTGGTAATATGAATACTCGTTATGCGATGGCAATATTTCGGTTTTTGAAGAAAAATTAAAAATTACATAGAAGTCATCAGATAAGACTAATCGATCGGAGTGATAATTCAAATTTAGTCATAGGTATCGCAAATACGAAAATAAACTGATCAAAGTATCAATTCGATCATTGTCAAAACGCAAGTTATTCCCGTCCGTACGATAACATTATGTCACGCAACGACTATTGGGAGCCGAGATTTCCGTGAACGAATTCGATGAAGATGAACAAATTTAATATTATCAGAATGTAGCTGCCTCTTCAGAACCAAATCCACCGAAACAGTGTTGCCGTTTTTACGGAAGACCTATGAACGATGAAATGTAAAATTCTGTATATCGAGGAGGACCGATCCTCTGTAGAATGGTAAAAAATATACATACTAATATACGCGTGAGGCCGCCCTCCTGTTTCGCGGTGAAAACTCTCGGAACTAAAGTATTCAAATTCGACAAAAACCAGTCCTAAGTCCTCCCTCTGAAATTTTGGCAGGTAGTTGCCTATGATGTAAGGATGAATTTAACCGTATACGGAGGACCTATCGCACCCGGTGGACCTATACCATGAAACGGGGCTATTAGAGGAGGACCTATTTACCGCAGGATATACAGTGGAACTTCCCTGCAGCGAACGTCTCTACAACGAATTTCTCTGTACAACGAATTTCGTATCTGTCATTGCACCTTGAATCCAAATACCCTGTTGAAAACACCCTCTAAAACGAAGTGAATTCTCTCTATAACGAATTATTCCAAGAAAATCACTCTCTAAGTGCGTATTGGTAAGAAGGTTTTTCCCAGAGTATACTTAGGGATAGTTTTTTCCGTAATTCTGTCGGACGTAGGTAATAAATCCCGATCATAAACTAAACCATTACGGCGGACGGAGCGTTCCTTCTGAAACAGTTATACATGCACCCCTGGCTATTATATACAGATTGTTCAGTTTCGCTCTGATCGTTAATGAAAATAGTAGTGCGAAAATGTCTAGAAGGAAGTGCTTGAGTTAATTATGTATAATGTATTCAAATAAAAAAAATGCAAGTGAACGTTGCTTTTTTTTGACACTTGACACAATAAAAAAAAAATTTCTGCATAACGAAATTTCTTTATAACGAATTTTTTTTGCGGATTTAGCGTATTCGTTATAGGGAAGTTCCACTGTATATATATATATATATATATATATATATATATATATATATATATATATATATATATATATATATATATAATATATATATATATATATATATGTATATTAGACTGATTCAAAAAATCGACTTCTTTTGTTTCCACGAAACCCCCCCCCCTAATTATCTTCAGGGTATCGAAAAAAGACCTCTGTGAAAATATAAGCTCCAAATAATAACATTTAGAGGTCGCTCATCAATTATTTCTATTTTGCCTACTAATAGCAGGGGAAAAATTTCTTTTTTCAATAAAAAATTCCTAGAACACAAACGAATTGACGAATTTCTTTGTGTGATACATTTTCGTGTAGGCAATCAGATACACTACAAATATTTCCCTTACGATAATTCGATAAAACGGCCTCTTCAAAAGTTATTCGATTCGATGCTGATATTGAGGTATTTTTGAGGAAAAAAATTATTTAAAAAAATCGACTTTACTTGTTTTCACGTAACCCCGCAATTTTTTGTTCACGAACTAAAAGACGGATTCCCCTGTATGATACATTTTTGTGTACGGAACTAGATGCTCTACGAAAATGTCTCCGATAAAACCTCTCGTTCAAAAGTTATTCGAACTTTTTCTTCAAAAATATTTCTATATTAATACCTAACATTGAGGTATTTTGGAAAAAAAGTTCAAATAACTTTTGAACGAGTGGTTTTATCGAAGATATCTTATGGAACATTCTCGTAGAGTATCTAGTTCCCTACACCAAAATGTATCATACAGGGAAATCCGTCTATAAGTTCGTGAACAAAGAATTTTTTATTGAAAAAAGAATTTTTTTCCTGCCTTCAGCAGCGAAAATAGAAACCATCGATGAGCAACCTCTAAATATTAATTTTCAAAGCTAATATTTTCACAGACGTCTTTTGTCGATGCCCTGAAGATGATAAGAAGGCGGGTTACGTGAAAACAAGTAAAGTCGATTTTTTTGAATAATTTTTTTCCTCAAAAATACCTCAATATCAGCATCGAATCGAATAACTTTTGAAGCGGCCGTTTTATCGAATTATCGTAAGGTAAATATTTGTAGTGTATCTGATTGCCTACACGAAAATGTATCACACAAAGAAATCCGTCTATTGGTTTGTGTTCTAGGAATTTTTTATTGAATAAAGAAACTTTTCCCCTGCTATTAGTAGGCAAAATAGAAATAATTGATGAGCGACCTCTAAATGTTATTATTTGGAGCTGATATTTTCACAGAGGTCTTTTTTCGATACCCTGAAGATAATTAGGGGGGGGGGGTTTCGTGAAAACAAAAGAAGTCGATTTTTTTGAATCAGTCTAATGTATATGCAGTTTTCGGAGGTTAGAATTCTTTGGGCAGCTTCGCGAAAACGAATGAATTTCCAACAGGTTTTTAGAATTGTACAAGCAGAAAACTTGCTTGAGTGAAAAAGCACGGAGGCCTACGCAAAATTGAACGGTGGGCTGGAACAACGTTAGATGTTACGAAATTTACACTCAAAAATGATACACATCCAGCGTTGTTTCAGCCGACCATACGTTCGTAAGAACATTAGATCGTTGAGTCGTAGTTTTGGAAGACTTTTGAAATTATTGAGGTGTCAGAAAAGAGTGTATGTTCGATATACAAGAGCCACTATTAAATTGTTTTGGTGATATCTTTCTTGAACTCTATTTGACATTATAACTAATTTCACATTAAAAATTACAGTCCATTAAAATACCGAAGGGTCGTGTTTAAACATTGGTCCTTCGATCCGGAGGGAATCAGTGGCGTGCGTACTACCGTTGCGCCGCAGAATATGGATTATGAACTTGTATATTGAACATAAATCGAAATATTGCCTGAATGTCAGCCCAAATGGTATTTGATCCATTGAGCACAATTCAGTTTTGATATTCAGAATTGAATGTCATCAAAATAAAGAGAAGATGAAGTGGATTATAAAACACCTGTCAGCAAGCACTTTACCTGGAAAATTGTACTTTTTTTTATCTCGGTAATCTTCGGGTTTTCGATATAGAAACTTATGAAAGAATCTTGAGGGGCATTCCAAAATTAACATAAAATGAACAAATCTACTTGCTCTGCATATGATCCCTCTATTAATCATCTTTTCCACGAATAGCTAATTTTGCTTCCAAGTTGCGATTATTTGAGACCATATTTCTCGTTTTCTTCGAGTTTTCAGAATGGAAATTTATATGAGAATAATGAGGGGCATCCAGAAATTATCATGCAATAGAAAATTCTGCTTGTTTAAAATATGGCCCCCTCCATTCCACAACTTTTACGAATGGTGAATTTTGCGTATAAGTTAACCTTTTATAAGATTATGGGTGGGTTCTACAAAACTTTGATTGTGCGATCAAGAAACCTTACGTCAATTCGAACCAATTGAATCCGTCCTTTCGAAATGTCGACGAATCGTGGTGGCTCCAATTAATTTGACGGTGCAATCAAAGTTTTGTGAAACCGACCCCATAGATCTCTTTATTCTTCGGGATTTCGATATGAAAATTTATATGAGAATTTCGAGAACATCCCAAAATTGACATGCAATGGGAAAATCTACTTGCTCTGAATATGGTCCCCCCCATTCAACACCTTTTACGAATGGTGAATTTCGCGTCTTTATTTAACCATTTTTGAGACCACATATCTCTTTATTCTTCAGGTTTTCGATATGGAAATTTACATGAGAATGTTCAGGGACATCCCAAAATTGATATGCAATGGAAAAATCTACTTGCTCTGAATATGGTCCTCCCATTTAACACCTTTTGCGAATGGTGAATTTCGCGTCTTTATTTAACCATTTTTGAGAATACATATCTCTTTATTCTTCAGGTTTTCGATATGGAAATTTATATGAGAATGTTCAAGGACATCCCAAAATTGACATGCAATGGATAAATCTACTCGCTCCACGAATGGTGAATGTCGCGTCCAAGTTAACCATTTTTGAGACCACATATCTCTTTATTTTTCGGGTTTTCGATATGGAAATTCGGGAGGGAGATATGCAGAGCTAGTAGATTTTTCTATTGCATGTTAATTTTGGGATGCCCCTTAAGATTCTTATATAAATTTTCATATTGAAAACTTGAAGAATGAAGAGATATATAGACTCAAAAAAGGTTAAGTTTTACTCGAAATTCACCATTCGTAATGAGTGTTGAATGGGGTGAACCATATTTAGAGCAAGTAGATTTTTCCATTGCATGTCAATTTTGGGGTGTCCTTGTACATTCTCATATAAATTTTTATATCAAAAACCCGAAGAAAAAAGAGATATTTAATCTCAAAAAAGATTAACTTAGACGCGAAATTCACCGTTCGTATTCAGAGCAAGTAGATTTTTCCATTGCATGTCAATTTTGGGATGTCCTTGAACATTCTCATATAAATGTCCATATCGAAATCCCAAAGAATAAAGAGATATATGATCTCAAAAAAGGTTAACTTATACGCGAAATTCACCATTCGTAAAAGTTGTGGAATGGAGGGGGCCATATTTAGAGCAAGTAGATTTTTCTATTGCATGATAATTTTTGGATGCCCCCCACTATTCTCGAATAAATTTCCATTTGAAAACACGAAGAAAAACGAGAAATATGCTTGCTGACAAAGTGTATTATAATCCACTTCATCTTCTCTTTATTTTGATGACATTCAATTCTGAAGATCAAAACTGAAATGTGCTCAATGGATCAAATACCATTTGGGCTGCTATTTAGGCAATATTTCGATTTATGTTCAAAATACAAGTTCATAATCCATATTCTGCGGCGCAACGAAAGTAACGCACGCCGGCGATTCGGGTATCTTCGGGATTTTTGGCAGCTATGTGCTGGCAGCTATCTTCACACAGGTAACCAAACCAAAACAACAACAACAAAGCCTGTGATCGAACGAAAACAACTCATTCCGTCCTCGAACCTCGAACACGGAACAATACGACATCCCAGGAAAGTTTACAACAGGGCTGTCCAACATGTGTGTGAAGTTGGCCCAGCACTTTTGGATTTTCGAATTTTTTTTTGTTGTGCTGAATTGTGCTAGGTTTGTGCTGCTTTGTGCCGTTTAAATTTTTTCTTAATTCCATGTGGTTCTCGAGATATTTCAAAAACCGAAAAAATGGGCCAGCCCAGCACTTTTCGAAAAATTGAAATCTAATGACTGAAAAAAATTGTGCTATCCATTTACTGAGTTGTGCCGTTCCAATTTATCCGAAACTCCTTCTTGTTTCCTGAAAAATCGAAATTTGAAAAAAAAGTTAGCCCAGCACTTTCGTTTTTTCTTTTATCAAATGAATGGAAAAAATTGTGCTACATTTGTGCTATCTTGTGCCGTAATTTTTTTTACGAAAATTCTACAGGTTTCCCGGAAAATTAGGAAAATCAAAAAAAAGTCAGCCCAGCACTTTGCTTTTTTTCCGACGAAAACATGTTCGAAATATTATGCAAAACATCGGCAAAATTGTGCCGTTCTTATTTTCATGAATTTTCCGCAAATTAATCTTAAAATCCAAGAAATTAGAAAAAAGTTGGTTCAGCATTTTCGTTTTTTTTCGACGAAAACTGATTTATATGATTGTTCCGCAGTTGTGCTAACTTGTGCCGGTCAGATTCTCAGAGAAAATTCACAATTTCTTTCTTAAATGGAGGAAATGAGAAAAATCATTAGAATAAGGGAAAATTTGTAAACCTGGCAACAGTGTGTGTGAAGTTGGCCCAGCACTTTTGGATTTTCGGAAAAAATAATAATGAACCTAATTGTACTAGATTTGTGCTGATTTGTGCCGTTGAAATTTTTCTTTTATTACATACTGTTCGCAAGATATTTCACAAAATGTTTTGTTCGAAACAGCCTAGAATTTCCCATGAAATTGATTTTTGACAGCTGAAATAGATTTTGGTATTCATGAACTGTGTTGTGTACTGAGTTGTGCCGTTCGAGTTTTTCCAAGAGTATCTCTTATTTGCAAGAAAATTGAAATTAAAGAAAATCGTGTAGGTAAATCCGTACACTCTGGCAACAACACTATCGGAACCCGCCTTAGACCATGGAGAGGACGGTGCACGTGCGATAGATAGTCATAAATCATAAAGAATGACACCCTAGTGTTTGGAGGGTTGCGTTCGTCAACGGTCCATCCAAGTATATTGTCAAGTTGCCGTGTTGACTGATTTTGCCACAATTTACTGTTTAATTCAAATTTAAGGTTTTTTTCCTAAAATTCCACGAGCACTTCACAAGGTATATGGAACAAATTCATGTACTTATTTTGGAGGAATAACATTAAAGTTAAATAATTTTTTCTTTTATTCTGTTTTTTTTTAAATAAGACAGACAAGGCAAATTCGAACAGCACAAATCAGTACATGTATACCACAATTTTATTCAACTGTCGAAAACCAATTTTTCCGACAATACAAGCTTGTTTGTCCCAATTTTCAGATCGTTGTTTATTCAAAAAATAATTAACGAATTAAAAAATTGAACGAACAGAGGTTCGATTACAATGCCTCATTCATAACAATAAGGCTTAGATAAAGATATTGCTATCCTTTCATAAAATACAGTTTGTCAGATCTTAAATTTCCGATTCTTGAAGACCTCGATAGCAATATTGTTATAACAAAATTCATAATCAACATTGCAATAACGATCGGAACAAAATACGTGATATCATAGCCTTATTATAATGAATTAGAATATAGCAATATGACTATAACATCAAGATTCATAGCAATACGCAAACAGAATAGGCTCGATTGTCCTGTATATGACCTCCCTCAACCAATTATAGCAACGGTGCAAATTCAGACGACCGATCGGGATGCGACTGTTGCCATGTGTACGGATTTACCTACAATATACCGATTTATCCAATTTTCACCTTTTGAAGAATAAGTTTGAAGTTTTTTCTGAAAATTTCACCGGCACGAGGCACTACGAATGTAGCACAATTTTCTTCACGAATTCGGGAGGAGAAAAGTTATAATTTGTGAAACACGATTTTCTTTAATTTCAATTTTCTTGCAAATAAGAGATACTTTTGGAAAAACTCGAACGGCACAACTCAGTACACAACACAGTTCATGAATACCGAAATCTATTTCAGCTGTCAAAAATCAATTTCATGAAAAATTCTAGGCTGTTTCGAACAAAACATTTTGTGAAATATCTTGAGAACCGTATGTAATAAAAGAAAATTTTCAACGGCACAAATCAGCACAAATCTAGTACAATTAGGTTCATTAACATTTTTTCCGAAAATCCAAAAGTGCTGGGCCAACTTCACACACACTGTTGCCAGGTTTACAAATTTTCAATTAGTCTACTGATTTTTCTCATTTCCTCCATTCAAGAAAGCAATTATGAATTTTCTCTGAGAATCTGACCGGCACAAGTTTGCACAACTGCGGAACAATCATATAAATCAATTTTCGTCGAAAAAGAACGAAAATGGTGAACCAACTTTTTTCTAATTTCCCGGATTTTAGGATTAATTTGCGGGAAATTCGTGAAAATAAGAACGGCACAATTTTGCCGACGGTTTGCACAATATTTTGAACATGTTTTCGTTAGAAAAAAAGCAAAGTGCTGGGCTGACTTTTTTTTGATTTTCCTAATTTTCCGGGAAACCTGTAGAATTTTCGTGAAAAAATTTGCGGCACAAGACAGCACAAATGTAGCACAATTTTTTCCATTCATTTGATAAAAGAAAAAACGAAAGTGCTGGGCTAACTTTTTTTTTAAATTTCGATTTTTCAGGAAACTAGACGGAGTTTCGGAAAAATTGGAACGGCACAACTCAGAAGATGGATAGCACAATTTTTTCCAGTCATTAGATTTCAATTTTTCGAAAAGTACTGGGCTGGCCCTTTTTTTCGGTTTTTGAAATATTTCGAGAACCACATGGAATTAAGAAAAAATTTAAACGGCACAAAGCAGCACAAACCTAGCACAATTCAGCACAACAAAAAAAATTTCGAAAATCCAAAAGTGCTGGGCCAACTTCACACACATCTGTCCAACTTCACGCACCCCAAGGGCCACATTTTGAAAAATTTCTATGCGGAGGGCCGCAAAAATAATTTGAAACTTCATGATTTGGTTATATATTTATATATGAAAGAAAAAACGGGTTCTTATTACTTTTCAAAAAATATCAAATTACAGAAAAATTAATGCGAGATTTGAGGACTTTGAATTTCACTTACTAATTCATCAAAACTGACTTCTATATTTGTTGTTGATAAACGAAACAGCTGAGTACGTGACTTATCAGATAGGGAATATCCACTTTTATTTTGACTTTGAAAATTTCTTGTTGAAATGCTACTGGCGCAGATATTTGCTTCCCAACATTGAAGCCACTGTAAGCCTTAAGTTTCGCATGTTGGGGATCGTTCTTCTGGCAGCAAATTGAAAAATTCCAATTCAGTTTATGTTCTTCCTTGGTAAAAATGATGTGATTGCAAGTCACAAAATTAGAGTTGAAGGTGTGTTCTATCTACATTCTTAAATGAAGTTTCATGGGCCCGAGCAAAAACTGAATCCAAATTTTTTAAATTCGTTAAACCTATTTTCGACTTCTCTGATAATGTTAATTATTTTAATAACCACTTTTATGATATCCATTTGATGTTAGGATTTTCCACATTGCGCCTCTTTGTGAACAATACAATGTATCACAGGACAGTTTTATTTCAGAAGTCCTGCAAATCCAATTTCAATTACTGTCATAGCTCTGGCTCCATCAGAATCACCTCATTCACAGCTTCAAAAAAATTCGTACCCTTGGTTGTACCATTCAAAAGCAACCATTTCCTCCGATACATTGAAGTCGTTATGAGTGGTTCTGACAAAAATTACAATCTGACTGATAGATCATGATCCCGTAACACAAACCATACAAGTGTAACAAGTTACAAGTGATCTGCCTCTATCTACGAGTCTTAGCGTCTTAAAAAACATTGAAACATAGTGGAATGGTATCATATTTTGTTGTTTATGTATTAACTAGGTGGGTGGGCGGAGGAATAAAAAAGGACTTTGAAAATACATTATTTCCGATTATCTTAAGTTCTATAAGAACCAAAAAAGACGTTGTCGCATATGTTGACTTGGGTTTTTGTGTTGATTATGATATGAACAAACATTTCTAATCGATGAAAAACATTGTCGGGCCGTAGGAGGAGTACAGGGGAAGTCTGAAAAATACGGTACTTTTATTATTCAAAGTTCTATAAAAACCAAAAAAGACGTTGTCGCATATGTTGACTTGAGTTTCGGTGTTCATTATGATATGAACAAACATTTCTAATCGATGAAAAACATTGTCGGGCCGTAGGAGGAGTACAGGGGAAGTCTGAAAAATACGGTACTTTTATTATTCAAAGTTCTATAAAAACCAAAAAAGACGTTGTCGCATATGTTGACTTGAGTTTCGGTGTTCATTATGATATGAACAATCACTCCTAATCGATGAAAGTCATTGTCGGGCCGTAGGAGGAGTACAGGAGGAATCTGAAAAATACTGTACTCTTATTACTCAATGTTCTATGAAAACCAAAAAAGACGTTGTCGCATATGTTGACTTGGGTTTTTGTGTTGATTTTGATATGAACAAACATTTCTAATCGATGAAAGTCATTGTCGGGCCGTAGGATGAGTACAGGGGGATTCTGAAAAATACTATACTCCTATTATTCAAAGTTCTATAAAAACCAAAAAAGACGCTGTCGCATATGTTGACTTGAGTTTTGGTGTTCATTATGATATGAACAATCACCCTAATCGATAAAAGTCATTGTCGGGCCGTAGGAGGAGTACAGGGGGAATCTGAAAAATACTGTACTTCTATTATTCAATGTTCTATGAAAACCAAAAAAGACGTTATCGCATATGTTGACTTGGGTTTTTGTGTTGATTTTGATATGAACAATCATTCCTAATCGATGAAAGTCATTGTCGGGCCGTAGGTGGAGTATAGGGGGAAATCTGAAAAATACTGTACTTCTATTATTCAATGTTCTATGAAAACCAAAAAAGACGTTGTCGCATATATTGACTTGAGTTTTGGTGTTCATTATGATATGAACAATCACTCCTAATCGATGAAAGTCATTGTCGGGCCGTAGGAGGAGTACAGGAGGAGTCTGAAAAATACTGTACTTCTATTATTCAAAGTTCTATAAAAACCAAAAAAGACGTTGTCGCATATGTTGACTTGAGTTTTGGTGTTCATTATGATATGAACAATCACTCCTAATCGATGAAAGTCATTGTCGGACCGTAGGAGGAGTACAGGGGGAATCTGAAAAATACTGTACTTCTATTATTCAATGTTCTATGAAAACCAAAAAAGACGTTGTCGATTATATTGACTTGGGTTTTTGAGTTGATTTCGATATGAACAATCATATATTGACTTGGGTTTTTGTGTTGATTTTGATATGAACAATCTTTCCTAATCGATGAAAGTCATTGTCGGGCCGTAGGAGGAGTACAGGGGGAGTCTGAAAAATACTGTACTCTTATTACTTATTACAATGACTTTCATCGATTAGAAATGTTTGTTCATATCCTAATCAACACAAAAACCCAAGTCAACATATGCGACAACGTCTTTTTTGGTTTTCATAGAACATTGAGTAATAAAAGTACAGTATTTTTCAGATTCCCCCTGTACTCTTCCTACGGCCCGACAATGACTTTCATCGATCAGGAGTGATTGTTCATATCATAATGAACACAAAATCCCAAGTCAACATATGCGACAACGTCTTTTTTGGTTTTTATAGAACTTAAAATAATCGGAATGAATGTATTTTTAAAGTCCTTTTTTATTCCTCCGTCCACCCTTTTACGGAAATGGATTTAGTCTACTATTAACCCTGGTTAATACAAAAACAACATTTTATTTCAAAATATGATACCATTCCACCATATTTCAATGTTTTTTAAGACGCTAACTAACTCGTCTGTCGGCCGTGCCGCGGGATCACCAGTTACGGCGCACCGCTTAAACGCCAAATCCGTTGCTGGAAGAACTGTTGCTAGTTTCACATTCATAACATTATCACAATCCTGACAGTTTAATTGATACACCACATTACTTTTCAATGTTGTCGGTATTGGGTCTTTAAGTCTACTGTACAGTGATTTAACTGTTTTCTGATTTTAAGTTGCCAACGTTTTCGTTCCTGAAAATAGTTTTTAATTTTGATGTCAATTTGTTGGTGTTCGGAAAAGAAACATAAAGTTTCTCTCCTGTGTCCTTATTTTCTTGATTTGTTTCCATCGACACATGTGTTCCATTTGAGGCATACAGGAGTTTATTCAAGAGTGTTTTTGGGTAAGAATTTTGTCTCAATATTTCAAATAATTCCCTTAAACCATCTTGTCTGAAAATTCATGACATATTCTCTCAATTCTGTCTTTCATTCCTCTGATGAAGTTGATCTTTATATTTATATTGTGATTCGAGTGGTAATTAATGAACTTATTTGAACTTGTATTTTGTAGATGACATTATCATAGCACTACCGGAAGATGAAATCGAAAACACTTTGAAATGCTTCAATTCCTACTGTGAAGACTTACCTACAGTTCACTATTGAAATGAAAGATCAAGACCAAGGAGTACCTTTTCTCGACACAAAAGTCCATAGGCAAAACCAGAGCATCAAATTAAATTGGTACAAAAAAAAAACAAGTTTAAAGTTGGTATGAAAACAGTCTTCCGGGCTTATTGGCCGTGGTCCATTAGGAATAATTTCACCTAACGTTTCGCCTACAACTTCGGTAGGCATCTTCAGAGGATTCTCGGTCTAAGGTTATACCTCGAACGCTGAATTTCTGACACTGACGTGTTCGAACCGGAAGCGTCATCTGCGCGCCGGTTTATGGCGGGAAAAAGTGGCGCGTCTACGTGCGCGATCCTAATTGGTCCATCGCTCCCGCTTCGTGCCGGCTTGATCTTTGTTTTTTCTAAGGTCGGTAACCAGGCGCTATGCAAGAAAGGGGTCTCTTCTTTTCTGTTTATGTTATTTTTGTGTTTATAAATTTCAATTGCTTTAATGTTCAGCCTGGGATAGTAACTTTTAATATTGGAAATAATCTCTGCTTTTGAGAAATCTATGTTGTGTCCATCTATTAGCGCATGTACTGCTAGTGCGGATTTTTCTGTCTGATTCAGTGGACAGCATCGTTCATGCTCCTTGATTATGGTATTAATACTTCGCTTTGTTGTGCCAATATAGACTTTGCCGCAGTCACAAGGTTTCCTGTAAATACCAGCTTGTGAAAGTGGGTCGATTTTGTCTTTGGTTGTTTTGATCATTTGCCCAAGTTTTTGTGTCGGCTTATAAACGGTCTCGATGTTGTGCCTTTTCAGTATTTTACCAATTCTATCTGTGACCTTGGGGATGTATGGTAAGATGGCTCTTCCGTTAGGTGTGATTTGTGATGTGTTATCATCACGGGTGGAAGTTTTTGTTCTTATTGCCCTCTAAATGGATGTGTCCTCATTGAGATTCTTTGTGGCTTTGTATTCCCTGAAATTAATATTACTTTTTGATGGTTTAGCCTTCCTGATAATTCTGGAGGCTTCAGTCCTCACTTCCTCAGCTGTAGCCTCAGGTAAAGACCGAATTGCTGCCTCAACATTAGCTACTATATTCTCCACCGGAATTTGTTTTGTTCGGATGGAGAAATTGTTTCCTTTTTCAAGGACAGATTTCTCCTCCTGTGTTAATGTCCTCTTGGACATTAACACAGGAGGTAGTAATGGATTCCTCAGACTATGAATTCAAGATGAGGGAGTTGTTGGAGCCTTCAAACTACACTAAACTCAAGTTCAAAGTTATATATATATATATATATATATATATATATAAATATAATCAAAAGTTTAGTTTTTTGGGATTTCAGCAGAAGGTAAGTGAAACTCTTTTGTCTTAATGCTCGAGCTCTCGAGAATATATTTTTCTCTTCTTCAGGAGTTCTACAACAACATGAGCACTTGTGAGTTATTTGCTTAAAAGAAAAACATGAAATACTTACAGACACTGAGATTTTTTGATTGTAAATTATTCAGCAAAGAATATTCTTATTTATATTTATGACTATTCTTATATATATATATATAATATATATATATATATATATATATATATCACGATTGAGTTTCGCCTGTGTTGCACGTTGTTCAGATCGCTCCGTTTAAATTCGTAATTGTGGTCGTTCCGAAAGTTGTCTCTCTGTTATTTTTCGGATTCCTGCTGATTATGTTCCCGAGTTGTAGGGGTGAAAATTTCTGATCGAGATTATTCTAGGTTCGGACTGATTTTGATTAATATAAATAATGTCTAGCTGCAAGACGTGTAGTAAACCCGTATCAAAAAACTGTCCCGGTTTGCGATGTTCAAGTTTTTGCGGTAATTTCTTTCACGCAAACGGTACGTGTTCCGATGTATTGTTGGATATGCTGAAATTGATCAACGGCCTGCCGGGGGGACGGTGGGCGTGCGCGGATTGCCGACAGGTAACTTCGACGCGTTCACGAAGCCGACAATGCGCCTTGAGCGCGGACCGGACGGACGCTGCCGCTGCTGGGGTGGATCTAGATATGCCGGAGATAATTCGATATTTACGTGATGATATGCGGGAGTTGAAGAACTCTGCCGAATTCTGTTCAAATAAGGTTACTGATTTTGAGCGGAAACTCCTGAAAATCGATTATTACTTTAAGACTACCGAAAAGTTGAAGCAGGAGAATGCAAGGCTCAGAGAGGAGGTCCGCAGTCTGGGTGGAAGGGTTGATGCTATCGAACAACACAGCCGCGCAAACAACATCGAGATACATGACGTTCCCGAGGGGCCTAATGAGAACATTGTCGAGATAGCAAAAAAGATTTTGGACCATATCAATTTCCGGGTGGAACCAAACATGATAGATGCCGCATTCAGAGTTCAAACAGTTAATAGGGATAAACCCAAAAACATACTTGTTCCATTTTTGTCTAAACTCAATAGGGATAAATTTCTTGCTGCAGCTAGAGTGAAGAGAGTTTCCAACGGAAAACAACAGGGTTTAGTTTGGCTGGAGTCTCCGAGAGATTCTATATAAATGAACATCTGTCGCCCTCTACCAAGTTGTTACTGAAGGGGGTTCGCGACTTGGCAAAATCGAAAAAGATTAAATTTGTTTGGATACAGAACGGTAACATATTGGCTAGGAAATCTGAAAAAACAAAAATTTTTCAGATTGTGCAGATTTCTGATCTTAACAAACTGGACGCTTGAAGTGAAAGAGTGTCCTTATTTCTCGTTGATCTGTATTCGTAATGCTTCACAATGACTGTTTATGGTTCTCAGCATCTTTTACCAGAACGTTAGGGGTCTGCGCACGAAGTTGAGTGAGTTTGTGCAGAACCTCTTATTACACACTCCGGACATTGTTTGTGTCACAGAGTCTTGGCTTAATGACTATATTTTTGACCATGAACTGATTGATTCAAGTCTTCACACGAGTTTTCGTCGGGATCGATCAAGTAGTGCTAGTGCTAAGTCCGACGGCGGTGGATGTTTTATCGCAGTGCGGAGCGGATTGAGGGCCTCGATTGTGCCGGGTTATCTTAGTGATGCCGAGGACTTATGGGTATGTATCAGACTTGGATGCAAGAAGCTTTTCGTCTGTTGTGTCTACCTGCCCCCGAATGACAACACAGCCCTCGCAAGCTTCACAGCTAAGTTGGAGGCTCTTTCCTTTGCGGACGATCACATTCTTCTGGTTTGCGGTGACTTTAACATGGGAAATATGGTCTGGAAGAGTAATGATGACCTTGATCCTGTCCTGGAGCCACTTCTCGTGGAGCCCAAATGTTCCCCATTGTTGGATGCCATTTCCTTCTTGAACTTACTTCAGTTCAATAATGTTGTGAATAAGAATGGAAAAATACTTGATTTAATTTTTTGCAACCAATTTTATATAACTAAACTTAGACGCTGTTCTCACCCCTTTGTACCGGAGGACGGATATCACCCTTCTTGAGTTTTTCCTCGAAATCCCATCGTATGGAGTTTCAAAATATCAAAAAAGTCATACCTATATAATTACAAAAGAGCAAATTACCCTCGATAATCGAGGATTTAGGAAATGTAGACTGGCAATGTTCGTTCGGAGATCACACACTATCCCATAACATCGATTTCTTTTACAATCAGGTTAAGAATATTATCAGTAATCATGTTCCCAAACTTCTCATGGGAAAAAAATTTCCGATCTTTTATTCGAATTTAACAATAAAATTAATAAAACAAAAAAACAAGATTCATAAAAACTGGAAAAGATTTAAAAATGAAGCTGATTATGAATTATTCAAGACACTTAGAACTCAGTCAAAAATATTAATCAAACAGGATTATAATGCATACATACGGTCACTTGAGATTGATATTGCCACTGAAGCGAAACGTTTTTGGAAGTATGCATCGGCAAATAGGAAAGGTATCAGTGATTTCCCGGTTGAGATGCACCTGGAAGATCAGAGTGCTCATAGCGAACAGAAAACCTGCAATTTATTCTCTCAGTTTTTTTCAGGCGTGTTCGAGATAGAGAAATTCGATTTTTGTAGCGATGATTCTTTTGCTCCGATAAATAGTAATTATTTAGATCGTGTACATGTTACTGAGGGAGAAGTTCTGGTGATGATGCGCAGCCTTGATCCGAAAAAAGGTTCTGGACCCGATGAGATCCCGGCCATATTTATTAAGGAAAGCGCAATTGCTCTTTCTGTGCCGGTCACATTGCTGTTTAATCAATCCCTCGAGTCAGGCCAGTTTCCTGATATATGAAAGACTGCTTACGTTATTCCAATTTTCAAATCGGGACAAAGAAATAACATAAAAAATTATCGTCCAATCAGTATATTGTCGGTGCTCTCCAAAGTTCTTGAAAGGATTATATACGACAGCTTGAGACCACTTTTCAAAAATTACATTATGCCAGAACAACACGGCTTTTTCAATGGACGATCGCTGGAGTCGAACTTGGTTTGCTACAGCGAGTTTTTGCATGACGGTTTGGAGGGCGGCGTTCAGGTGGACTCGGTTTACGTTGACTTCAGCAAAGCATTCGATAAGATTAGCCACAACCTTTTGTTCTGTCGACTTGCTGAGGCCGGCGTGGGTGGTAATCTCTTGAGGTGGATAATATCCTATATAACAAACAGATCCCAGTTTGTGACCTTGAGGGGCTACAGATCATTCATGTATCCCTGTACGTCCGGCGTCCCCCAGGGATCTCACCTGGGTCCTCTATTTTTCCTTATATATATAAATAACATGAAGTCATGCTTTCGCTTCTGTAAATTTTTGCTGTACGCTGACGATGTGAAAATATTATCCCGAATTTTGTCTCTAGCCGACTGCGCCGCGGTTCAGCGGGATTTGGATCGATTCAGTCACTTCTGTTCTAACAACGGATTATATATCAATTACGATAAATGCTCAGTAATCACATTCACCAGAAATAAGAACACTGACAACTATTCATATAAACTTAATGATATAATATTGGCAAAAGTTAATTCTATTCGCGATTTGGGCATAATTTTCGACAGCAAGCTCATTTTCGATCGTCACGTTGACTTCATTTGCTCATCGGCGCTGAGGATGTTGGGCTACATAAAAAGGAAGTGTTTCAATTTTACCACCGTGAAGCCTCTAAAGATGCTTTATAATGCATACGTTCTGAGCCGTTTATCTTTTGGGAGCGTTATCTGGAATCCTCAGTATGATATCTATAAAAATAGACTGGAAAGAGTTCAAAGGAAATTCCTCAGATTTTTATGCTTCAAAACAAATTTAACCTTCCCAGATGAAGATATAACACTGGCATTGAATCATTTTGGTATGATGAGTTTGGAAAACAGAAGGATGATCTCCGACGTCCATTTTGTTTTTAAATTGTGTATGGGTTTAATTTGTTGTTCGAGTCTGCTTTCTTCGGCCTCACTGAATGTCCCGCAGAGGCATCTTCGTAATAGTAATATTTTTTTTGTTCAGTTCAGGAAAACCAATTGTTCACAGAATTCACCAATCTGTAGGTCTCTGCGCAGTTGTAACGAATTATCCGATTTGTTCGACATATTCTTGGTGTCGCAGCCTCAGTTCAGGAATATTTTGAGGCAGTACTTTGTTGGCCGCTAGTTAATGCTTTTCGGTTGGGCTTGTTTGTGATTAATTGTATATCATGATTGTAGATTTTTCTTGGAATTTTTGCTTTATATAGCGTTCTGTGCAACTTTTAAGTTAGAGGATATTGTAGTGGGTTCTTGTGAACCTGTATGTATCCCAGTTGAAATAAATAAATAAATATATATATACAGTGGAACTTCCCTACAGCGAACGTCTCTACAACGAATTTCTCTGTACAACGAATTTCGTATCTGTCATTGCACCTTGAATCCAAATACCCTGTTAAAAACACCCTCTAAAACGAAGTGAATTCTCTCTATAACGAATTATTCCAAGAAAATCACTCTCTAAATGCGTATTGGTAAGAAGGTTTTTCCCAGAGTATACTTAGGGATGGTTTTTTCCGTAATTCTGTCGGACGTAGGGAATAAATCCCGATCATAAACTAAACCATTACGGCGGACGGAGAGTTCCTTCTGAAACAGGAGGCTATACAGATTGTTCAGTTTTCAGTTTTGCTCAGATCGTTAATGAAAAAAGTAGTGCGAAAATGTCTAGAAGGAAGTGCTTAAGTAAATTATGTATAATGTATTCAAATGAAGAAAAAATGCAAGAAAACGTTGCTTTTTTTGACACTTAACACAATAAAGAAAATTTCTGCATAGCGAAATTTCTGTATAACGAAATTTTTTTGCGGATTTAGCGTATTCGTTATAGGGAAGTTCCACTGTATATTTTTATGTAAGCTAGCCTCAAGAATTCCAAAGTAATGTGAGTAACCTCAGACGATGTCCGAGGCATCAACAGGATGTATGGAGTCAGCACATTCCGACTTCAGATTTCAGAACAACGGAATAAGTTAGTTAGAGATAATTCATTATTATTCAGACCTTCTTCAAATAAACTTGCTTCTAGAAATAAAGTTGTTTTTTTTAAAAAGTGATCTCAGAGTGTAAAAACATAATTGGCGACGAGGATGGGATTTTACTAGTACTTCCCAAGAAAAGTAGATGCACGTGAATATCAATTCTTTGAGTAAAATCCAAGAACCGAGATTTTGTTAGTGCGACGTTACCTTCGACAGAATAACCGAGTACGGTTATTATTATTATCGTATTGGAAATACGATTGTTTTCCGGAGAAAACAGGGTTATTTTGGGTTCTTGGCAATTATTGGTTGGGCAATTTTTAACAATCAATTGTCTTTACATCTATATTTCGAACCTTTAGTGGTTCTTCTTCAGGATGCTAAAATATAATGAATGTGGTAATACATAAAATTGAGCTGTTCTTAATTGCCCAAATAATTGCCAAGCACCCAAAATAACCATTTCTAATAAGGTACGTGGATTAACACAGCAAAACAGACGATTATAAGAACAAGTTTGAATTATTTAATTAATAGAACTTTTGGTGATTTCACAACTGACAAGACTAAATAACTGTTACTATGTTACGGCTCAACTCATAGACATAGAGAGATGTTATAGAACAAAGTTGATTTGTCTTTTTTGTACAGTTATCTCAACACTCCCATGAAAAGACACATTCAACTTTAAATCAACAAACAATACATCACCAAATCTCAAATTCAAACATTTGTGATATTTTTAAATTCATCATCTCCTTCAGATTTGCATGAGGCAAATGGTAAGGCTTTAGCGCATATGTCGGCTATCTGTAGTCTGTTGGGTACATATTCAATTACTACTACATTAGAAACAACAATTTCACGGATAAAGTGGTACTTAATATCTATATGAATTAACTTCATAGCACTTTGATTGTCAATCCTTGATATAGTCTTCAACACCTCACTTTCCATCACTTCACTAAACAACTGTTTCAGCCATATTGCTTCTTTGCAGGCTTCAGAAGCGGCCACATATTCAGCTTCTGCCGTCGATGTTGTTAGGTCTCTAAACACGTTCTTCAATTCGGGAACATGGTCTATTGCAGTTAGGCAAATGTTTGGGTCGGCTGGTATTTTCATTTCTTGTGCGTCTGTTAGACCAAACTTTTCACAAATCCTTGTTATGTATCTTGATATACTTATATAAATAGACGAGTAATCCTCACTTGGTTTTATTTCTAATCCAACAAAAATGCAAGGTTCGTCGCTCTTGCATTGGTTCGAACCCATTTCACTAGCATACTCATTAAACTTCGTGTTCCAGCATCGTGGGGATTGTTTCAACCCATACAGTGATTTTTTCAACTTACAGACATATCCTTTTTTCATCTGGACGCCTGGCGGTGGGTCCATGTAGATTTCTTCATCAATTTCTCCATTTAAGAAAGCTGTTTTTACATCGAATTGTATGCTTTACATCTGGTTCTGAGCTGCAATAGCTAAAATTTTTCGAATGCTATCATAGCGAATAGTAGGGGCAAATGTCTCTTTGTAATCTAAATCCTTCACCTGTGAGTATCCTTTAGCGCATAGTCTTGCCTTGAATTTGATAGATCCATCAGGAGGAGTTTTCAATTTGAACACCCATCTACATCCAATTTTTCCTTTTCCTTTCGGTAATCTTGTACTCTCCCATGTATTGTTGGAATTTTAAGAATCTAATTCTTCGTTAATTGCTACTTGCCAATGTTCCCTCTCTGCACTTTTGAGGGCTTCTTCGTATGTGAGCGGCTCGATAACTTCCGTAAGATTGGCTTCATTTGGGATTTCGTAATTTTGGAATTTTCTTGGCTTTTGAATAGATGTTCTGTTTCTCAGATCGTATTTACACCTGCTATCTACACTACCAGTTGAATCTTCTTCTTCATCTTCATATTAGTGACCCTGATCTCGAACTGGTAAGTCTGGCATACCATCCTGAGAATATTCCTGTTCCGCGGCATCAATATTTAATAACACCGTATTTTTTCTTACCGTAACAGAGTTGTTTTCATTAAAAATTACATTACGAGAAATCTTAATCTGTTTGTTTACAGGATTGAATAGTCTATAATTTGTCGAGTTCCCGTCATATCCCACAAGAATGTATTTTTCACTTTTCTTGTCTGGCTTCTTTCTGAGGGTTTTATCTGTTAGAAGGAAAGCTTCGCAACCAAAAACTCTTAAATGATTTAACGTTTGAGTTTTTCCACTCCATAGTTCGAAGGGGGATTTTCCTTCAATATTTCTTGTCCGGTTCATGATGTAGACTGCTGTATTTACAGCTTCAGCCCATAACTCTTTCGGTAGATCTTTGTTATAAAGCATGGCTCTAGCATGTTCTACCAAGGTTCGGTGTTCCCTCTCACTGCTTCCATTTTGTTCTGGGGAATAAATACCTGTATGCTCCACACTGGCGTCGATACGGGGGGGGGTAATGGGGGTAATTACCCCCCCCCCCAGGAAAATATTTACCTTCGAAAAATGAGTATTACAATCACATAGAAACATATCATGACAATTATACTACATTCTTATTTTTTTACCCCCCCCAGAAAAAATCTCTAGCGACGCCCTTGTGCTCCAAAACAATACCATTAGTGTGACAAAGTTCCATCATACGTTTGTTCACAAACTCGGTACCATTATCACATCTAACGCGTTGTATATAGCGACCGAATTTGGCACGAGTCATGTTTACATATTCCCGAAAACATTCATAGACGTCAGATTTGTTTTTGATAAACTTAACTTCACAATATTTGGAACTGTCATCCTTGAACAAAACGTAGAATCGTGCACCACTTACGGATTCTGTGTCCATTGGACCACAAACGTCAGTGTGACATAATTCTCCTGGTTTTGTGTTCCGTTGATGCACTGGTGCAAATTTCAATGTGTGTTGTTTGCCGTAAGCACAAGCTTTACAGAAAAAGTCTTCAGTTCCACTCAATGCGACACCATTAGGATTGTTAGCGAATATTTCTCGAAGTGATTTAATGTTTATATGTCCTAGTCTTTCATGCCATTCTTTCAATGTTCCTGATGTCACTGAATTTACTTCGGAACTATCGGTTTTTGTACGGCACAGCAACTTGTAGAGATTATTGTTGTCACGAATCGCGATTCCTACCGTTTCACCAGATTTGATTATTATTGCCTTGCGTTCACTTTTATTTATAGCAAAACCTTTATTCGTTACAGCTCCTTCAGAGAAGAGGTTTCTTCTGAGGCCAGGGACATACCATACATTTTCAATTAATCCAGGATACCATCTTCCATTTATCCATTTTTCTATTTCAATTGTTCCGATTCCTCTGACGTTAAGCTGATCATTGTTTCCTAGTTTCACAGAGTCTTCGATTTCTTCAAATGTTTTGAAGAAGCTTCTGTTTGAAGTCATGTGCTGTGAAGTTCCACTATCTAAAATCCATGTCGAATCAATGTCAACTAGCAAAGCTTCCAAAGTTTCTTCCGTTTCATCCTGCTCAATGTTGAAAGCACTACTACTTTGTCTTGCTGAGTTTTCATTGTTACCTTTCTCTCTGTTCCTTTTAGGCATTCGACATTCTCTGGCAAAGTGTCCAGTTTTGTTACAGTTGTGACACCGCACTTTGAAATTTCTTGGATTTCTAGCCTTCGTACTCAAGAGAGCAGTTTGTTGAATCTCACATTTCGAAATATTTAATTCCTCATCTATCAATCTCGCAGTAAGGTGTCTCACCGTCTGCTTCGACTCATCCAGGGAGAGCCATGCCTATCTGAAAGTTCCGAACTTTGTAGGTAGTGAACTTAAGATTTTCGTGATTACAGCTGTATCACTGATAGTATCTCCGGAGTCCCTGATTTGTTGAGCTAGACTCTCCACTCTTGCAAAAAACTGTGCAACTGATTCTGCTGGATTCATTGTACACTGATAACATTTTTCATGTACTTTTGTTCGTTTAAGATTTTCTATCAAAGATTGAATCTAAATTGTCCAGTAGATCTTTGGATGTTGTGCAGTTTTCTATTAAGCAAATCTGCGATAATTCCATTGCACTTGTCATCAAGCACATTGCGGTGGCGTCCTTCTGGTTCCATTTCTCGATTTTGTTATCATCACTGGTGGGTATTTTCTGCTTACCAGTAGCAATATCGAGAATACCTTTCGCTCGAAGTGCACACTTCACTTGAAATTTCCATTGAAGGTAGTTCTAACCATTGACTTTGCTGATTTGTTGAACAAAACTGTTTCCGGCATCCATTTTGATTTTTTTGTTTCACCCCTCTGAGTCCTTTTGTCGACTTGAACGACAAACTTATCCTTTATTTCTCTGCTTCACCGTGTTGCGTGTTGATCTGGGCCAATAACCTAATACTGACAAGACTAAATAACTATTACCATGTTATGGCTCAACTCATAGACATAGAGAGATGTTATAAAACAAAGTTGATTTGTCTTTTTTGTACAGTTATCTCAACAATTTCCCCTATATATATATATATATATATATATATATATATATATATATATATATATATATATAGGGGAAATTGTTGAGATATATATATAATATATTAGACTGTTTCAAAAAAATCGACATTTTTTGTTTTCACGAAACCCCCCCCTAATTATCTTCCGGGGATCGAAAAGAGACCTCTATGAAAATATCAGCTTCAAATAATGATATTTAGAGGTCGCTCATCAATTATTTCTATTTTCCCTACTAATAGCAGGGAAAAAATTTCATTTTTCAATAAAAAATTCCTAGAGCAGAAACCAATAGACGGATTTCATTGTGTGATACATTTTCGTGTAGACAATCAGATACTCTACAAAAATGTCCCTTACGATATTTCAATAAAACGGCCGCATCGAAAGTTATTCATTTCGATGCTAATATTGAGGTATTTTTGAAGAAAAAAATTATTCAAAAAAATCGATTCCGTTTGTTTTCACGAAACTCTATTTCCAATTATCTTCAGGGTATCCAAGAAAAGCGTCTGTCAAGATATTAGCTTTGAATATTAATATTTAGAGGTCGCTCAGCGATGATTTCTATTTCCGCTATTGATATCAGGAAAAAATTTTCCTTTTTCAATGAAAAACTTTCCATTCACGAACCAATTGACGGATTTCACTGTGTAATACATTTTCCTGTAGGGAACTAGATGCTCTACGAAAATGTCTCATACGATATCTCGATAAAACCGCTCGTTCAAAAGTTATTCGAACTTTTTCTTCAAAAATACCTCTATATTAATACCTTATATTGAGTTATTTTGGAAAAAAAAGTTCAAATAACTTTTGAGCGAGTGGTTTTATCGAGATATCGTATGGAACATTTTCGTAGAGTATCTAGTTCTTTACACTAAAATGTATCATACAGTGGAATCCGTCTATTGGTTCGTGAACAAAAAATTTTTTATTGAAAAAGGAATTTTTTTCCTGCCATCAGCAGCGAAAATGGAAACCATCGATGAGCGACCTCTAAATATTAATATTTAAAGCTAAAATTTTCACAGACGCCTTTTGTCGATGCCCTGAAGATGATTAGAAGGCGGGTTGCGTGAAAACAAGTAAAGTCGATTTTTTTGAATATTTTTTTTCTTCAAAAATACCTCAATATTAGCATCGAATCGAATAACTTTTGAAGAGGCCGTTTTATCGAAATATCGTAAGGGACATATTTGTAGTGTATCTGATTGCCTACACGAAAATGTGTCACACAAAGAAATCCGTCAATTGGTTTGTGTTCTAGGAATTTTTTATTGAAAAAAGAAATTTTTCCCCTGCTATTAGTAGGCAAAATAGAAATAATTGATGAGCGACCTCTAAATGTTATTATTTGGAGCTGATATTTTCACAAAGGTCTTTTTTCGATACCCTGAAGCTAATTAGGGGGGGGTTTCGTGAAAACAAAAAAAGTCGATTTTTTTGAATCAGTCTAATATATATATATATTGGAGGAATTGGAGGACATAATAAATGAATTGAGTCATGCATCAAAACAAGTTGGTCTGAGGATGAACATCAAAAAGACCAAAATTATGAGCGGGGAAAATATTGCCATCACGATAGACCATCAACAAATAGAGAATGTTTCTCAATATATATATTTAGGACATAATATCACTTTAGGAAAGGAAAATCAGCGAGCTGAGGTCACTAGGAGAGTATCGCTAATGTGGGCAGCTTTTAGAAAACTTTCACATATACAGGGTGTCCCGTAAAGACCACGTCAAACGAAAACGGAATGTAGATCAGAATGTGCTCTACCTGATGTGAAAAAATTGTTTATATGAAAGTCTCACAGCTTCCGAGATATTTGATGTTTTATGAAAATGTTGAATTTTTACACTTAAAATGCTTTCTCTCTTGCGGAAGCTTCAATTGAATTCTTTTTGAATCAGTTTTTTCCGTAAATATTGTTGAATGATTACTTCAATTTATGCAATGAAATATAACACAAAATATTATACAGGTAGTCTGAAAAAAAGAATTTTAAATTCATGTTTTGAAAGAAGTGTTTTTTATACTGAATTATATCTGACGTGGTGTAAAAAAAAAACACTAGAACTTTTCTGCATATTACGTTGAAAATTTGCCCATTTTGTGAGGATTCCGAAAAGGTATCATACAGGTGATAATCTTCTTCAGAAAAAAAGATATTTGAATGTTTATCGAAAATGGAGCATTCCTGTGAAAAACTGATTTTTTCACCTTTTCCATAAATACTTTCATTTTGCACTTCCTGCTGAAAATAATCAATCAACAAATCAATAAAATGTTATCAAGATGCCAATTCACTGAATGAGTTTTTTTATTTCTTTTTCTTTGCCTAAAGGACTCTCGAACATTGACATGATGTGATGCGATTCAATGATTCAAACTTAAGGTACTCAAGGTATCTATGGAATCATTTTCATCTAGTAGAAGTTAATGCGTAGCAGTTTACTGGGTAAAATGTCTACAGAAAATGTTTCGTATACTGCAAGAGAATACGCCGACACCTTATTTATGGAGAAGTACGTCTTAATGCTAGAGCAGCATCGAGGCTTCATTCAGAGCGGTACCCCAATCGCCGACATCCCAATTACGAAGTTTTCATCCGGACCCATAATGCAATTGTCGAAGGAAGAGTTCCTGGGAGTCGTAAATGTAGTGGCCGGCCCTCGATCGTGGAGGATGACACCATTTTGAATGAAGTCGAAAATAATCCTTCAGTATCAACCAGAATGATAGAGCTCATGACAGGCATATCAAAAACAAGTGCCCATACAATCCTGAGGAAACACAAATATCACCCCTACCATATTCAGAGAGTTCAACAACTACTTACCCAGAGACTTTCAAGCCCGAGTAGAATTTTGTCAACAAATGTTGCTGAAACATACAGAAAATCCCAACTTTTTCAATAATATCTTTTAGACTGATGAGTCTTCCTGTACTCAAAGCGGGTATATCAATCTGCATAATCTTCATAGTTGGAACATCGAGAATGCGCACAAGGCAAGATAGATCCCAATATCGATTTACGGTGAATTTATGGACTGGCATATACGATGGAAAAATATTCGGTCCGACAGAATTGCCGCAATCATTAAACGGCACCAACTATTTGAATTTTCTAAGGAACAGTATACCCTTACTCTTAGAAGATATACCACTGGAAATGCGACGTTATGTATGGTTTCAAGTTTCAACACGACGGGTGCCCAGCAGACTACAGTCGTCATGTTAGGGAATATTCAAACCAAACATATCCTCACCGGTGGATCGGAAGAGGCGGTGAAATTTTGTGGCCTCCACGTTCACCAGACTTAAATCCTTTGGATGTTTTTTACTAGGGTTTCTTAAAAAATGAAATTCATTCGAATCCCATAAGAGATGAAGCACAACTAAGGTACCGCATTCGTATTTCAGCAGCCAAAATAGCGGGGAGAAGTTTGTATGGTTTGAAAAGGTCATTTCTCAATAGATGCAGGGCATGTATTAGCGAAGGAGGTGGTCATTTTGAGCATTTGCTCTTATAAGAATCCTGAATTTTTATTATTGATATTTTTATAAAGTTTCTTCAAAATACATTTGTTGATATTGAGGGTCCTGTGCGTTATTACATTATATCATCGCAATCAATGAATAATTTCACTTTATCAGTAATTTAAGGACAAACTGACATTTTTCAAGAGTATTATTCAATATGTTACAGCAGAATCTGCAAAATGAAAGGACTTATGGAAAAGGTCACAAAATCAGTTTTTCACAGAAATGCTCCATTTTCGATAAACATTCAATTATCTTTTTTTGAAGAAGTTTTTCACCTGTATTTTACTTTTTCGGAATCCTCACAAAATGGGCAACTTTTCAAGGTAATATGCAGAAAAGGTCTAGTGTCTTTTTTTTATACCACGTCAGATAGAATTCAGTACAAAAAAAAACACTTCCTTCAGAACATGAATTTTAACTTATTTTTCAGAATCCCTGTATGATATTTTCTGCTATTTTTCATTGTATGAATTGAAGTAATCATTCAACAATATTTACAGAAAAAAACTGATTCCAAAAGTATTTAATTGTAGCTTCCGCAAGAAAAAAACCATCTTAAGTGAAAAAATTCAACATTTTCATAAAACATCAAATATCTCGAAAACTGTGAGACTTTCATATGAACGATTTTTTCACATCAGGTAGAGCACATTCTGATCTACATTCCGTTTTCATTTGACGTGGTCTTTACGGGACACCCTGTATATATTAAAAAATACTGACATCCCTATAAATCTTAAACGTAAAGTTTTTGACTCCTGTATCCTGCCTGTTGCCACATACGGGATGGAGACCGTTACCCTCACAGTTAAAAGTTCTAATAAATTGAGAGTAGCACAGAGGGCAATGGAACGTGCTATGCTCAACATATCATTGAGAGACAAAATCAGGAACAAGGAAATCAGAGAGAGAACCAAGGTCAGGGATGTCATGGAGGAAATAGCGGTCAAAAAGTGGAGATGGGCTGGTCACATTTTGGCGATATAACCCCGATTTTAGGAATCCCGCTATGCCTCGCTGTTATTCGAAGCCCGTAAGTTTGGCAATGTCGCATTCTATCGGAATTGGTTAGAACGTTCTCAGGGTGAAATGATTCTCCTGAAAGACTAATGGATGGAGAAATATCGCTAGGAAGGATAGGAAAAATTTCTCATCGGAAGAATCAACGAATATTGGATTTAATCGTCCTCATTAGATGATACTATAATTTATTGGTATTTCAAGCTACTCTTTTCAAGATATCATCTACAGGGTGTTTTTTTCAAATGTTTCATTGGACCTATTCGATGAAGGAATAGTTATACGAATTCAAGATTCTGTTATTCTGTTTAAGAGTAGATGAACTCAAATCATAAAATATTTTCGAGCGAAGTATAGTTCCATTTTTATCGGAACTTCATCATTGCCAAAGTAAACCCTGCATATCCAAACATTTTGAATTCTTCGATCAATTTTTCACTGATTTGATGTATGATTGCGAACTGGATCAATATGAATAACAGAAAAATAATAGATTAGGCCAGGCTTTTGTTTTTCAAATGAAATTATGAATATTTATCTGAAAATAGAGCTTCGCTTAAACAAAAAACAAATTTTTTTATTGGATGATTTTCGATTTTAGGTGTTCATGAAAGATAAACATCAAGTTTTTGTCATGACCTCGAGATAACAAATTATTATACAGTTCGAAAATGTTTATCAATGTTGGCAAACTACGAACTTGAAAAAGTTAGTACTAAATTGTTTCAAGCGAGAACTTCTTTTCTGAAGCCATGAGGAAATTAACGTAAGAAAATAATGTATGTGTGAAAAAATGGGAATTGCTTCGAATTGCAAAGTTTTTTTCAATTGTGGGAAATCAATTTCTTTGGACATTGTATTTTGAATTTTACTTCCCCGAGAAATACAATTATTGGCAATTATCAATTAATTCAACTGGTTATATTAACCGGTGAGGTGGTATTTCACTGCCATAGAGAATGAGATGGTGTCTCTCAGACACCTGCAATTTTATATGATTTTTCTCTGTCCATGGCTCTGTCTTTTTGGCTGCTCACGATAGAATTACTATGTCATGAATGTTATCAACTAACGGGTTAGGCATTTGGTGTCACCCATTTAAAAAAAATGTGTTATAAAAGCAAAAAACATTTTATTGAAACAAAATTTTGAAAAATAACGACATTAATATGTGCAATTTACGTTTTAAAAATTCTTCGCATTGTCTTGTTGGAAATGTGCAACACAAGTGACTTTCTTGATGCAAATTTATTCGGACTACTTATCACAGCTTGTCTTACCCGTTCAATATTTTCGGGTGTTCTGACTATACGCAGACACCTCCACAAAAATTTGATGCCACATTCCCTCTAACATCATAATCTCTTACCCACCTAAATATGTTTTGGCATTTTGGAATTCGTCCGTGTCTTTTCGGAAGTAATTGCACAAGTGCATCAAAATTACCGATAATTTTGCATGACAGCGTGTTGTCAAAAAACTGGAGGGCTCTTTCTCCAAAAATGAAAATGACCGAATGCAGTTTTTCAAAGACAACACGCTGGAATGCAGAATTATCAGGTCATTTTGATGCACGAGTGTAATTCGGGGGAATATTTCTCCGAAATTGCTATGGATACCAACAGTGCAATTATCGCAGGGATCTTTCGCTCTATACAATGCAATTTTCGATAATTGCATTCTATCAACATGAAGTTTTTGACAGGAGGGAAATATTCACATTAAATTTACGACGAAAATTTCTTTGCACTTGCACAACTGAATTATTTAATATAAATTGTTTTACTACATAAATTCATTGATTCATCGGAAATATCTCCATGGCCAATTGAATTGCAACTATTGACATATAAGAATGTGTCACTTCAACTGTCTAAAACAAATTATTATTTCCATAACGCACTATGAAAAATAGATGAAACCAGATGACTCACCTTGTATTTTCAATGAAATTTTATGAATATATTAGTGAAAAATTATTAATTTTAAAAACGAAGAGCAGAAAATGTGGGGAATTGTTACAAACTTCCATTCCGTATCAACTGCCAAAAAATGAATACGAATTTTTAGGAGAATCAAATTTTTTTTAGTTACTGAATGTGTGGATGAAACATTGAACGCAGAAGAAAACAATCTATCGAAACTGAAAAAACTGACAACATGTCAAAATATCACATTTTCATTCCTACTTACTTCATTCTCGCAATACATTGAATTCAAAATTTTTGACTACAAAATCAGCACACTGGCTTTGTACACATTCCCTTGCACTGAAAATATGTTTTCCTGTGAATTTTCGATATATTCTAGCAACTCACCGTACATAAATTGAAAGTTGCTGGGAGCCCCGATATAGCCATTTGATCTGCGAAGAAGTGATAGCGGATAAAAAATATGAAGGAGTCTGCCAGACTCCACCTCATCGGCTCCGGGTTAAATCAATTTAATATCAAAATTTTTATTCCATTTCGACCATAATGTTCTCGTCATCAATTGTTGAAAAAATCTTATAATATTGAAACAATAAATAAATTGATAATATGTCAGAAAATGTTCATTCCTGCGAGCATACTGCCCTTCTTTGTTATTCATTTCTCTAGATAAAATGTTCAGAATTTTTATTTTGCAAAACAGCTGTTATATATGGAGAAAACGTAAGAATTGTTTACATAACATGTTGCAATTTCGATATCAGATATCCCGAGTTACCTGGATAACGATAGTAAAGTTTCTCAGGATCCAGCTGAACTTCATGGTACAGGAGAAACAAAATCATTACCGTAATCGTAAAAAACAAATCGACGTAATGGGTTATTATCAATCTCATCCCCGGTCATCTTTTGAGGATTTAGAAGATCAGAGAATCTTGTTCGTTGATAATTTTTACCCCGTCCAATAAATGGTAATTTTTTGTGAAGGATTTTTACTGAAAATTCAAGAACACAAAAACTTCTTGAAACATATTATTTGGTCTGACCAAGCTAAATTTACCCAACAAGGAATAACGAACGAAACAAAGTCAAGGAAGTTCAAAGTGTATTTCAATTTCCACTAACTGTATTCTGCCTTGTCACAGATGACCAACTCAGATATTTCATTTGAAATCCTAGTCGAAAATTTCTTGCGTGAATTGCACCTCGCATTCAATAACTAGTACAGGGAAAATTTGCTAACACCAGAAAAAATTCGTCAAGAATATTTGAGGAATGTTGCTGGTGAAATAGGGGTCGATTTCTTCGACCGCTTCGATCTCCAGATCTTCCCCACTAGATTACTATTTATGGAGTATAATTAAGAAAGAAATTTACGCGAACGAAATATAGAACAGTTGCGAATCAAAGTATGTTAAGTTTTTCATAGTTCAGATCCTAATGAAATTGTTTAGACAACACAGTCTAGTCGTGATCGATATGTCTCGAACTGAATGGACGACATTTCGAACGTGAATTCTGAATTGGACCTTGTTTGTATTTTTGAGAAGAGTTGAATTCGAAATGTTACCAACAAATATGTTCCTCTTGAATATTTCGGAAGATATACGTTTTATGTTAGTGGTGTTATTCCCGCTTGTTGTATACGAAATACAAACAAGGTTTACTCATCAATATTATTCAGAATTCAATATGATAAGCGAAATATCCAGTGACAAAACTATTTAACGAAATTTTGATTCAACATAAAATTTTTTGAAAAAAATATTCCAAGAAAATTCACGGCATTATTTGAAGACCCTTGGTGAAGGAAAAGCGTTTCATTACTTTGACCCCCTTTTTTCCTAATTTCACCCTACTCACTGATGGACAACTCACATCGATGCCTTATGTAAAAAATTGAACAGCTCCTTTTTTGCCATCAGTAGAATTAAAAATGTTTTGCCCTTGAATTGTTTGATGAATGTCTACAATAGCCTTGTTTATAGTCACTTATCCTACAACATTTTGCTGTGGGGAAGTTGCCCTGAATCCTCAAGAGTATTCATAGCACAAAAGCGTGTCATCCGTGCAATATTCAACCTACATCCACTGAATTCTTGTAAGCCGGTATTCATTAAAAGGGAAATATTAACATTACCTTGTATATATATTTTTAAATGTTTGCTCTATGCTAAGGAGAATGAGTGTAGATGGTCAAAATTATCAGATCATCACAAGTATGAAACAAGAAACTCTGAGACATTTTCTTTTCCGAAACATAGAACTCACAGATTCGAATGTAACCCCTCATACAAAAGTATGAAATTATATAATCATCTACCATCTGCTATGAAACAGTTGAATATCAAAACATTCAAGAAAGAAATCAAGAAATGTCTTTAAAAAAGGCTTTTACTCTGTAGAAGAATATTACTGCGACACCTTAGTTGCTTAGTTCCTAGTTGCTTAGTTTTAAGTCTGACATGTCCTATACACTGTGTAGTGTCTCAATGGAATGAATAAATTATTATTTATAGGTTATAAGCAGGAAGAGAGTTAACTCGAATGTTATAGAGAACAGTTGCGACTAAAAATGTTTTTAACAAAAGAAAGACATTTCGTAACAGTTAATCGCCACTTCTGTTCGTATGTTTAAGAAAACCAAAATTCGAAATATGACCGAGAAAATTGATTTCAAGCATTTCTCGAAAAATACGGATTTTATTTTAATTGTGATATCTGCACACCTACAATATCTTTCAATGCAATATATTCAATTATGACTTCTCGTTGTCATCAATTTTGAGACTCACGGTATCCACTGTATCATGACTTGTAATTTCAAATATTTACACAAAAACATCTTGTCAAATTAAGGTTATCCGTGATCAAACAAAGCTTCATTTCGATTCGAAGAGTGGAAAGTGTTACTTTCAGTCCAACTGGATATCGAAATTTCAAAAGTGAATTTCGATTCCTTTCCAAAAATAATACAACGAACGGAATCGGTGGAATACCTGTATTTGAAAACAATTAATAATTGCGTACCCTTTGAAATTTTCGAAAGAAAATCTCTCCGAGATTCTAGTGTCGTTCGAGTATCTACTTTTTTATCCACGAATAGTTTTGAATAGAAGGTCTCATCAAGTTTGCGCATGAAACTTATGACGTCCGCAACGGACGTGAAAGCTTTTTTCATTGACTTGAAATGACATTGAATTAAAATTGGAGAATAAAGAAAATTTTGAATTCTTTTTACTACATGAAGATTTGAAACAATATTTCACAGAATAATCGTAGCGTTTTCCTTATCTTTCATTCTCCGAAAAACAGCTCTCGTGGTATCCGAGGATATCAAATCGATGATATTAATTCGTGGCTTCGGATGGATGCACCTTGTGTCGCATGTATATATCTGAATATGAAACAAATCGAAAATAATACAGCGGAATAATTCAGACGCACTATTCAACTGGAATATTTTGGCAACACTGCTCGGGCTTGCCATAGACCGTGAATCATCTATTTTTTACACAAAAAAGCTTGGTATGGCATTACCATATGACAGGCTTCTAATGGGTTGTGATACGTACTCCTAAATGTATAAATTATACACACCCCCTTGTATCACCGCACACCCTGGCTTCACTTCACCTGTGTCTTATGGCGGGCTTGGTAAAGATATTCTAATGCGTATATATATATATATATTTTTTTTTTTAATTTCACACTTGCTTGTGGTATAAATCGAGGCCTCTCGGATAGTCTACCAAGAGAGACTCCGTTTCAATGCGGAGAGACGACTCGTCTTATTATGCCGACGGTGCCAAGTATAACCGCCTTCTGCATCCATGTTATTGTGCTATGAGGAAGTTGTAGTTCCTTCAGGTGTGTGATCGTTTTTTTTAGCACTAGTCCGTTCACGCTCATTATCAAGGGCATAATTTCAACCTTCTTTAACCCCCATAACTCCTTCATCTGCCATGCTAGCGGCGTGTATTTGCTCATCTTCTCCCCGTAGGTCTTTATCATGTTATAATCTTGGGGAACTGCGAAGTCTACTATTATTGCTGTCTTCTCCTCCTTATTCCAAACCACCATATCAGGTCTGTTATGCTCAGCTCCCAAATCCGTTATTATCGAGATATCCCAGTAAATTTTTGTGTGTTCATTTTCTATTATAGGTGCTGGGATATACATATGGTGTGGGGTGAAATGCTGGATAAGCTGTTTCCCGATGCACAGCATCTGGTGTACCACTTTCCCCATATTATTGTGGCGGGATAAATATTGAGTCCCTGCTAAGGAGGAGCATCCGGCTGATAAATGTTGGACTGTTTCTTCAGCTCCATTACACAGTCTGCATTTGGTGTTTTCTACTTGCTTCTTCATAATATGATGGGTATAGTTCCGTGTAGGCACCACCTGGTCTTGGATGGCGAATATGGTTCCTTCTGTCTGTGGAAGCAAGTAGCCCTGTGTGAGGTAGGTATTTGATGCTGGTATGTCCACTTCTTCTTGGTGCAAGCTCGCGTAGAACCTCCCGTGTAGCTGTTTCGAACGCCATCTCTGCCTTAGTTCTTTCTGCATTTCTTCTTTTTCAGGTCCGTCATCACTGGCTAGCTCTACGTCGGTTGGGGCACCATCCTGGTCTGCTATCCATTGGTGAACTGGTAAGTATGTTTTTTTTATACTGTTCTTGATGCTCTTTTCTTCTTTCAGGCTGGTCTCTTCCACGGATTTTAGGCCTCGTCCTCCTTCTTTTCGAGGTAAGTACACTCTTTCAATGGCCGAATTTGGATGGAGAAGACCAAATTGTGTCATTGCGCTTCTGATTTTTCTGTCTATCTGTTGTAGGTCCGTCTTTGACCATGAGAGTACCCCTGCAGTATAGGTAAACGAAGGAATAGCCCAGATATTAATAGCCATGATTTTGTTTTTTGATGAGAGATGGGATTTCAGTATAATATTTGTTCTTCTCATTAGTTCTATTTTTGCAAATTCTTTATTTTCTGATTGTATGATTTCAAATGTTTGTTGTAATCCTAAATATTTATACCTTTCTTCTATGTTCAAGTATTTTATTTCTTCACCACCTCTCATCCTTATATTCTCCTCCTCCATTAATTTCCCTCTCTTGATATTAACTGAAGCACATTTCTCTAGGCCAAATGTCATTCTTATATCCTCGCTGAATGCCCTCACCACTTCCAGGAGCCCTTCCAGTTGCGTCCTTCCCCTTGCAAAGAGCTTCAAATCATCCATATAAAATAAATGAGAAAGCCTTGCTCGGTCTGTGATCGAATAACCGTATGCTGATCTGTTCAACATGTTACTAAGTATATTAAGAGCCAAGCAGAACCATGATGGGCTTAGGCAGTCTCCCTGAAATATGCCTCTTCTTATCTCGATTTCAGCTGTTTCATACTTCGCTGATTTCCCTAGCGTGAGTGTTGTTCTCCATGTTGCCATCAGAACCCTGAGCATCTCGATCACGCGCGGCTCCACCTTGTAGATCTCCAAGACTTCAATCAACCACGAGTGTGGTACTGAGTCATAGGCCTTTTGATAATCAATCCAAGCCATGGCTAAGTTTTTGTGGCGTCTTTTCGCTTGCCTTGTTACTGAATTGTCGATCACCAGAAGTTCCTTGCAACCGCGGCTTTTTCTTTTACATCCTTTCTGCTCCCATGCCATGATGTTATTGACATTGAGGTGGGAGTTAATTTTGTGGGCCAGTATGGATGTAAGGATCTTATATATATATATATATATATATATATATATATATATATACATCCTGCGTACCATGTTGCGTCCTTTCATAAAACGACCTTATTGCGTCCACCAGAAATACGCTAGTTAGAAAACATCTGATCGAAGTATATTAATCTACGCAAAAAATTGAGTAGATCGCCCATTTCAGATCATCTGTATCTTCAGAAATAAGAACGAAATATACATGTACAATATAACGTCCTTTCATCTTGCAACCATTATTGCGTCCAGTTAATATACTGCTTTCACATTCAGTACAATATTACGTCCATGTTTTTTTCGTTCCTTCATACTCAGCATGTTATGGCGTCCAGCGCTGTTGCCAAGTTTATCATTTTTCTTGAATATTCTTACATAAGAATATTCGACCATAATGACATATTTATGAGGTCTACATGGTCATTAAGGGCAAAGCTCGAATCTGCATTCAGCATCGCCTCGCGAGTGTTGATATTGAGTGAAACAACTTGGGTTGTTGTTAAGGTAAAATATATGTCGATACTTTTTTGACTGAATAAACCAACACACTAACTTTAATTAGCACAATCTCAAATAATAATGAGTTATTGAACACTCTAGGTAAAAGAAGTTGACATATGGTACCTCATACCTCAGATTTCGATGTTTAATATTTTTTTTGTATTTTGGACGTGTACAATGTGAACTTTGCTCGGAAGTATCATGAAAGTTAAGAAAAATACTAATTGATAACGTTCATTATTCTTCAATAAATAAATTCTAGGTGAAAAGTACATAATTCTATAAAATTTTCCGAATTCCATACACTACCTTACATATTTCAAGGGTGGAAACTTTAAATACCGTATGTTACATTCTGAAATAGAGTTTTCTCCTATTTCTTTTCACTTTCAGATAGTTCCAAGTGAAGCAATTCTAGTTGAAATATTGAATCGTAGCGCATTTATTCTGAAGTCAATTAATATGGATTTTATCGGTATTTTGCATTGGAAAGGATCTAAATATGAAACAAATCAAATTTTTCTGTTTTAATCTTCGAACTCGAGAAGAAACCATGGTTTCAAATGGAAGATTTGTTCGATGTAATGAAAGATGATTGATGATAGAAATGTATTTAGTGGAGATGTGTAATCAATTTATAAATTGACTATGTATTTGTTATACTTCAAGTGTCAAGTATCATTCCTGATATGATAGTTTTGGCGATCTAGTGCCTGTTGAATCTGTTTTCTTTTACTACCAGACCCCAAATATGAGATATGGTTCACGAAAAAAAAGTAAAATTTGTTTTTTCATAGAGAAAAAATGTTCACAATTATGGACAAATATACTCAATGTTATCCCCTGATGCAGTGGTAATGCTTCATTATACAAACCATTAATTCCATTTTGTCGAATATTTTATTTCAATGAGAAAATATAAGAAAATAAAAACAATGAATGTTCTGAATAAAATAATTACAATAATGAAATGCAAAAGAAAAACAAAAAACTTTCGAAATAACGGTTATAATATGGTATTGAAGAAATCACCTCCTTTGCCTGAGGCACAAGTTAATTTCAGAATGGTTGCATATGAAATGAGATATATTCCTCAAAAAAAAAATTCGATTATATTCAGTACAGAAAAGTCATCATTCAGTTTTTCTTCACATTCTCCCCTCCACAACTAAAAAGCCGGACGTTTGTTCCATTTTATTTGAGATTTTTTTGATAAATCGGAAGTTTGTCAAATGATTACATATGATTCTTTTCTTTTTTCATACCTTCCCTTTGTACGAATACATTGGACAAATTTTGGTTCCCCTGACTCAATTTGTCCATAATTGTGGACTGGTGATTTTAAAACGATTATGGATTATGATTTACAGGAACCTACTTCTGAATAATCTAATATTTTTGGTGCTCAGAAGTCGATGTCCATAAGTAAATTTTGAAGATCAATCTAGACGAGATACAATGATGAGGAGCAAGAATCGAAAATAAAATGCAAAGATAACAACAACTGATCATTTCTGAAGAAGCTACATAACGATTATAAAGCTTCCTGAATAATACAATGAGAACCTTGCTAAAACTTTTGAAAAACGATAGAACAGAGTACTACCAAGACCTTTAGTCTGATTTTAGATTTCTCATTAGTTGAAATGAATAAGTGTCTATTCTTTCGATTAACACCTATCTCGTGGGTACTTCCTTAGCTTGAACTAATGCTTTGGCTGTCCTCATAAGTTAAAACCTAAGAGAGTTAGGTCTGGAGATCGTGCGGCCAAGAAATCGGACTGCTCCTACCTATTTTCGAGTTAGAAAATGAGTTGTTTGGGTTGTCTCTAATTTTTCGTTGAAAAAGTGCCGAGAGGGGTGTTAATCGTAAGAATAAACGCCGTTTTTGTAGCAATGAGATGAAATGAGTTTATATACCATAACGATTGAAGAAGGAAAAAAGAAGAGGAACAGAGGAGAAAAGTTCCAGTAAAATTTATAACAAGAATACCAATATTGAGATATTCTATTCTTGTTGATACTTCTGAATAATTTTTTTTTGCTCACGGAATATCGGTATTTCGAAACAGAAATAATTTTTTCATCAATTTTGAAGCATACCGTTAGAAAGGTCATCAACTAATGAATTTATCAAAATGAAATGAAGCTCTCAGTTCTTGCTTGTATTTTTTTAAATTTTATTCTGAAGTTGATTTTATTTTAAACAGTTACTAAGTTTGCAAAATGAAAAACCTGGTATGTCTCATATTTGGGACCGTCAATAATTTAAATAAACACTTTTGATTATTTGAATAGCATGGATGAGAGATAAGCATTTGAAAAAATTCCAATTTTACAAACATACATCAAACCTCACCTTGAAGAGCGTGAATTTAGGTTATTTGTGAAGAAAACATTAAATAATCATTTCTTGTCAACAGTGATTCTAAGAACCCAAGGTCCGAGAATGAATAAGCTTGAAAATTACTCAAACAATATCCCCAAAAAATTTCACTGTTCATGCCTCGAACATGTATCTTATTTCATTGATAATACACCAACAAAAATCAAATAACTATGTTCAATCATAAAGAAGGAACCAATTATTGATCATACAATACTACCCCAAAAATTTGAAGGAAAGATGCAGTTATTCGAAACACCAATTTCAAATCATGAAAAAATTTTAATAAATATAAAAACCAATTAAAAAAAACAAAGAAAAATCATACCAGTAAAAAAATAAAACAGTTGGGTATCGTGAATGGAAAATCAAAAACAGAACCTATTTACAGTTAAGTAATTTGAAAACATCGTACAGTGTTATTTGAATGGATCAGAAATACTTTTGAACATAGAAGCATTCATGAAAGGGATTTTTTAGAAATTCGGAAAATACGCTCTATGTTGAAATGCATTACCCTGTAAATATTGAATTTGTTGTTCTGAAGAACAATATTTTTTTCATTTCCGAAACGACAACGGTGCAAACTAATTTCAAATTTGGCTCAGTGAAGGCATGTTTTTCAATTCAATGGCAAAAATTGATTGTGTCAATCGAGGATAATCAATGAGATATCCCTACCTCTCAAAACAGATATTTCATAATCAATTTGTTCGTAATGAAATGTTCATTGAATAAATATGAATTATATCGTTTTCATTTTATCTACTACCACAAAGGTTTAGTGAGTAATTAATATATCGATAATCCTGGTTCTTAAAAAATGAAATTTCATTTCCCCCCATCACAATCATACCAATATGAGTTCATGATATTGATGTTCATTAGTTGAATGAATGCAACTTCATATTATGAGCAGTTCAAAACTCAAAGAAAACATATAAGGTGTATCAAGTGTAGATGTCTAATGATAGAAAGGAGATAAAAAATATAAACTTTTTCGAAAGGACTGAAAACAAATATCGAAAAACCAGATTCTCAAAGAAAGTGATTGAAAACGTTAACACATTTCAGATTGTGCAATGCTCACAAACGATTTCGGTTGGGACACGATAACAGTATTTCTTCTTCAAACGTTGCACCGAAAGACGAAGCGACATTGAATCGGCGGGAGTTAAAATATTTTAGAGGTGAATGAAGACCGAACCGCATGTATTCTTGTGCATTGATGCCAGATTGGGGACGCAACATTATACTTTAAATGAAACATGTATATTTGGATGTATATGAACTTTCACCATCTAAAGCGCCCTCTCAGCAGAATTTGTGTGAACTAAAAATATACTATTGGTTACATGGACCACACGTTACTACGTCCGCGAATACAATTTTAAAAATATTGTAACTCATTAATTAAGTCATGTATGAATTTTATTGCTTTATCAAGGAAAGCTCTGATTACACTGCACATTTAGCGGCAACTCCCATCATTGAATACCTTGAAACATCAGAGATATTGTAGAAAAACAATGCTGCGTCCGGTATACGGACGCAGGATCATTGAGGACGCAACTGTGTATGGCCCAATGTCAATGTATGGACGCAATATGGTACGCAGGATAAATATATATATATATATTATATATATATATATATATATATATATATATATATATATATATATATATATATACCAGAGAGCCAGAGGCTGCTGACTAAAATATGTTATTGGACAAAATAATTACCGATGGTGTCGCTGCATTCGCCGATGAGCTATTTACCGAAACGAGTATTTTTTCGTGATTACATTAGATTTCTATTTGTATTTATGGGATTTTTTAGTTTAAACGTTTATTGGCTATCAATAATCGAAGTTGTTTCCTTGATTTTGGATCCTGTGGATTATATTGTGAGTGCAAGTATAGGTAATATTGTGCTTTTTGTTATATTTTATGTAAAATATTGAGGTGATTACTATTCAATTTTGAATGCTTTTCAGTTCATCTGGCAAGATGTTCACCAAAGGTTCCTCTAATTATAAGAAATTTTCCAATATTTCCATGCTCACAGATGCTGGGTAGAGGGTGAGCAAGTGTTGCAATGCAATCATTTGATTCTATGTGGGAAAAAATTATTTCAAAACATTGGAATTTTACAAAGACAACCCCATCATATTGAGGAAATGATGTCTTATAAAAATGATGGTGTGAAGGTTGACAAGATTATATACAGATACTAAGCAAGATTATCTAGAATTTGCAAGCATATTTTAGCCCTGCTACTCTACAAGGTTGTACGTACTACAAAATATTTTGACAATTCTACTGATTGTGAAGGTAAAATTGTAATGTAAATGAACACCAGCATGAACAATATATTCATTTAATAGAAGCTACTAATTTTTTTTTTTTAGGAAGGGAAAAAATCTATGAATAGAAAATGGGTGATAAATTTTGAATAAAAATGGACATTCTTCAGAGAACCGTATGTATGTAGAACATGACGTGATCCTTGATTAATCATGTTGAAGAATTTATTACACTAGATTTTAATGTATTATTCATTTATTGCATCTCACTTGTGTCTTAGGCTGCAGTTATAATAAAATAAAATAATTCAACTCATCTATCGATTGATTGCACCTTTTCCATTGCTAAATGAATGTCAATATTATCAAGCTGTTTTTAATATTAATATTAAATGGATACATAAATATCTCAGAAGAGGAGACCCCACTTACAAAAAAGACCTGAACGACTACAATAGAAATATTCATAAAATGATACAACAATATAAGGAACATAATTGGATAACAGCTTGTAACAAGATCAATGACGCTAAAGGTGAAACGTTCTTCCAAGAAGTCAATAAACTGTCAAGATACAAACACTCACACCAAATTCCTACACTTGAATATAATGGGACAGAACATCAAACTGATAAGGAGAAATGTGAAGCATTTGCAAAGCATTACAAAAAAAATTTCACACTAAATGAGAATATCAACTTCGATAAAAAACATTTTGAAAGAGTAAACGATTGGTATGAGAATTATTTCAACAAGACCAGTAACAAAAATAACGAGCCGATTGAAATTAAAGAAGATGATTATTACCAAATCCTTCACAAATCTAATAACACCACACCTGGAATCGACAACATCCCATGGTCCACAGTCAAAGCCCTGAATGAGAGTATACATAACAAACTGATGGAAATTTACGAATATTGTTTGAAAAACAGGATATTTCCGGAAATTTGGAAAACTGGTATCATTATTAACATACATAAACCAAATTCAGATAGAGTAAAATTCGAAAACTACAGACCTATCACCCTACTACCAGTGCTAGGGAAATTTTATGAAAAATTAATAAAGAAATTACTTGACGAACATATTAACAAACATATCCCAAATACTGGGTGTTTTAACAGGAGCTAGGACAGGTGGTGTAGAACAAGACTACGTTGAACTTATGCCGACGTTTCGTCCGTATATTCGAACTTTTTCAAGGCTGAATACAAAAGATGTACAATTAAAATTCTTATCAGTATAGCACATACAAAACAACAATTAGGATGACAACTAACAACAATGATAAAATGTATAAATAAAATGGTGTCAACTCATTAAAACATCATATACATAAAAATATAATATAAAAAATAAATAAATAAAAAATATTATATACAATAATAATAAATTGGAACGGGTGAAACTGTGGTATACTAACTTACCAAGTTCATTCAGTCTGGTGAAATCGATATTATCTCTAATAATATTCGGAAAAATTGCAACCCAGTTGAGACTTTTTTTTTTACAACTTGAGAACGACGCAGTTGTTATTCTCCAAACTTAAAGACCCTACCCCCCACAACAACTGTTCGAGTATCGTATATAAGATACCATGTTTGGGGTGTAATAAATGTTACGTGGGACAGACGGAACAACTGCTGAAGTCGAGAATAAGACAACACAAGTATGACTGTGATGATAGATTCCGGGATAAGGATAGTTCAACAGCTTTAGCTACCCATAGGTTCGAGGAAAACCATCATTTCGATTTCGACAACGTCGAAATACTGGACGTTGAAAATAATTGGAAGAAAAGAAACATCAGCGAAATGATTTTTATAAGAATGAATGACACGGTGAACCACAGAACTGACACCCAAGATCTAAGTCAATTGTACACAAATTTATTGTTTATGTACCGTGATTCCCGATTTCCGACATAAATATCATTCATATGTCTCCACTGTCTGCATGTGATAACAGCGGTTTCTCGATTATCAGTTGTAATGTTGACATCGGTCGAAAATTTAAATTTGAAAGTTAAAAAAGTCTCAACTGGGTTGCAATTTTTCCGAATATTATTAGAGATAATATCGATTTCACCAGACTGAATGAACTTGGTAAGTTAGTATACCACAGTTTCACCCGTTCCAATTTATTATTATTGTATATAATATTTTTTATTTATTTATTTTTTATATTATATTTTTATGTATATGATGTTTTAATGAGTTGACACCATTTTATTTATACATTTTATCATTGTTGTTAGTTGTCATCCTAATTGTTGTTTTGTATGTGCTATACTGATAAGAATTTTAATTGTACATCTTTTGTATTCAGCCTTGAAAAAGTTCGAATATACGGACGAAACGTCGGCATAAGTTCAACGTAGTCTTGTTCTACACCACCTGTCCTAGCTCCTGTTAAAACACCCAATATGTACAACCAAGGACGTGACTCTCACTTCATTCATATCCCAAATTTTCAGTTTGGATTCAAAGAGAAAAACACACCACCCACTCTCAATTCTTATATCAAACGTTCAGAACTCAACACTGAGAAAATACAAGTCTGCTGCTTTGTGCTTGGACATCCAGAAGGCATTCGACAGTGTTTGGCACAAAGGACTGCTGTATAAGTTACACCAAACAAAATGCCCTGATTATCTGATAAAGATATGCCAGCAATTCCTAGAAGATAGAAAACTAAGTGTGAAAATAAATAATCATGTTTCTAACTACTTCAGGCCAGAACAGGGTACAGCTCAAGGATCTCCACTGTCAACATCTATATATAAATTTTATTGTTATAACATGTACACCAACCCATCTAGAAACAAATATGTACTACAATTTGCTGATGACACCACACTGATTGCACATGAAAAGTCAGTAGAAAGCTGCACACAAAACTTACAAGAACAAGTAAATTCAATCACAAAATGGTTCCACAAATGGAAGTTGAAACCAAACCCAACCAAGTCCCAGTTTATCATGTTCGATCACATAATCAACCCAAATTCACCAACTCTGAACATAAATGGCATAATTATAAAACCGTCACCAACTGTCAAATATTTAGGAGTTCATATAGACAACAGATGCAACTTTAATGGACATACAAAAATAGTAAAGAAAAAGACAATTTCCAGAGCCACATATTTTATCAATCTAACATACAAGAAGCAAGGAATTAACATGCATACTGCGGCAAAAATATATAAGACCATATGTAGACCCTTGATTGAATATGCACACCCATTATACGCTAACTGCAAACCTAGAGCAATAAAAAACTTACAAGTTTCAGAGACAACTGCCCTAAGAAAAATAACAAGAATGCGTCACCCAAATAATGTTCTCCATAATCCCCCAAATCAACTTTTATATGAAGAGACAGGAATTGAACCAATAAATGAAAGAATCAAAAGACTAAATAAGAAATTTCATTCTAAACTGATTGAACAGAACAGCATAATCGAACAATATCATGATGATGGAGCAAACAAATCTTCAAGAAAGCATCCCACACAGACTCTTTTGAAAATGTTAAATTCTAATTAAATATATATATATAATATTCTTTTGAATAAGAGAGCTAAAATAAAATACAATAAATGTTGAAACAAAAAGAACCTAAGCTGAGGTAAAAAAAGGAACGGGGGTACCACAACATTCTTCGTATGATACTATAGTATCATACGATACTTTCATCACCAGTATCATACGATACTATAGAGCCAGGGGACAAAACCTCAGCCGAAAAAACCTGTCTCCCCGTTAAAAAAATAAAATAAAATTGTTGTATCTGACTATTCTATATAGAAGGACATCACGATCAGCGGGACGGCTCTTCGGAGGAAGTATTTCCAAACACAAACTCTAATTAAATAATATTATATAATGAAATGTATACATTTTAAATTATAAAAAAAAAAAAAATTAAAAGGCTGAAGGACCCTTGGTCGATGGCCATTTGTAACATAGTACAATAAACTACAGTTGTAACGTGTTTGAACAGTTTTATATAATTTTATATTATCAACTGATTGAAACACTTTGTGATGAGGCAACTCTTTATTTCTTCTAATACACGACAACTCTCTGTCTACCATCTAACTGAACTCCCATCACATGTCCGGTCTTGTACAATTCACATTGCGCATGCAATTAAACCAGAGAAAAAAAATGATCTTCTTAATACCTTACATCCCCTTCTATAAGATTACAAAATTTTCTCCTTTATACATATTATATACAATTCAATTTATCTTACATAATAAGTACATTCAGATATATTCACACAAAATTTCAATCACATTTATCATGAACAGTACTTCTTAAAAAGTATGGTTCTCTTATAGGTGTGTCATTTTTAACAATTATATGCTGTCTATTTCGTCTATATAATTTCCCTGAGTCATCCCCAACTATGAAAGATCTTGGTGCATCACAAGTTTTCTGTATAGTACCATTTTCCCAATTATCATTTAATCTGAATAAAATTTTATTACCAACATTTCCTTCAGGAAGAATTTTTGTATGTTTATCATAGTGCAATTTTTGCTTTTCTTGACGTAGTTGTAGAGTTTTATGAAAGTCTTTTTTGTTTATTAGTTTGGGTTCAAGTAAGGTACCCACAGTAGGTAGATTGTCCTTTAAACGTCTATTAAACAGAATTTGTGCTGGTGACAAGCCAATATCCGCTATCGGAGTATTTCTGTATTTTAGAAGATACATATCTAGATTTCCTCCCTCAGCGCAACATTTTTTCAACATGTTCTTGCAAATATTCACACATTTTTCAGCTAATCCATTTCCACGAGAATAATTTGGACTGGACGTTACTAAAGTTACGTTATATTCTTCAAAAATCTTTCTCAGATGAACTGAATTAAACGGTTGATTATCAGCTATAAAAATGTCAGGAAATCCGTGATAAGCAAATATTTTCATTAAAACTCTAGACACTTCCTGTGCTGTCTTGTACCTTAAGCTCTTTAGTTCTATCCATTTTGAGTAATAATCAATTAATGCCAGATATATTTTCCCTTTGTATTCGCAAATATCCCCACAAATTTTTTGCCATGGTCTCTTAGGTATATCATGAGATAACATTGGTAACCTAGGGTTGTTATTTTTGAATTTGAGACAAATATGACAATTGTTAACGTAATCTACTATATCCCTGCTTATACTTGGCCAATAAATGCTTTGATTTGCCCTAATTCTACATTTATTTATTCCTAAATGACCTTCATGTAATTTCTGTAACATTTGAAGTCTCAAGTTTTTTGGTATTATTATTCTATCACCATAAAAAATCAAATCATTATCAATACTCAGTTCATGTCTAATTTGGAAAAAACGTTTGATTGTATCTGGTAACCTTTTAAAATTTTTTGGCCATACAGTAGATAAGTATTTTCGTACTAAAGTGAGAACCTCATCCTTTTCAAATTCTCTCTTCAGATCACGTATACATTTTTCGCTCATAGGAATAAACTTGTTAATTGAACCGATGATATGAAAATCTTCTGTTTGTTCTTGGGTGGAACATTTCAAAGGTGATCTAGACAACATATCAGCAATAAGCATATTTTTACCAGGCAAATAAGAAACATCAAAATTATATTTAAGTAATTTGAGTCGCATTCTTTGTAACCTGCTTGACAGTTTATTCAAATCCTTTTTGAAAATATTAACTAAGGGTTTATGGTCTGTCTGCACCAGCACATTATCATGACCATATATGTAATAGTTGAAATGCTCTGCTGCAAACAGAATTGCACCCATTTCCCTTTCAATACAGGCATATCTTTTTTCGCAGTCTGTAAGAGCTCTACTAGCAAAAGCTATTGGTTGACCTTTTTGCAACAAGCAAGCTCCCATTCCATCTAAACTTGCATCACACTGTATAGTAAGAGGTATTTTATCATCATAATGTATCAAGCAGGGTGGTGATGTCAAAATTCTTTTAAATATATTCTACTCTTTCCGAATGAATTTTTTCCCAATTCCAAAGGACATTATTACAAGTAAGTTGCCTTAAGGGCGCTGTTATTTGAGATAAATTTGGTATAAACTTGCCTAAATATTTAACCAGACCTAGAAATCTAAGCAGTTCTTTTTTATTCTTTGGATTCTCCAAATTTGTTATAGTTGCTATTCTATCAGAATCAACTTCTATACCCTTTTCTGAAACTTTAAATCCTAAAACCTTAATTTCCTTCTTCTTGAACTGAAATTTATTTTTGTTGAAAGTGATACCGTGTTTCTTAGCTTTTTCTAATACTTTTCTCAATAACTCATCATGCTCCTCTTCAGTACTTCCTGATATAATCAAATCATCTATGTAGATTTTATTACCAAGAATATCACCGAAAATAATAGTATTTTGTCTCTGAAAAACCTCAGCAGCGGTATTTATACCAAAAGGCAATCTCAAAAATCGATATCTCCCTAAATGTGTTGCAAAAGTTGTGAGTTTCGAAGAAAAATTCATCTAATTTTATTTGATAAAAAGAGTCTTTGAGGTCTAAGATTGAAAAATACTTTTTTTTGTTAAGGTCAGCCAATAACTCATTAGGTGAGGGTATTTGAAAATGTTCCCTCTTAATATATTTATTTAAAACAGTTGGGTCTAGGCAAATTCTTAAACTTTTGTCACTTTTTTCTGTCACAACTATGTTATTTACCCAATCAGTAGGTTCTATTTGTTTGGAAATCACCGCTTCCCTTTCTAATCTATTTAAACATTTTTCAAATTCGGGCAAGAGTCTCTTGGGTATTCTTCTAGCGGGAAAAACGCAAGGTTTAATATCATCTTTCAATGCGAAACTATATGGTTTACCAGGAAAACATCCCAATCCCTCAAAAACTTCACGATATTTTTCTAATACTTTGTTTTTAGAAGGAAAAAAAATGTTGCTCTGAGAGTGAATATCTGATTCACAAGAAATATTATCTACCACTTTGAGTAAATTTAATTTCAATATAGATTTCAATCCCAGAATTGGCTTACCATCATTACTTACAATGAAAAATTTCAGACGGTGATTGTTACCTCGAATCGTACAATCTAACTCTGTGGACCCCTTCACTTGAAGTCTGTTTCCATTATAGGCTGTCAAAATTACATTCTGAGGTGTGATCGATGCCATTGGATCAATAGCTTCCAAAACTTTGACAGGTAACACGTTGCATTCTGCACCAGTGTCTACTTTGAAGGAAACGAGTTCATCAGTAATAATAAAATTTTCTACTAATTCAATTTTCTTACGATTAGTACATAGTGAATATATTCGTTCATCATTGTTATAGTCTAAATTATAAAGTAATTCTACATTATCGATGAAAAAGTCATCATCTGAATTATCAGAGAAACATTGAATATTATTAACATTTTTCTTGGAATAATTATTATTTTTATCATTGACTTTTTTCTTGAAACAACATGATTCGAAATGGTTTTTCTTTTTACATAAAAAGCAAATTTTTCCAAATGCTGGACATTTACCAAAGTCATGAATACTGTTACATTTATGACACTTTTTTAGTTTAAATTTTTTTCCATTATAATTTTTATATTTCTGATTTTCTGAAAATTTGTTGTAAGAATCACTTATCTTTTTGTTCCTTTGGGATCTGACAGCATCAATGGATGTTGAAGGTTTGTCGTTCATTTCCTGCAGCTGCCGCTTGCTCTGTTCATGGACTCTGCAAATTTCCTCAGCCTTCGCCAAAGTTAGTTTTTCCGTTTGTAGAAGTCTTTCTCGTAGGCCTTGGTCCGATAATCCCATAACTATCTTGTCTCTAATAATATTGTCTCGTTCTTGATACTCGCACGAAGCTGCCAGCGATTTCAATTCAGTAATATACTGCGCCATTGTCTGATCTTCCTTCTGATAACATTGAAGAAACTTGTATCTTTCGAACACCAGGTTTTTTTTTGGTTCACAATATATGTCGAATTTTTTTTTTATATCACCCAACTTCGCCTTATCAAATTCTATGTTGAATGTATTAAAGATTTCAACACCGTCTTCCCCAATTAAATTCAAGAATGTGGCAATTTTTACCGATTCATCTGCATCTGCTTTTCCCGACGCCAGAAGAAATATCTCAAATTTTCGGTTCCACGTGTTCCAATTCTTCGCAACATTCCCATGTTTGAAATCCATCGTCGGCGGAATTCTTAATGCATCCATTTCTTATTTGGTTAATTATTAACACACCTGACACCATGTAACGTGTTTGAACAGTTTTATATAATTTTATATTATCAACTGATTGAAACACTTTGTGATGAGGCAACTCTTTATTTCTTCTAATACACGACAACTCTCTGTCTACCATCTAACTGAACTCCCATCACATGTCCGGTCTTGTACAATTCACATTGCGCATGCAATTAAACCAGAGAAAACAAATGATCTTCTTAATACCTTACACAGTTACTACTACTACTACTACTACTGGATACATATTTGTATGATATATTGTTTAAAATTGCCAATTCTCGGAATTTAATTGAAATTCCACATGTAGATTTGATCACTGCTGAACATAAGTTCAATTTTGCAACCATCGAGAGAATCACTTAAACTCACAAGATCCCTAGTTTTATTGCACATTATCATATGGATTGAATTCAGCACTTTCAACTAGGCTTCTTGAATTGTTGAAACTTCTATATATTCAAAAATATCAAGTAGACTCAAAGTAATTCATTTTGATAAGAATGAAAATTATTGTACAAGAACGATATGAACAAAAATTTAAAATGACTTGACTTGAACTGCTTTTTTTGGTAGGTTTAGTGAAGGTACAGCTTTCTTCTCCAGTAACAGAAATGTTTTCATAGTGAGAGTTTCTGAAATAATTCAAAACATATGAAGCATTGTTTTCAATTGACATCAGTTTCCACTCTTGCTTGTTTTCATTTCACAATCTTCTGGTCGGAAATGCTGTAAGCATACTGCATACTCTAATATGTTTAGATACAGGTTTTTCCATTATCAAAACATGCTCCCAGGATTTACGTCTATTAATTTCCTCTACGATTTCTAGTTTATTGATAAAGTAAACATTTTGATTTTCACCACGAAAATGGGCTCCAGGATTCCTAGATTTTTTAGAATTACATCCATAAACACAACAATAAGGGTTTTTCACGGTTTTTTCCTTAGGCATATCTTTTTATCGCAATAAAAACGTAAAAATAAACAAATAAACCCAGCTTTCACGTACTAACTGTCAAAACGATACTCGTTTCGGGCTTAGTTCCAGCTAACGCCGGCGATGTCGCATAGAGTTGTGTTTTGCTCTATACAGGTCTTTCACGAGGAACCTCACCCATATTTATACGGGAAACTACTGAACTATTTTCATGAAATTCAGCACTTATAAGTATTTCACGATGCTGATGAAATCTAAAATATTTTCAAGGCATGAGCACCTCCGGTTTTTCCGGAAATGACGTCAACTTCCGTTTTTCAATTAGAACACCATTTTTTTATTGCAGAAATAGATTCCTTAGAAAATTTCAAGTTATTTTGATGTAACATTTTTCAGTTTTGGTTGGAAAATTCTCTCTGAGCGGGAAAATTCGAAAAAAAAATCGAAAATAGAGCTCCGCTGAAACAAGAATAACTTCGAGGTTTTTGGATGGAAAATTTTCATTTTTGAGATTTTTCAAGATGTAAGATTGATGTATCCACTTTAAAAATCGAAATCGCGATTCATGATACAGGGGGTGAAAAAATCGCTTTCAAAGTTAGGGATGATAAAATCGTGAAAAATCAATTTTTCAAATTAGAACCCCATTTTTTTATGGCAGATATTGAATCTACGTTAAAAAATAATGTGAGTGTATGCATCACACCCTTGCCCTAAAATGGATATTTTCTGAGTTATTCACAAAAAAACTGTTTTCGTCTTGAATTTTCAGCTATTTCTTTTCCCTTCACGCCAAAAAGATGAAATTTTCAGGAACTGTTACTTAAACCATGTTTTAGATTTTACTACCCTAATATGCAAGAGAAAAAAGTTACAGGTAGTTCCTAAATAGAGGCGAATTTTGATTCGAATTGGTATCGGAAACCTCTTTATTTCAACTAATCGGCCATCGGTTTTCTCTCCAGTGATAAATAAATAATTCCTTATGAACCATATGCAAAAACTTACCATGTTTTACATTCTTTTTTTTTAATGATAGATATCAGTAATTACATCTGCCAAATTCCTGTTTATTCAGTAGCATTTTGTGTTTTACTATTAATTTGGTGATAATTGTATTAAGTTATAAAATCGATCACTATGCCTAATTTTACCAATGAAGATTATTTAAATCTCATTCTACTTCATGGAGAATGTAATAAAGTTGTAGATAGAACGATTCGACTGTTCATTGAGAGGTTTCCTGACCGACCCAGACCAACGAGAGATACCACTAACAGAACCATGACAAACTTGAGAAATGTCGGATCTTTCGTTAAGAAAACTATACACAGAGAAAAAAAAGTGTATAGAAGATGAGAACAACGAAATTACAGTTCTTGCATATTTTCGTGTGAATCCCCCTCTTGCATATTAGGGTAGTAAAATCTAAAACATGGTTTAAGTAACAGTTCCTGAAAATTTCATCTTTTTGGCGTGAAGGGAAAAGAAATAGCTGAAAATCAAGACGAAAAAACAGTTTTTTGTGAATAACTCAGAAAATATCCATTTTAGGGCAAGGGTGTGATGCATACACTCACATTATTTTTTAACGTAGATTCAATATCTGCCATAAAAAATGGGGTTTTAATTTGAAAAAAATTGATTTTTCACGATTTTATCATCCCTAACTTTGAAAGCGATTTTTTCACCCCTGTATCATGAATCGCGATTTCGATTTTTAAAGTGGATACATCAATCTTACATCTTGAAAAATCTCAAAAATGAAAAATTTTCCATCCAAAAACCTCGAAGTTATTCTTGTTTCAGCGGAGCTCTATTTTCGATTTTTTTTTCGAATTTCCGCTCAGAGAGAATTTTCAACCAAAACTGAAAAATGTTACATCAAATAACTTGAAATTTTCTAAGGAATCTATTTCTGCAATAAAAAAATGGTGTTCTAATTTGAAAAAACGGAAGTTGGACGTCATTTCCGGAAAACCGGAGGTGCTCATGCCTTGAAAATATTTAGATTTCATCAGCATCGTGAAATACTTATAAGTGCTGAATTTCATGAAAATACGTTCAGTATTTTCCCGTATAAATATGGGTGAGGTTCCTCGTGAAAAAGACCCTGTATAATAATATATTTTATAATGTAAGTTTCCTAATATTTTGATCATGTATCTTCACCTGAAAA
>CM076607.1:106999858-107305568 GCA_038502775.1 Hippodamia convergens
ACTCAAAGAAACCTCTTCCTTATAGAATCGCATTATACAAAACGCAGAAAATAACGATAAAACATATTACGCCACAAGAGTGTTGCATTCAGGATTCGGTCTGATCTTGTGTATTCATATATCTAGATATGGAATAGTGAAATTAGTTCTGCTTGGGAGAATTCTTATCCGACTAGTGATGACCATAAATTAATGGATCATTATTTCTTATATGATTGCGGAATCGATGGAAAAGTATAAGTATGGTCCATTTGGTTTTCTTGAGATTCTTGTGGGGGGAATCATTGACAGGTTCTTAATTTTTGTACAGGACTCTACTCAATAGAATTTGAGAATTTAGGTAGTTTATTTCAGGTTGAAATCTGCAAAAGGTTTTGGTGATTTTTCTGGATAATTCGAAAAGTACGTAAGGAATAGGAACTTGTAAAGCAAGGCTGCGTATGCTTCTACAAAACATCGTAGACTTTGTATTAATCCAAAAAAATTATTTCAAACTGAAGTAAGAAAGAGAGGAATGCGATTGAAGTTTATGCCTAGTGAACCTAAAAGAAATTAAGCACGTAAGCTTCCTCAAGAAAAAGATACTGCTTGAGTTTGGGGGGAAAGTCGTCATAATAAACTACTCGACATAAGTTATGGATATTGACCTAAAATGCAGAAAAAATTTTGTTTAAATGAGATTTTGTGACGAAAATTAATATCAATATGATTTCAAGTTGCAGGAAATAAAATTAATTTTAGCCTGTAGGTCTGGTTAGAAAAAATCGAGTAACATAACGAAATTTTATTCCCAGAGAATTCAAGCATTTTAAGACTTTCAATACAATGTATGGACTCCACGGAAATTTTTTGAGGAATTTGGTTCCATAAACGGAGCAGAAGCTCTCTCAAATCATTTAAGGATTCTGGGGTAGGTTAATGATTATCTAATCTCCATTGGAACATATCCCATGCATGTCCTATGCCCTATGCAATTAAAATCTGGTGAGTGCGGAGGTATTCGTAAATGTGGAATACCAAGCTCCTCGCGTGCATTCTCAATTATGGCTGCACGGTGTGGTCTAGCGTTATCGTCTAGAAATTGAAAAATTTCACCAATAGCAGCGTGAAAATTTCGCAAAACATTGTCAATTACATGCTCCCTTTAGTGTAAGGCGGTCATATTCCCAGGTCAAATGTGTAGATCTGTGCGCCCGTTGAAAAAATATCCCGGTCCATACCATAACACTACTCCCTCGGAATGGATGGACTTCTTGGACATAACGACGATTACGGGTTATGCGTGAGATTGTCCATACCCTTAATCTTCGAGAATCTGAAAATCGTCCATATCTGGATTCATCAGTGAAAAGGACACTACGCCATTGATCGTTCCAATTGATATGTTGCCTTGCCCATTCCAGTCTTTGACGCTTATGGTCACGTGTTAATGGAACTCGTCTTAATGGACGTCTAGAACCTAGATTCGCCTCTCCCAAACGTCGTCTGATCGTTTCGATGGAAACTTAGACCCCATCTGCATTTTGAAGGATCCTACACGTAGATGTAGGCTTTCTTCTCGCCGAAACGGTGATGAAACGATACTGAGCAGGTGTTTGTTTTCGTTGCCATCAAGCCTTGGTCTTTCAAAACGGAACATGTCTCCCTGAACCTATTCCAAAGTCGAGACATCACACTCTGGCTGACTTGGAGCCTTTCCGCTACAACAACCTGAGTTAAGCTATCCTGTAGCATTCCGATAGCCCTATTAGCCTCAGCGTTTGTTAATTTACGTCTTGGCACTTTCAGAAAACTCGTTTCAAATCGAAGCCGTTGATAAACTGACTCCATTTCAAAATAAGAACATTCATGAAGCATATGCGAAGAACCAAACTTCAGAAAAAAGGCGACCAGATTGACGAAATGCCTCATACTGATTTTCATTGGATCGATTCAAGTTGTTATTGAGTTTCAAATGATTTTACAGCGATTTTCTCGAAGAATACATACTTATCAAAACGATTGAATACAATATCCTTAACTTTTGGGGAGCAGTTTAAATTTAAATATTACGTTGCAGTCATTTCATTGCGTGGCCAATTATTAGACTCAATGAAAAAATGCTGAAATTCTTGGTTCTGTAGATGTTCTTGAAATTGTCTTCTGTGTAGATCTGGACTCGGTTTATCAGATAATATTAAATGCTTTCAAAGTATATCATTTCAGCGCTCCTACGAGCGACTGAATTCCGTCACGTTTCTTTAACTGCTTACACTATGAGAACCGTAATATAGGTAGTTAGCTATGATACCGACAGTGAACGCCTTGTGTGTATTTTCTGAATTTGTTGGGTATATTGACCCCCCTGGTGGATTATGGCAATCCTATTCGGTACAATGGAGCTTCGCACATTCATTTTAATAATTCCAAAGATGTAACAATCCATTTGGAGTAATGTGCTCTGAAAATATTAATATTCACAGCGCGATGTAGCAACTTGTTTCATTGGTTCAATTATATTTGCAAGTTTTATTTCATTTAAAATGTATGCTCCTGAAAATGCGTTGCGATTAAGAGCAGTTTTTATATTAAGAAGTTTTATTGTTCGTACATTGTTTCGGAATAACTTCTTCCAAGTGAAATGAGTTCGAGAATTTGAGTATAGGCATTTTTCTTCATTCGAAAACTTCCTAATTCATATTGTTTGAGAGACTGCGAGAGAAAATCTCAAGAACTCCAGAAAAAGTGGATAAAAATCTATAATTTTCCACAAATCGAGCTCTAATACTGAACTGTGAGTATCTCAGGATTGATTATTTGTCTCAGAATGGAACAAAGATGGTAATACAATAAAACATCGAATAATGTATAACCCCTATAGATTACCTTGAACAAAATGCTTAAAAATTCTCAAAAGGGAGAAACCCGAGTTACTCCAGTAAATGCCATGTAATAATCCTTTATCCATATACAGGGTGACACAGACCCATGGTACACCCCATTTTCTCTTTTGTTTCTGTAGTTATATTCTTGAAATTTGGAACATTGAATATAATCACTATAGGGCACTTTTCGATATATTCAGAATAAAAATCCAACTCCTGGTTTTTCCGGAAATGACATCAATTTTCGATTTCCAAATAGAACACCCGGTATATTATTACATTTTTGAAATCTCTATAATTTTCTCAATCTAATGATACCTCATAGTTGATATTTCATTCGTCAGAACGCCCATTTTATTTTTCGATCTAGAGAGCCATGAACTCCCTAAAATTATTCCAAATAATCAAAATAATGCTACACTATAGTAATTCCGATTTAAGAAGTATCGTGGTTCGAAATACGTACCAAAAAAGTAAACCAAAACCTTTTTTCACTCAAAACTCCGTTTTGTCAAATGGTAGCATAATGGTACTCTGACGTCATTCGAAAGTACCATCGGTGCGGTATCCATCCATATTAACTATTTTTCTGTATAACCAATACGAACACGATAATGGAGTTTAGACAAGTTTGAATATCTTCTCGGTTCAATCCAAAGTTTATGTCATTTCCGGAAAAACCGGAAATTGGATTTTTTCTAAATATGTCAAAAGTGCCCTATAGTGAGTGTTCCAAATTTCAGAAATATAGCTACAGACACAAAGAAGAAAATGGGGGTGTACCATGAGACTGTGTCACCCTGTATATTATTTTTATCATAAATATTTGATAATGAAACTGACCGTTTATAAGTGGTAAACTATTATGTTTATTATTAATTTTCGTCATGGCTTTTTCTTATCTTGCAATAATTTAATTCGGATTAACTCTGCTTATTTTTTCTTGTTACAGGATAATTTGCATTTGATTTTTCTGGTATTGTCTTTTATGAATTTAAGTGCGCATTCACTTCAGGAATAAGTGATTTCACTTCATTCACTGAACTGATCATTTTAAAAGCATCTTTTTATTTATAATTCGCAAATATGGATAACAAGAATCATGTCGAACAAAAAACAGCAATTTCTCTTCTCGACCTGATTAGGCAGTTATTAATTAAACGTTTACAATCATAATTTCTGACATTCTAGACGTTAATATACTGTAATTGACTGTTTTTCGCCATATCCATCAATAGGCACCTTTCCACATCTTATTACTCCGAAATGTGTTAAAACCCTTGAATTTGAATGCACGATTTCTAGTCATAAATATGAAATACAATCAGGGATATCACCAATTGGTGAAATTTATTATATCCGTTTATATGCCAGCAGTTAATAAATCATATCATTACACAACGCTTACAGAATGATTTGGCATTACTTATGCACTCTTCAAATTATGCGGAATGCACTAAAATTCAAAAAAAATACTTAAATAATTTTTAGAGTTAAATCAAAATATTAGACTTTTTTGAAGTCAATCAAATTATTACGATAATATAATTTACTAAGTATTATTGTTATTATTGGAATCGGCATCAAGATAGAAAACACGACAATATATCGAGAAATAATAATTAGACAAGAATTTAAGAAATACGAACAGTAGTAAAACCAATAATACCGACAAAAACATGAAATTCAATTAAATGAAAATATCAGAAAAACAATAACGACAATATTTTTTATAACGACAATGTTTTTTGTATTTCAAATTTTTTGTTTTCAAATTATCGAAATTCTTGAAATTTAAAATTTTTTTTTCAACAATTTATCTTTAAAAAAAATTGAGTAGAGAATGAAGAAATAATGTAATTATTGATTGATCAAATGAATTAGGTTAAGTTCAAGGATTAAAAATCTTGTTTCCTCAATTTTTTCAAAATTTCGAACAATCGGTCCAAAAAAACCGCTAAACCGATCGAACCACTGATTTAGGGAGACTTTGGGGAACATCAGGCTGTAAAATTTCCTTTTAACCTAAGCATTCTCCCCAATATGGACGAAGATACAGTCCATCAACCAAAAAATGGTAATTTGACATTTTTTTGCAATTCATTTACGTTAACGTACAGACGAAAAAAATATTTTTTTAATAGGCATAACAGATTTTTGTAGAAAATTTTCTTCAGAATGAAAAACCGCCTATCGGTTTGCTAGGCGACCAGTAGTTTCTTGGATATATGCAGTTGAGTGAAAAAAGATCTTTTTGCATTCAAAATTGGATATCTCGAAGACAAATGGTCATATTCGAGGATGGTTAAAAGCAAATTAGAGCTGAATAAACAGACTATGCAACCTTTGCATCGGTCTAGCTCGAAAAAATTTTTCCATGGGCGTAGAGCACAAATGATAGCTTGAAAATTTTGAAAATTTTTTCTTCCTGATTTATCCGAGGCTGTCATGGCTACCGGTAATCCGAAAAATTTTTAACCAATACATTTAGAAACTAGAGTCTTCAAGCTTCGATAGTGAGTTAATTCATTTCCAATACGACTATTTTTCACTGAGATACAGCTTGTTGAAAATCACCAAAAAATTTCGAAAATTTTTCTGTTCCTTTAATTGTTGAGCGAAGTATATAAATTTATGTTTATAAGGTAAAGTGTTTTATTTGCTGTTACATTGGCACATTTAGGTAACTGGCACAGTAGAGATATAAGACCTAAACATACAAATTAATAGACCCAATAGCCATGAATTCTCCAAATGTCCTCGTACCGACCACCATCATTAATTGCCTTCGAAAACCTGAGAAATCATTTCATGCAGCCAATCAGTTCGGTTGTACGTACATGATTGTGTATATCTCGAGTCTCGCAGCTCGAGAAGTGCAATTAAAGGTGCTTTCCCAACAAAAACAATATTTGCAAGTCTAGTGGTGTGTAATCAGACTGGAGCATAATTAATCTAATGAGACGCTGATGAAACCACACTTTCTCAGAAGCAGTACGGCACAAATTTTGCTTCTCTAGGATATTGATATCTGGAACACCTCGTAGAAGGTTCGTTTAATGGGTGATGTGTGAAAGAGGAAAGATATATTGATGGATCTTAACAGATGTGAATTTAAACTGCACGTTTCTCATCTCAGTTGATTTGCAAATATTAAGATCGTTGGTTTGATTCAGAAGGGACAAAATGTTGAGGAAATCACTGGACCATCAAATTAGCCAACCTGAGTTCAATCTTGAGTAACTGAAATTTTTTAACCAACTAGGATAATTTTTGGTTGCTGATGCTTTTATTTTAATCTTGTTATCCTTATATCGTTTTTACGAACAGGATGATTAGATACGTTGAGATACATAGTAGCACAAAAATTTGCATTTTTGTACAACTGCCATTAAAAGTGACACTTTTAATGACAGCAAACAATGTTGAAAGTGATTGTTTACGTGGGAGCGTGTCAAAAATATTTTTAATTAGTGTCAAAAATATTTTTAGCACTCCATTTTCTTATGATGAAATCAGATGAGAAAAATTCAGCAATTGCAAATTTTTATTATCGATAATTAACAATCATTACTTATGAACATTAATATTAATCGTAAAACTGGAACAATTACTGACATTAACGCCCTGTGACGTTAGGGAGCTTCGCAACACTTTATTAGAATCCTCAGCACCATCAGTACTTGTAGAAACCGGAAGTTCAATATTGGATGATGATGATCCAAAATCTGTTGAGGTTGGGAGAATTTTTTCAGCGATGACATTTCTATACGCAATGGAATGATCAACACAGCCCTCGACTACTGTCGTAGACTTCCATCCACCATGTTTTTTTTATATCCGTAATATTTGCTCCTGATTCTGCTAGCAATGAAACGGAGGATCTTCGAAAACAGTGTCCTGTATATTGCTTTGGTTATGGCAGTTTGAGGAATTCGGCAACAATAGATGGAATTTTCCAAAATGTATTGATACCAACTGGATTGGGAGTGCATTTATTATTCATGTATTTCAGGAAAAAACGACGATGTTTGATGACAGAAGGGCGCAGTACAAACTACTTATGAAAATAGTCTACATACTTCCCAATAATACTGAAAGAACGACTGAATTTCGTTTTTGTATTTGGAAGTTGTACGACCAATGATTTATTTGTTATTTCGATGTCTTCCACTGATAAATTACATAATTCTCCACGCCGACAGGCTCCAAATAATCCGAAAATAGTTACAACCTTAACCATCAAGTATTTCTTATCTGGTGCCTCTTTTATAAACTTGTTCACGAGTGGGAATTTTCGATTTTATGAGATGATATCCTTCACTTTTCCGTTTTGAATATGCTATTACCGTGAAATATTTACTAACATCCACTCCATTTTCAACAAGGGCGCATGACTTTATCATTGAAAACTTGCTCCACAAAGTTGATGAACTCCATATTTTTGATTTTTCTTCTAAGTATACCAGAAAAACAGTTTCACTGAAGTTCCCTTCTACATTTTACAATTTACACCAGGCCAGGAAATTGTTATATGCAATATCGTTCTGCTGAACAGATTTTCTAGATAGGAGTGCAGATTTGCTCTTCTTGCAGACTCTTCAATATCCAGAGGAACAACCAAATCGTCACTTTTATTGATAATTGGACTCTCGACAAATATATTAAGCAGTTTAAAACCAAAGACAAAAATTGGAGACAAACGAAATTCGAATGACAGCGTCTTTTATCATTTGTTAGTAATCATAACGTTGGCAACGTTTGCTATTCACAACAACCTTTTGATTTAAGAATATTAAAGTTTATTGTCATTGCAAATTTTCCCATTTCTTTATCAAAATAGGGCAGTTGTACAAAAGACATTGTAAAAAAAAAGTTATTTCTTTTTGTTCGTGAAATTGTTCGATTCGCTCCGCTCATTTCACAAACTTTTTCACTCACAAAATAAAACGTCACTTTCAACACTCATATCATAAATAACTATTGCCTCAATATGTTCATCAATTTTTCAAATTATGAATTAGTATGGCCTCCCTTCATGAAAATTAAATCAATCAATGATTCATTCTAGCATGAAATCAATTAGGAGAGTAACCTGTCATGATCCTTTGGAGTGTTTGGATATCAAATGTCCTTCTTGTCTTGCTGAAATGAACTTGTTAAGTCGACACAATGAAGTAAACAACTACAATTTCTTTTGATTGGACTTGCAAGCATTGACTCTGAAATATAAAGATTACGCTTCTATCCAGTTTTTACATAGTCAACACACGGTGTTCAGCTTGTCGCTTGACGACCGTAGTTAACAGAACTTGACTGATATGAAGACATCGAGCATTCAAATGACCACTTGATGTAGGTAGCTTCTATAAAGAGTGATCATTTCCACTCTGAGAATATAACTCGAATCTTCTCGGAATCTGTTTTTACTTGTTCATCATAAAAGGACGATTTGACTTTATCATGCCACGCTTTATGCTTATAATCAATCAATTTCGGTTTATGTATCAACATGAAAATTCTTCAAGTACCTTTACAGAGTGTGTCAGGAATGATTATGCTTGATTTTGGCGGTTTCTGGTACTTCTAGACTAGATAGGAAAAAACGTTGAAAGGAGTGCTGGGCTCGATTTTTGTGAAAACTCCAATAGTGAAAACCGTTTCACGATATCTTCATTTGTTTTGAGGATATAACAGTATTTTGAATTTTTTTCGATTCAGAAGATGTGCCATAACTTTTTCATTTTCAAAAATATCTGAAAAAGATAAAACTTTCAACAAGCACTTTTTCACTGGGAATAAGACATTATTATCCAAAATTTTTTTTTATGAAATAAAATGAGAAAAAAATGCGTTCGTATTTAAATAAAAAAGAGTTTTTTTCCACGAGAAAAAAATTGAATATAGTATCTCATTTCCGGGAAAAAAGCGCTTCTAGAAAGTTTTAATCGTTTTCAGATATTTTCGTAAAAAAAAAAGTTATGGCACATTTTCGAAATCGAAATTAAAAAAAAAAAGAAGATATCGTGAAACGGTTTTCACTAATGGTGTTTTCACAAAAATCGAGCCCAGGACACCTTACGAAGTTTCTACCTATCTTGTCCAGAAGTACCAAAAACAGTCAAAATCAAGCAATTTGGGATACCCTGTACAGGGTGTTCAAACTTGGTGATACCTGAACTACAACATTTTAACTGTGCGAGATAGAAGAAAATGAATGTCACATTACGGTGGTCTTCTTTAGAGAAACTGATAACGCCATCAACTGCATTCCTCTATCTTCTTTTGTTTTCGAGTTATAGGCCAAAATTGAAATTTGGGTGATTTCAACTTTGGTTATTTTTTTTTTTTCACGCCATCGACTGCTTGGTCATTAGCCGTAACTTTTGTTATTATCTCCGTTTCTGTTTGTGATAGGATGTTGAAATGAAAACATTATACAGGCACTCTTTTCATAGCAATAAAGTAACGTACTTTGTTTTTTCTCAAGGGGTTTCCTTGCTGAGCTTTAACATAAAGTTGTATTTTTTCTAAAGAAAACAATAATTTGAAATGGCTTGAACAAAATCTTCATTTTCTTCCGTTTCAGAAATATATCATACATCATACATTCATTCAGATATCATTAAATATAGTTTGTAATTGAAATTTGAATTATTGAATATTAAGTAGTCTGAATCGCAGAATAATATGTCTCCACGCATGGTGTCATTATTATTTTGTCATTGAATACCAAAGAAATTCAGAGGGCAATAAGAAGAAAAACTTCCACCCGTGATGATAACACATCACAAATCACACCTAACGGGAGAGCCATCTTACCATACATCCCCAAGGTCACAGATAGAATTGGAAAAATACTGAAAAGGCACAACATCGAGACCATTTATAAGCCGACACAAAAACTTGGGCAAATGATCAAAACAACCAAAGACAAAGTTGACCCACTTTCACAAGCTGGTATTTACAGAATACCTTGTGACTGCGGCAAAGTCTATATTGGCACAACAAAGCGAAGTATTAACACAAGAATTAAGGAACACGAACGGTGCTGTCGACTGAATCAGACAGAAAAATCCGCACTAGCAGAACATGCGCTAATAGATGGACACAACATAGATTTCTCAAAAGCGGAGATTATTTCCGATATTAGAAGTTACTATCCCAGGCTGAACATGGAAGCAATTGAAATTTATAAACACAAAAATAACATAAATAGAAAAGAGGAGACCCCTTTCTTGCATAGCGCCTGGTTACCGACCTTAGAAAAAACAAAGATCAAGCCGACACGAAGCGGGAGCGATGGGCCAATCAGCATCGCGCACGTAGACGCGCCACTTTTTCCCGCCATAAACTGGCGCTCAGATGACGTTTCCGGTTCGAACGCGCCAGTGTCAGAAATTCAGCGTTCGAGGTACAACCTTAGACCGAGAATCCTCTGAAGATGCCTACCGAAGTTGTAGGCGAAACGTTAGGTGAAATTATTCCTAATAGACCACGGCCAATAAGCCCGGAAGACTCTTTTCATACCATTGAATACTTGATTCAATTCTCCGTGGTTTGATCTCTGTTCAGAACAACTGTCAATTATTAGAATTCGAAGTCATTATTGCCGGCAATATGGAAATGTTCGAAAACTACGAGAAATATATGTCAAAATATTTTATTTCAGCGGCAATAACGACTTCGAATTGACAATTTTTCTGAACAGAGATCAAACCACGGAGAATTGAATCAAGTATTCAATCGCAAAATAATAATGACACCATGCGTAGAGACATATCATTCTGTGATTCAGCCTACTTAATACTCAATAATTCAAATTTCACATACAAACTATATTTTTCATGATATCTGAAAAAATCTGAAGTCGATGTATGATATATTTCTGAAACAGGAAAAAATGCCGATTCTTTCTAAGCCATTCCAAACTATTGTTTCCATGAGAAAAAACACAACTATATGTTATAGCCCATCAAGGAAACCTCTTGGGAAAAAACAGAATACACTACTGGATTACTATGAAAAAAGTGTCTGTATAATGTTTTCATTTCAACATCCTAGCACAAACAGAAACGGAGATAATGGCCAAAGTTGAAATCGCCCAAGTTTAAATTTTGGACAATAACTCGAAAACAAAAGAAGATAGAAGGATGCAGTTGATGGCATTATCAGTTTCTCTAAATTTTTCTCTGTCTCTCGCGGTTAAAAAGTTGTAGTATCATCAATTTTGCCCACCATGTACAGGTTCTCAGTGCAGATGATCCTTAGAGTCAGATTGTTTTTCAGTATAAAAATCTCTAACACAATACTACGAATTATATCAGGGACTCAAGTTGTAAAGTAATAATTAAGAAATTTTTTTTCAGGCTGTTTGCAGTACCCTCCTTCTCTCATCGTAATATCCAATGTGAGTACAATGAAACTTAAATTTTTTACACTCTCTGCGAAGAAATTTGTTGATTTGCTCCAGAACTCTCACCATATTTTACTTGTTTCATAATTAGAAAATTTAATGTAATTGAAATTTCATGCACTCATTCAGGCCTTCTTAAACTTAAGAACATGAATTTCCTCAAAGTAAGGTTGAATCTCTTGATATCTCCCACTCTTGGAATTATTTTACGACATAATCAAAAAGTCATCAAATTCGGGGAATAATTAATATAAAATTTTTTTAGCCGTTTTAATATCTCGCGCTTGCTTTTATTGGGCTATCAAAAATTATATTCTCGGAAGATGACGTCAGCCCTGAATTAAAATGCATCTCGATCGATGGTGTCTAACCTTGTGAATCCTTAACCTTCCATTTCTTATTTTTACCTGACTATTCCATCCTATTTTCATCGAGGCATAATCATATGTAAATTTTCAGCAAGATCTACGTGATTTCCGCTCTCTTCCTAACGTCTTATTTGATAACTTGAGAATTTTTATGGTCTTGAACATCATAACGATCAACATTAATTAGTTTATAAATACGGTGAATGGAGTTTTTGACCATTTTCAGCTACTTGAAAGGAATAATGGTCAGATAAAACTAATCAACTATTTATTATTATTTAAGACTCCAAGAAATGTCAACAACACGATGAAATTGATCTCTCAAACAAGTTACAGCCTCACATATGTAAAAAAAATGAAATTAACAGAGGTGTACTGTAATTCCAAATGTTTCTTGCTCCCTCTGCGTTCGAATCTTGCTCGTAAAATAACAGAAAGTGTTCTCAAGAAAAAGCATCGTACAAATGTCTTAGATTAACAGCAAACCATTAACATTATATGAAAAAGGTCAGCAAAGAAAAGTAGGTGCTGCAATATAAATTGATAGTGTGAGTAATTGGAACAACTGCATAAATCGAAAAGAATGAACTCACAATAAACAATATACAGGGTGTTTCATCATAAACTGGACAAACTCATATGACGTATAGAGAACATCGGGAGAATCATTTTTTTCTTATGACATATTTCCCGTTTTCGAAGCATAAGGGAGATACACGGTGTTTAATGTCATTTTCGAGCGTTATTATATTGAGTGTGGTCGGTTATGTATAAGACTGGAAGTAATGGTTTCTTGTCATATCGTAGTATTTTTGGATGCTTCATTCAGAAATGGTGTAGAGCTCCGAAAAAAAAATTACAAAATGGCGGAAAACCTGCAATGTTCGTGATTTTTTTTTTCGGTTGCCAAATTGATTTTCATTTCCTAAATTAGCACAATTTTTAAAGGATATCTGTGAAAAAAATTTTTCAAAAATCGAACACAACTTTTTTTTTACATGTCTACAGCGAAAAAAAAATTTCACTCGAAATTGATGAAATTTTTCACGATTGTACTTACTTTTATACCTAACACGAATATGAAAACAGAATCGAAAAATATCAAACGGTTTCGTTTTTACAGCCATTCAAATGTCCCGTTCGAATATCTGAAATAATAAAAAAACATGACACAGCTTGTGTTCTCAGGCCCATAATTTTTGAATTTGTATGTCGAAACATTCCAGATTGCAAAATGAATTAAAAAAAAATCAGTGAAACTTTATTGAGAGTTGAACTCCCTACTCTGAGTTAAGTACCTATTAAAATAAATGTGGAATCTGAATTGAGACTGTTCAAAGGTTTTTAATTTTCGTTGCCAAGCAATGGCAGCTCATAGAATTTGACAGAGTATTTGAATTTAACTGAATATAATAATGAGTAGAAATTGGCGGTTAAAACTTCCCAGATATTAATGGCATGACATTATTGCGGAAATTTCTACGAATAATTCCACAATTTCACAAACGCAACAAAAAAACCTATTAGTATAAAATTTATTCATAATTCGTTCTCAAAAATATTGCCATTTCTCCGGATACACTTTCTCGACCTTTTCGCCACACTATCCACCGCTGAACGAACCATTTCCGGGTTTCGGCGAATCTCTTCGGCGGCTGATTCGATTCTCTGAATCAGTTCTTCTCTCGAAGTCACTGGAGCTCGCTTATTATAAACAAGACTCTTCATATGACCCCAGAAATAAAAATCCATAGGTGTAAGATCTGGAGAACGAGGAGGCCATGCGACAGGTCCCAATCGGCCGATCCATCGGCGAGGGTATTGAGAGTCTAAAAATTCTCGTACACTCCTCACTGCGTGAGCAGGGCAACCATCATGCTGGTACCATATTCCTTGAAAGTGACTCAAAGGAATATCTTCCAATAGATCGGGCAGAGTTTCCCTCAAAAATTGATTATAGCCATTTCCAGTCAATGTTTCAGGAAGAATGTACGGTCCTACAATGAATCCATCCTTCATTCCCGCCCAAACATTGACAGAAAATCTCTTCTGGCTATTTTTTGCTACTGTTGCATGTGGATTTTCCCTTTGCCATATTATATTATTTTTGTTGTTGAAGAAACCATCTCTGTGGAATGTTGCTTCATCCGTAAACAGTATGAGACGTAGGAAATTCCTATTGTCACGTGTCCTTCTTAAAATAAATTCACAGAATTCTTTCCTCTTCTCAAAATCACCTTCTTCTAAGGTTTGACATGAACGGAAATGGTACGGATGGTAGCTATTTCTTTTCAAAACTCTCCATACAGCGGATTTACTCTTATTCACACTTGGATGATTTGCTAGAGTTCTCGTTGATACCATCGGATTTTCACTCACTAAATCCAGGATACGTTCTTCGTTATTTCGGATTGTTTCCTTCTTCTTGCGGTGAAGAATACCTTCTTCACGTAATTTACGCACTGTTTCTATGAAAGTTTTAAAATTAGGAACGTTTCGGCTTGGAAATCTGCGAGCGTAAATTTCCCTTGCTTTTCTCCCTGAGGCATTCGCTTCATAATAAGCCTGAACCATATCATTTTTTTCTAAAAGTGAATATTTCATTTTCGTTTGCTAACAAGTCGTTTCAATATACTCGAATTATTCAGTAAAATTCAAATAACCTGTCAAATTCTATCAGCTACTGTTGCTCGGCAACGAAAATTAATATACTCGGAACCTTAGAACAGACTCATATTTCACATTAATACTTAACTCAGAGTAGGGAGTTCAACTCTCAATGAAGTTTCACTGATTTTTTTTAATTCATTTTGCAATCTGGAATGTTTCGACATACAAATTCAAAAATTATGGGCCTAAGAACACAAGCTGTGTCATGTTTTTTTATTATTTCAGATATTCGAACGGGACATTTGAATGGCTGTAAAAACGAAACCGTTTGATATTTTTCGATTCTGTTTTCATATTCGTGTTAGGTATAAAAGTAAGTACAATCGTGAAAAATTTCATCAATTTCGAGTGAAATTTTTTTTTCGCTGTAGACATGTGAAAAAAAAGTTGTGTTCGATTTTTGAAAAAATTTTTTCACAGATATCCTTTAAAATTGTGCTTATTTAGGATATGAAAATCAATTTGGCAACCGAAAAAAAAAATCACGAACATTGCAGGTTTTCCGCCATTTTGTAATTTTTTTTTCGGAGCTCTACACCATTTCTGAATGAAGCATCCAAAAATACTACGATATGACAAAAAACCATTACTTCCAGTCTTATACATAACCGACCACACTCAATATAATAACGCTCGAAAATGACATTAAACACCGTGTATCTCCCTTATGCTTCGAAAACGGGAAATATGTCATAAGAAAAAAATGATTCTCCCGATGTTCTCTATACGTCATATGAGTTTGTCCAGTTTATGATGAAACACCCTGTAGATTCGATATCTCGTCACAATTTCAACGAGGATTTTTCTTGGTCAACACGTAATGAGACTTTGTTATTGTAAGCTTGTGGGAAGTATGTTGAATCATGTTCTGATCAATTGAACGCATCAAGAGCAAGTTTTCTATTGAATAATCATACTCTAATATATAGGGTGATTCACAGACAAGAAAATTTCAGATTATTTGGACTTTTGTTTTTTGAATGTGATACCCAGTTTTTTCATTGATAGTCAGATTACACATTGAATTGTTTATTGTCTTCATGTGTCAGATAATTCGAGTAAAATCTAAAAACATCCCTAAAATTTTCTCAAAAGAGTCCTTCATTCCAATGTGAATAAATAGTAGATTTGTGCATGAAAATTCCTAATTTTCTAGCATTCAATGCATCTTCTTCGTTAATGTCTATATCTTTAATTTTAGCTAAGATACTGTGCAGTCTCAACCAAAATGGGATACAGTGGACAATTATATAATGAAAATCATCAAATGTTATTTTCCATATTCTCTCGATATTCTAGCCAATACAATTAGAGTCTGAGAATGAAATCAGACCAAGTTTTTTCAACTCGTTTTGTCCATCAAAACTTAAAACCCGAAAACCGTAGTAAAAACATGTAGTTCGTCATGATATCAGTTTCTAATTAATGTCAAGCGGAAGATAACAGTTTGACATGCATAAAATCAACTTTTTTTGATTGTTAAATGCGCATTTCTAGCTACATATATAGACTCATCTTGTCACATTGGAGATTGTTCACTCATTTATGCTCAAATTCTGCAGATCGACTTCGATTTAATTACTTTATTATCTCTGCTCCACTTGTATGCTGGTGCTTTTTCAAAGTTAGTAATTCATTATAGTGAACTTTATCTCAAAACTGGTAGACCACAGGATACGAATAGGTGAGTTCTGATTGGTTTCGCCTATCTTTCAATCTTAATTGAATTCTTTCATGATATTTATTCTGATACCTGATGCAAACTATGGTCAAACTCAATTTACCAGATGATTCTGATCAGAATGGATTTCTCATGACTTTGCTGAAGACTGTACAAAAAATTGGTTGATAACTTTGGAAAATATACCTAATCTCAATCGATAAATTCAACAAGAATGAAAAATTTCATATTTCAATATACATATCGAGAATTTATTCGATTATATGTTAACAATTTTTTCTTCAGAAGGTAATCGATGAAATATTACGAAATTATTTAAATAATCAAAGCTGTTTTACACTTCAGTTGAACGTGAATATCTATTGAACTATACGTCTTTGCATTTTTGTGAATTTTTTTAGGATTTTCTATCCCAGTCTCTGAAACAAAAAACAATTAAAAAATTCCAGCACTTTCTTGTCAGGGGCAAAATTCTGTCAAAAGTTAACATAAGATAAGATGAGACAATTACAGAAAATTTTCCAAAGAAGGCAAACATCGATACGAAATATAAAATAAGGTAACATAATATACAGTTAACAGCTTGTATAAAGGCATTTCAGAAACTTAGGGACATATCAGAATAAAATAAAAATTTATTCATACTAACTACCAAAGAAAGTGCAACAGATAGAGAAGGAGCTGTTTAAATTTGAAATTTTTCTGTAGTTCTATTATTTAAAGAAAAATAAGAGCAGAAACGAAGAAGTTATTATAAACTGCCCCACAATAGTTAGGGACATCGTATTCAATCGTTTTGAAAAGTATGTAATCTTCGAGAAAATCGCTGTTAATTCATTTAAAACTCAATAACAACTTGAATCGATCCTATAAAAATCAGTATGAGACATTTCGTCGATCTGGTCGCCTTTTATCTGAAGTTTAGTTCTTTGCATATGCTTCATGAATGTTCTTATTTTGAAATGGAGTCAGTTTATCAACGGCTTCGATTTGAAAAGAGTTTTATGAAAAAGCCAAGACGCTGAGGCTAATAGGGCTATCGGAATGGCCTAACTCCGGTTGTTGTAGAGGAAAGGCTCCAAGTCAGCTAAAGTGTGATATCTCGACTTTGGAATAGTAACAGTAAAAGTAATAGTATTTATTCAATCTCATAATGATTCTACAATAGGTTTAAGGATACAGGTTCCTTGTTGGAAAGACCAAGGCTTGTTGGACGACAAAAAACAACACCTGTTCAGGATCGTTTCATCACCGTTTCGGCTAGAAGAAAGTCTACATCTACGTGTAGAATGCTACGGAATACTCTTCAAATGCAGATGGGGTCCAAGTTTCCATCGAAACCATCAGACGACGTTTGAGAGAGGTTAATCTAGATTCTAGACGTCCATTAAGAGGAGTTCCATTAACACGTGACAATAAGCGTCAAAGACTGGAATGGGCAAGGCAACATATCAATTGGAACGATCAATGGCGTAGTGTCCTCTCCACTGATGAATCCAGATATGGACGATTTTCAGATTCTTGAAAAATAAGGGTACGGAGAATCCCACGCATACCCTGTAATCGTCGCTATGTCCAAGAAGTCCATCCATTCCGAGGGGGTTGTGTTATGGTATGGGCCGGGATATGTTTCAACGGACGCACAGATCTACACATTTTTCCTGGGAATATGACCACCTTACACTTATGGAGCATGTCATTGACAATGTTTTGCCAAATTTTCACGCTGCTATTGGTGAAACTTTTCAATTTCTAGACGATAACGCTAGACCGCACCGTGCAGCCATAGTAGAGAATGCGCACGAGGAGCTTGGTATTCCACATTTACCAATACCTCCGCACTCACCAGATTTGAATTGCATAGAACATGCATGGGATATGCTCCAAAGAAGAATAGACGATCATCAATCAAACCCAGAACCCTTAAATGACCTAAGAGAGCTTTTGCCCTGTTTATGGAACCAAATTCCCCAAGAGATGTTCAACAACTTCGTGTGTAGTATGCAAAGAAAATGTCAAGCTCTTATTGATGCCCGTGGAGGCCATACATTGTATTGATAGTCTCAAAATGCTTGAATTCTCTGGAACTAAAATTTCGTTATTTTACTCGATTTTTCCTAACCAAGCTGTATACGTTGCAGACCTACAGGCTAAAATTAATTTTATTTCCTACAACTTGAAATCATATTTATATGAATTTTCAACCCAAAATCTATATTTTTTTTGCATTTTAAGTCAATTTCTCTAACTTATGTGGAGCAGTTTATCATGGTAGCCCATTTCATAAACCTGTAATAAATCTCTCGTATACATTTTATTTTCTTTGAGAATACAGGGTGTCTCTCTTCGATGATATGTTGGGACGTAAAATACCTCGTGAGACACCCTGTATAATATTATGATGTGGAGGAGTAAACGGTAATATACCGACTTTATATTTTAAATTTCCAATAAATCAATTCCAATCCCTATGAAGCAATCTCTTAGAACATCGATGTGACTCTACCCTAAGTTGTTATTACTTATATAAAATTGAAATGAGGTTTCATCAAACGTGATTTGCAGCCGCATTATGAAACGTTGTAACTGCAGAGAGCCGAAGGCGTCGATTTTTCAACGGACAAAGGTTAGGGATCAGTATATCATCGTATTAGAAACTGGAACAATTCGTTATGACGGAATTTTATGAGCCGTAATATTGATTTACTTTCATTGGTCCTTCGGTACGTAACCTCGGAGGTCTTCTTTAATCACACATTTTGCATGTCGAACAGTAAAATGTAAGAGGATCGACAACGAAAGTGAATGTCACTGGTTTCCAAAGGCTCGAGAACTGTTAGAAGCAGAACCATATGGGTTCTGATGCTCACCTTTGGTATGAAAACTCGTAAAATGTTGCGGATTCGAAGTAAATCGTTTGTATTTGAGGATACGACTCGGGATTCTTCGAAAAATCGATTGAAACTGGTCCGTTAACAGAATGGCTTGAGCGACAAGTGTTTTAAATTTAATCAAATACACCTGTTGTCGGAGGTCTGTTACCCATGCAACTGTCGCTTCCGGTTTAACTGACTTTGACTTAATTTCTCATTGTGAGAACCGGGGAATATATTCTTTTTCGCGGGAATATGATATTGTTAGGGTGTCCCCTTCGAGACAGTCGACTGGAGCTGCTGTTTTCAACAGATTTTGGATCAAAATATACGGTTAGATGTTCTTGATCTACCAAAATTGCTGATTCAGATTGTAAATTTAATCGTAATATTCAATTTGTCGAGTACCCAAGTCTGGGAATGAAATCCAAGATGAAAACTAACTTAACTTCACCATAAAACTTTCTTATTCTTTATTCGTTTTGTCCTAAAAGTAACGTTGAATGAAATCATGAAATTATTTTGCTCTCAAAGAATATGGGACAAAGTATCGAACCAATGCAACTAGAGCAAAATTTAACAAATTGAAATTGGCAGCAGAAGTATAAACGAAATGGTGGCAAAAAAATTAAATTTTTCGGGTGACTTGACTATCCACGTGGAACATACAACCACAAGGAAAATCAATGTATTTAACCAATATGAAAATATCAGATATCCAATCAGATTGGACTGAAATATACTGCTCCACATGAGTTAGGGATATTGACTTAAATTGGAAAAAATTATAGTTTGAATGAGATTTTGTGATAAAAATTCAAACTAATATGATTTCAAGTTGCAGGAGATAAAATTAATTTAAACCTGTAAGTCTGCAGCGTTGGTTAAGAAAAATCGAGTGAAATCCGAAATTTTATTCCCAGTGAATTCAAGCATTTTAAGAATATCAATACAATGTATGGCCTCTACGGGCATCAATAACAGCTTGACCTCTTCTTTGCATACTACACACGAGGTTGTTGAACATTTCTTGAGGAATTTGGTTTCATAGACGGAGTAGAAGCTCTCTCAGATCATTTGAGGATTCTGGGATAGGTTGATGATTATCTGATTTTCTTTGGAGCATATCCCATACATGTTCTATGCAATTCAAGTCTGGTGAGGCGGAGGTATTGGTAAACGTGGAATACCAAGCTCCTCGCGCGCATTCTCAACTATGGCTGCACGGTGCGGTCTAGCGTTATCGTCTAGAAATTGAAAAGTTACACCAATAGCAGCGTAAAAATTTGGCAAAACATTGTCGATGACATGCTCCCTATAGTGTGAGGGGTCATATTCCCAGGAAAAATGTGTAAATCTGTGTGCCCGTTGTAATATATCCCGGACCATACCATAACACTACCCCTCGGAATGGATGGACTTCTTGGACATACCGACAATTACAGAGTATGCGGGAGATTGTACATACCCTTATTCTTCGAGAATCTGAAAAGGACACTACGCCATTGATCTTTCCAATTGATATGTTGCCTTGCCCATTCCAGTCTTTGACGCTTATGGTCACGTGCTAATAGAACTCCTCTTAATGCACGTCTTGAACCTAGATTCACCTCTCTCAAACGTCGTCTGATGGTTTCGATGGAAACTTGGACCCCATCTGCATTTTGAAAAGTATTTCGTAGCATTCTAAACGTAGATGTAGGCTTTCTTTTCGCCGAAACGGTGATGAAACGATCCTGAGCAGGTGTTGTTTTTCGTCGCCCACCAAGCCTTGGTCTTTCCAACACGGAAACTGTCTCCCTGAACCTATTCCAAACGCGAGATATCACACTTTGGCTGACTTGGAGCCTTTCCGCTACAACAACCTGAGTTTGGCCACCTGTAGCATTCCGATAGCCCTAATAGCTTCAGCGATTGTTAAGTTACGTCTTGGCATTTTCAGAAAATTCGTTTCAAATCGAAGACGTTGATGAACTGACTCAATTTCAAAATAAAACATTTACGAAGCATATGCAAAAAACCAAACTTCAGAAAAAAATGCGACCAGATTGTCTTATACTGATTTTTATTGGATCGATTCAAGTTGTTATTGAGTTTTAAATGATTTTACAGCGATTTTCTCGAACATTACATACTTTTAAAAACGATTGTGGGGCGGTATATTTGTCTTAATCAAAATGATTTCCACGCATTACTGTAATTTACAAATTATTAAAAACTCTTCATGAACAAAATAAAGGTATGAAGTAATTCACTTCGCCGCTATTTCTCGCTAAACAATTTCCCACCATATCGTCATGCATGACCCCAATGTCGATAAGGACACAATTTCCTGTCGGGTGGTGTTATAGGGGTTCAGATAACAATTCACAGTTGAGTTCGATGAAAATGAGACATATTTCTCATGCATCGTGGGAGACTTGATGGTTACTTCAACCTAATTTCGGATGTGCCTTATGGCTCTTTCCGCATATGACCCCAGAATATGGTTGAACGATTTATGTGGGAAACGTACTTGGTTTTACATATATTTGTTTTTATTTACTGCCTTAGTTTGGTATCCTCATGGTTCATGTAAAGTCTTACTGAAATTTTTCAGTACAGTTTAACTGTTGAAAACTTTCTAAAGGATGACGATGAATAAACGCCTATAAAATCGATGAAAGTCATTTGCAAAAACTGACAAAAATTAACTTGTTGTGAAATATATTACTTCACATATAAATAGACTTCATGTAACTGAAGTAATGTTTAACAAGAAAAAACCATAATTCAAATGATAACAGCGTTCAGAAAGGCCAATACAAAATAAGAAAGATTCACTCAAAAACGGTAATATTACCCAAAAAGTTCATTCATACGGCACTGAGGAGTTATTGAAATGCGAATAGAGGACTAACTTAAATTAAGATTTCCTTATTTTGACATTTACTCATGTGCATTCACAAAAGTTCAAGGTATCCTGTATTTTACTACAGGCTCGACTTAACTTAAATAAAGGAAAAACATGTTTGAATAAAAAATATACGTCTATAACGTGTTTATATTTTTGAAACGAAAAAAAAAGATTCTTTCTGAGTCTTGATAAACTATTTTCTCCATAAGAAAAAACACAACTTCATGTTATAGCTCAGCCAGGAATCCTCTTGGTAAAAAACATAGTTCTCATTTCAACATCCCACCACAAACATAAACGGAGATAATGACCAAAATTGAAATCGCCGAAATTTCAGTTTTGGCATATAACTGAGAACAAAAGAAGATAGGGAAAGGCAGTTGATGGTATTATCAGTTCTTCTAAAAAATACGAAGATCATTTTCTTTTATCTCTGTCGGTTAAAAGTTGTAGTTCAGGTTTCACCAATTTGGCCCACCCTGTACAGGGTGATTGTTTATATTTCACTCATTAGCTATCTCGGTTAATATTCGTCGTACAAAAACGTTTGAATGGGCAAATTTGAAGTATTTTTATGGACATTCAGAATTCAGTACTAAGAAATTCATGAAGGCATCGAAAACCTGAAAATTTGTTGTGAACTATTGTTTTTTAAATGGTACACCCTGTATTTTATTTTTCTAATCGGTAGAGCTCTTTCTTCTGATTTCAAATATATGTACTTGAGGTTAATTTCGGCAGTTTTTGAAAAATATAGATAGTTTCTTCTAAATCTATAATCGATAACGATCGATTTTTTTATATCAAAGGAAACGTGGATAAAATAACAACTGATATTTATTCAATTCATATATTAACTAAAAGCGGACTTGAGTGTTCAAATGACCTCCATATACGTCTACACACAGTCGATATGTTTTAATTTATTTTTTAAAGGTTTTTCTTACCATTTATGGAAAATATTGAGGTTTTCAATTATTTCTTCCTCCATTCTGAAATTAATCTCTTTAATATTTTGCGGAGGGACCATATACACTTTATATTTCAAATATTTCCATAAAAATGTGTCCAAGGAGGAAAAGTAGGGACTATCAGGAGGCAATAGAATAGAACTTTGATATAAAGAAACCACATATTCTCGAGTGGCCTTACACAGCTGCCTTAGATTAAGACGAAAAAACCTATATTTTCCAAACACTGCCGAAATTTACCTCAATAAAGTATATATATTTGAAATCAGAAGAAAGAGCTCTACCGATTAGAAAAATAAAATTTCACAACAAAGCTTCAGGTTTTCGATGCCTTCATGAATTTCTCAGTACTGAATTCTGAATGCCCATGAAAAATTCATTCAACATAAACCTATAGTTTCAATGATAAACATTCCTGAATAACCTACATGTATTGTAAGATAAAAAAAAATATTTTAAATCAACAATATTATCTTCTTATTTTTGAATAGATGCTATGCAGTAGCTTTACCGCGACAGTCCTCGAGAGCCACACGTGTTTTTCGTTATATACCCTTACTTTTCCAATGGTTTTCATCCTACAACCATTTTCTCTTCACTTTTCACCATTCTCAAAAGCTTCAGCTCTAATCCAGTGAGCTCATGAAAAGCTACATATTGAGTAACAGATGAAAGCTGAAAGCCACCATAAATCTAAACTTTCAGGCTATTCCCATTGTCGAATTCATGTTGAGTTTCAAGCAGCAGAACATCTGGCGCAGTATTTAACAGACAACAACCTCTCCCTCGCATTATGTGGAACCAAAAGCCAGAAGCAAACATATAGTAGCAGTCCGATGTGCTTTGTCCATTCCATAATTTCCCATAGCCAAGAGGAAAAAAGCAGTTAGTTACAACTCGTCATAACACATGGTTACTGCGCAATTTGGACTGTCATAAAGTATATTCATTTACGAAACATTGATATATTTCTCCGTTTCTTCACCAACAACTTGGTCGGGTGGAGGTTTCAGCGGAGTGAAATTGCTCCCGTAATCTATATTTATCCACATATGTAATTACGTGGGGAAGGATTGCCGGCAAGACAGCATAAATAAGACTGCTTCTGTTCTTTTAATTTTTGGAAGCATTAAAATGAAATCAGTAGTATGTAATTACCGGCGTGGATCTCTTTCCGTTTCTTCTACACACGTCAAAAATGAAACCTAATGAAAATCTGGATTTATAAGTCGGAGGTGCATGTCTGGCTTGCCCTATGCTCTGTAATTTTCGATGGATGTTTGTGCGTACGGTTCTCTGACTAGGCCGGTAATTAATTTCAGATCTCTTACTCGCCGCTATGGGAATTATTGATGAGGATGCTGAATTTGAACAGAGGAATAAACTACGGCAATGCCGAGAAGTTTTATTTGTTTATTTGACCCATGGAGCACGTAGTGATAGTAAGAGAGGGTTTACTGTCTTCTGGTTACTTCTACGATTGTCACTCTTTCCACCCTTGATATTCTGTAGCACCAGAATTTAAATGAGTCTGTTTCAAGGTCCATGCCTCCATCCCATACAGAAGCATCCTTAGACGTAGCCAGAGCTGTGCCGAGCATTGAATAAGCTCTTGCTCTAACCATACATAAGTCGCAAGGTGAAACTTTTGCGGAAATAGTATATGAGTATAGTAAATCACATTCTCAGGAACTCGTCTATGTTGCACTCTCTCGGGTGACTAATATTGAAAAATTGTATATTACGACAAAAAATGATAAATCTGCATTTCAGTTTTATCATAATCGAAGTCAAGCTGCATCTACTGCATCTTTGTTGCAAGAATTCAAGAGACTGTCTTTAAATAGTGTTCAGACGATAACTCAAAGTGTCTTAGATTTCATTAGTAATAGAAATGGCATTTCAATAATGACTTTCAATTGCCAAATTCTACATAGTCACAAATACGATTACAAGATTCAGTTACGAGACAAACCAATGTGTTTCTTCTTACCGAAACATTCATGACGCGTGATAAACCGATTGAAATATCTAATTTCAATTATATTGTTCAATTCAAATGAGATGCTGTTCCAAAAAGTGGGATAGCTATTTACCAAAATAGTATAATTGGTAAATTGCTACTATGACTATGTGTCATTCTCCGAATCCAAAATTGGATGAAGTAGAGCATTTTATTCATCGCACTTTACTGGAGTACACTGAAGACGGGTCGAAAATACTTGGTACCTATAAATGGTAATAATTTTCCACTTATCTTGGCTGGCGATTTCAAGATTACCTTCGCTGATGAAAAATCAGAGCGGTTGACGACAACTTTTCTTTAGGAAAAATTGAATTTTAAAATAAATAATAAAATGATACACAAGAATCCACAACAAAATATAGGACCACTATTGACGCGGTATTTTCCAGATATTTGGAAGACCTTAAACTTATGTTTCTTATTTCAGTTACCATAAACCTATAGTTTCAATGATAAAAATTCCCTAATAACCTACATGTATTGAAGGATAAATAAATATTTTAAATCAACAATATTATCTTCTAATTTTTGAATAGATGCTATTTTTACAATTACTGATGACACTGGATTGAGTAGTAGCCGAATTCACAGAAACCTCTACTGAATTGCAACTCGCTACAACGTAACTTTCAGCCACAGTCGAAGACCGCCATCCACCGTGTCGTTTTAGTCCTAATACATCTACTCCCTTATTAGATAATAATGTGGCTGAAGTGCGTCTAGAAGAGTGGCCACTATAGGCATTTGGATTTTCTAAATTCAAAACGGTTTCAATTTTTGACGGCCAACTTCAAATTGTCCCTTTGCCTATTACTTGATTACTGCATTTTCCGTTTTGATATCTAAAAAATAAATGCTCGGATATATTTTCTATATATTTCCAGGTAATTGATATCATTATCTCGATCGATGTCTGTGAATGTTCTCTGAATGTTGGTTTTTGTGTTGGGAATTTTCACGATTAAAAATGATTCCTGATCTTCTATGTCCCTATCGCTCATGTTGTACAACTCTTCTCTTCTACACGCCCCTGATATAGCTAATATCATTCCCACCTGAAAGGACATAATTAATTCATAAAGCACTATTATATTAATAAAAGCACACCTGAATAATTAAAACCATATCATCTGGTGCTTCTTTTAAGATTTAATTCATTTCTTCTCTTGTAAAAACATCAGATTTTTAAGGTTTGAAACCAATAGATTCTCTATCGAGGAATGCTATATGCGTTGCAAACTTGGATATGTCAATAACGTCGTTCAAAAATATCGTGCTCTTCAGCATTGAATATTCCGCCCAAAGACTTCCAGACTCCCAGCTTTCTATTCTTCGAACAAAATAGGCCAGTAACACTTTTTCATTGATTTGGCTGCCTTTAGTCTGAATCCATTCCTTGAAAGTATTGTAAGTACTCTCGTAGCGGATTCTAGATTTCTCAGGAATAACTGAAGAACAGCCGATTTCCCAGGCTGTTTGAATTTCATTATCTTCCGAAGATTCTGTATCGCTCATTTTTCCACGCTAGTAAATTAAATTGATTATTGTCACTTTGACAATCTACTAAGTTTTCATCACTAAGACAACGCCTCATATTATATTCCTACACAGCATTGATAAAGCCACGAATATATGAATTTGTCAGATAATCATTTGGTACATTGAGTAAAAATTGTGTATATCGTGCAAAAAACTCTGTAAGTATCTCGAACGTTAAGGACTACCGATCAAAGACAATAATTGGAGTCGTCGCTGCGCTCCTCATCCAAACTATTGTCTTCGATCGGTAAAATGCCCTTACCGTTCTCTATACTTAATATACTATTTCCTCCTTTTGTTATTTGAGCACTACTATCTGCGTAACTTGACCTGACTAGTACCTTAAATACTTGCATTACTGAAGATCGCGATGCGCTTCAGCCACTACGGCCCTTACCGAATGTGCTTATAGAATATCGCTACCAAGAAATCGATCGATACAGAATCCCACCACAGTTTCGCTCCAAATAAAAGGGGACCGTTCCAATGTTGTCTCTAATTGTCACTCCCAAACGGTAAACAGGTGTCAACACCAGAACCCCTAACCCAAGGACGTCCCAATCGAAATCCACCTGCGAATCGATTTCGTTAAAAGCACCTGTTGCCCAACAAAAGTCGAATATCGCAGGGGTCTGGGATCAGCTGACCATAACCTTCCATTCTCGAAAAGACGGTTAGGGTTCCGCTCTAGCGAGCAACAACCGCCATTTCCTCGTCTGTTGGTACTACTGTGGTGAATCTGAACAATTTTGATTCGGACCAAGTGCTGTTGAAATCTCGCGAGCAACGGAGTGTGGCATGTGCAATACTGGAGTCGTGGTTCTTGGAGTAGAAAGCGTGAAGCAGAGATGGCAAGATAGCGTAACGGCTTCGGAAGTTCGTAATTTTTTTTTTGAATGATAATGAATTTTTAATCATGGGCTGGGTTAATTTGGCACTCTGGTGCGGTTGGTGGATTTGGCTAGTTTTTCACGAGTTTATTCATTTGGATTCGTAGTGGCAAAATTGTTTTTTATCGTATAATTGTTCAATATTAATAAAATGTATTCAGTACAAGAATGCAGTAAACAGTATATTCTAAAACAAGTCTTATTCCAACACGAATGCGAAATTGAATGAGTGTTGTTATTGCCACGAGTATTAGGCGATATTTTATCTATTTGAGTCAAGTTTCGTGAAATTCTCGGGAAATTAAGATAGAAAATTCAGATTAGTGACTTTTATACACTGTGTCCCAAATTGGGTGAGACTGCACTGTATCTCAGCTATTATTGAAGATAGAGGCATGCGGTTTTTGGCGACCCTGTATCAATCCACAAACAGAAATATTCCAACTTCTCTTGTTCCTGAAATACAGGGCGAAAACGGAAAATGTGCACTTTTGGAGTTGTAATTTTTTATCGGGTCCTGTATGAGAGGAAAAATGGAAACTGCTTTCAATAGATAGTTTTACATAGAAGTGTTTTTGAAATTGAGCACACACGTGGAATTTTTCAGATGGACAACCCTATATATTTGAACGTCAAAGTTTCACATTTATGTATTCTGAATACATTGGTGTATCACGACCTTACTTCTAATGAATTTTAAAAATCAGAAAAATCCATATTCATGTTTGTTTTTTTTTCCAATAGTAAGACATGAATTCTTCCACACATGCATGAAAGTTTAACATACAGAAAAAAATTTTCAACGAAATATGGATTCTTCTGATTTTTTAACTTAAATTTACTAAATGTTGAGTTGTGATACATCAACGTATTCAGAAAAATAATTGCAAAAATTTGACGATGAAATATACAGAGTGTTCCTTCTGAAAAATTCCATATTTGTTCTCAATTTCAAAAAGAGTGCTCTGAAATTTTTTTCACTACGCCACTGACTTCTACGTGAAAATATCTATTAAAAGCACATTCTTGAGATTATTTGAATACAAAGATGCACTGTTAGGTTCAATTTCATTCCAAATTTCCATTTTTGCATTGTTAAAATAGCGTAGTTACACAAAAAACGTTGTATGATATTTATTTTTAGAGTGATTTTATTTTCTTTTCGAAAATGTTCATTTCAATCCTCCTCACCAACATTTTCACTCACATCACTTTTAATATTCTCTTGAAAAAGCTTTCAGGTACGTCTTGTTGTTATAGACACTCAAAAGTGAGAATGAGGATCAAATATTCCTGATACAATAGTTATTTATGATATGAGTGTTAAGAGCGACGTTTTATTTTGTGAGTGAAAAAGTTTGTGAAATGAGCGGAGCGAATTGAACAATTTCACGAACAAAATAAAATCACTTTTAACACAAATACCATATAATGTTTTTTTACAACAATTCCAGGCCTGAATTGAATTGAAAAATGTAGTAGGGAACTTCAGTGAAACTGTTTTCCTATCATACTTAGAAGAAAAATCAAAAATATGGAGTTCATCAACTTTGTGGAGCAAATTTTCAATGATAAAGTCAAGCGCCCTTGTTAAAAACGGTGTGGATGTTAGTAGATATTTTAAGGTGATAGCATATTTAAAGCGGATAAGTAAAGGATATCGTACGAAAAAATCGAAGATTCTCACTCGTGGACAAGTTGAAAAATTTATAAAGGAGTCATCAGATGAGAAATACTTGATGGTTAAGGTTGCAACTATTTTCAGATTATTTGGAGCCTGTCGGCGTGAAGCTCGGCGTGAAGAATTGTGTTAATTTATCAGTGGAAGACATCAAAATAACAAATAAATCATTGGTTATACAACTTCCAAATACAAAAACGAAAGTCAGTCGTTCTTTCAGTATACTTGGGAAGTATGTAGACTATTTCCATAAGTACTTTGCACTGCGCCCTTCTGTCATCAGACATCGTCGTTTTTTCTTGAAATACATAAATAATAAATGGACTGCCAATCCAGTTGGTATTGATACATTTGGGAAAATTCCATCTATTGTAGCCGAATTGCTCAAACTGCCAGAACCAAAGCATTCATTGCTAGCAGAATCTGGAGCAAATATTACGGATATAAAAAAAACATGGTGGATGGAAGTCTACGGTAGCCGAGGGCTATGTTGATCATTCCATTGCATATAGAAATGTCATTGCTGAAAAAATTCTCCCAACCTCAACAGATTTTGGATCATCATCATCCAATATTGTACTTCCGGTTTCTTCAAGTACTCATAGTGCTGAGGATTCTAATAATGTGTTGCGAAGCTCCCTAACGTCTCAGGGCATTAATGTTAGTATTTTTTCTAGTTTTACGATTAATATTAATGTTGATAAGTAATGATTGTTAAATATTGATGATAAAAGTTGCAATTGCTGGATTTCTCTCATCTGATTTCATCATAAGAAAATGGAGTGCTAAAAATGTTATTAACACGCTTCCACGTAAACAAACAATTTTAACATTGTTTGCTGTTATTAAAAGTGTCACTTTTAATGGTAGTTGTACAACAAAATATTTCCAATCAAGACGTTTTCATGGTGTCAGATATTTAGTGCTTAACTTTATTGTTCGGTGCTTATTTTCTGGATTTATTCCATTCGGCGTCTCGCTGGTTCGATGGCCATATAAAGAACCACAAATCGGCAGAATTGGTGTCTTTTACGACTGCTCCTTCCAGTAAGTTGTAAGCAGGTATAGGTACCTACACCGCATACCTAAAATACTCCGCGAATTTATGCTACTTACGACACAAGGACTTCTTGAAGATCCTTTCAGTTACCGGAAACTGCAGAATACCTCTCCGCTCATATTCGCGAGTGCAAATCCATTTGCAGCCCGAGATAATTATTCTCTTCCACGCGGTCAGACATTCATGTTCGAACTTAATATTTCTTCTGTTGTATCCACGCTTGTTCTGAATACTAAATCCTCCTTATGACAATGGCTGCTCACACTCAGTCGAAGTGACAAAAGAATTCATTATGAGTCATCAAAAAGCACCTAAAGTGAACCTGCCCACATAATTGTTAGGTGTATGTTTGCTCGCCACTCCGATAAGTGATGCAATAAAAATATTTCAAACCTTCCGAGAAGAGGAGAAATTGTAACAAAGCCAGAACTTGGTATTCGTCATTTTATTCTTCATTGTCGTTAGGCAGATATCCGTGGTATTTTAGGAGTGTCGCAGGGCCACGAATAATAGAAAGAATTCGAATAGAATATCTGCGCCGCAAGCTAATTTGGAAGATTGGGATCTTCAATTATTCTATGGCTGTTTCATTGCGTGAGGAATAATTGAGCTATCGAATTAATTCCAGATAGGTTCGAGACATATTTTGGGACTGGAAATGGTCGATTCTAATCTTGTCCATAAGCTACCGGATTCCTCAATGGTATAACGAACAGGTGTCTGGTTCACCAATACATACACTGCGCAAAAAAAATAACATTATGGAAATCTCAAACTTTTTTTACAACTGAAGGTGTTCTCAATGATAATTATTTTTATCAGAATTATGTATGCATATGTTATCCATTTCAACGTTTTTCTTCAATACAGATGTTTTTTTTCCAGCAGGAATAAAAAAAGATGATATTATCAGATTTTGAATGTATTGGCTCCATTCTAAAATCAGTTGTTTGAGATCAATTCTAGTGATCAATAGTTATTCTTTCGTTTGATTTTCTACACTCGATCGCTATGCAACGCGAAACACGCAATTTGACCCAAGAGGAATGTGCCCAAGCGGTAGTTTTGCGAGAAGAAGGGTGGACATACACAAGAATTGCAGAAAGGTTTGGAGTTTCCCATACAAGTGTGTCCAGAATGGTGCAGCGATTCAGGAGACAGGTATGAATGTCCGAAGACCAGGACAGGGTAGACTACGTTGACAACTGCCATTCAAGAACGTTACTTGGCCTATAACTCGAAAACAAAAGAAGATAGAGGAATGCAGTTGATGGCATTATCAGTTTCTCTTAAATAACCACCGTAACGTGTCATTCATTTTTCTCTATCTGTATTTTCCTGAAAACTTAATATGGGTTTTCTCTCCCAGTCTCTGAAATAAGAAAGAATTAGAAAAAATATTTTAATAATATAAGAAAGGCCCCTGCGTAAAATATTTGAGCACTAATTTATCAGGGGCCAAAACTTTACGAGAAAAAATTGTTGCCTAACCATGAACAGAAAGAAAATGAAAACACTTTGAAATCTTAAGCGTTACGTTTCGGAGTCTAAATCAGACTCTTTCGTCAGACAATAACTGATTTTCATGCAACTTTGCAGAATCGTGACAGTTTTATTGATTTTTGGATTGACATTTGTCAAAACATGATGAACATAGATCAATATTGATTACTAGATGTTGAAATCGTTATTTTATTTCAAAATTTCCTGAAATTAGTTCTTTTTTCAATAAATCCATCCAAATTCGATCTATTCCTACTGAACAATTGGCAAGATTATTATCCTCATCCAATAAAATACACGCTGACTCCTTGATTTTTCTTTTATAACCATCAGGTTCCGTCAATAGGATTTTTGTTGTTTTCCAATCAAAACAAGAAATGATTTACGATCATCATTAACAAAAACTAAACCTTTGAATGAGAACCAAAAATCAAGAAATTGTATTTCTAATATTCCCTGTATTTGTGGAAAATCTTATACAGGAGAAACATCAAGACTATTAGAAATCAGAAAACGTGAATATAGGAATAACATAAAAAATAGAGATATTGGTAGATCACAGATAGCAGATCATGTGTGTTCCAATACCGGCAATCACATGATGGATTGGAATGGAACAATAATCCTAATGACGGAACCTGATGGTTATAAAAGAAATATCAAGGAGTAAGCTTGTATTTTGTTGGATGAGGATAATAATCTTGCCAATTGTTCAGAAGGAATAGATCGAATTTGGATGGATTTATTGAAAAAAGAACTAATTTCAGGAAATTTTGAAATAAAATAACGATTTCAACATCTAGTAATCAATATTGATCTATGTTCATCATATTTTGACAAATGTCAATACAAAAATCGATAAAACTGTCACGATTCTGCAAAGTTGCATGAAAATCAGTTATTGTCTGACAAAGAAGTCTTATTTAGACTCCGAAACGTAACGCTTAAGATTTCAAAGTGTTTTCATTTTCTTTCTGTTCATTGTAAGCCAACAATTTCTTCTCGTAAAGTTTTGGCCCCTGACAAATTAGTGCTCAAATTTTTTACGCAGGGGCCTTTCTTATATTATTAAAAATTTTTTTCTAATTCTTTCTTATTTCAGAGACTGGGAGAGAAAACCCATATTAAGTTTTCAGGAAAATGCAGAGACCTCCCAGAAAATATTTCAATAGATATTTCTCTATCTGTCACGGTTAAAACGTTCTAGTTCAGGTATCACCAATTTTGTCCACCCTGTACAGTTATCTCTGTACACTTTGATTTGATCGTATTCCTGCTTTCAAATGTTGGAATGTAATTTTTGCTTTTTTCATTTTCATAGATGGGTACATTTCTTTAATCTCCCTTCAGCATTTTTTTCATTCATTTGGATTCCTCAATATTTTCTTCAGCGGTTTTGGAATTTTTTGTAGCTTTTCTACATAATTATTTTTCGAAATCTTTGAGGCTTCATTGTATGGTTCTTTTACATTTTCTTGTCATGAATGGTACGTATCCTAGTAATGAATTGGATTTGAAAATAATTAAATTACGACCCCTCTTTGACAAATAAAATTTCTTATGCTCACATAGAAAAATGAATGCACCTCATATAAATAGTTCCTGGTAGGAATACCGTTGTAACCATAAACGTAATCAATTAACCAAATATAAATTCAACACAATTAACATGAAGCGTGGGAAAATTATGTGAACTACATCTTCCCCCTATTGAAATGACCGCATAGTCTTAACATAACCAGAAATTATCCGAATAATACAAAATATTATATGTGATATAATAATGATTAATTGGAATTATTGAATGGAGTTCAAGCAAAAGAGGTGGGACAAGTAATAGTTTTATTACAGTCTTCTCTCCTTCAAGAACAATAATTCTAAATAATTAGAGACGATAAACCAGGTCAAATACGTTGGGCTTTGTGTTTGTGATTGGTGCTTCATAAATATTTTTTTTATTATACTCTTTCCCGAGTGTGAATTTTATCATCATGGTTTCGAATTTTTCATAATAAGCTTGAAATAGTTGTTGGTACATTATTTGGGCTATTTCCATTATCTATACTGTTGGAATTTACCGACGTTTCGGCAAGCATTCGCCTGCCGTCATCAGGGTGTTGTTGGTCCTGAGAAGGACCGGTCTTTGCCAAACTTGTTCCGTTTGGACTTTTGCGCTCCATACTATCCAACTGAGTTGTGGGAATGCAAACGCGAGTTGTCAGAGGTGCAAACTCCGCAACTCAACCCACTCTGACTAACAGTATACTGAAGTAGGAAATTCTCATTTAACTCGAGTTGTTCTGACACTTGGACATAAATGTCATGAATAAATAATAAACATCAATGTCACAAGAAGGCTGATGACAGAATTGACAAGACTCAGTCTCACTTCAAGAAGAAGAAGAAGAAGTCATAAATCAACTGTACTTATCTTTTGTGTAGTTGGTTTGCACAGTAGGTTAGGCTACGTCAGGACTGGCAGTTGATTTATGACTTCTTCTTCTTCTTCTTGAAGTGAGACTGAGTCTTGTCAATTGTGTCATCAGCCTTCTTGTGACATTGATGTTTATTATTTATTCATGACATTTATGTCCAAGTGTCAGAACAACTCGAGTTAAATGAGAATTTCCTACTTCAGTAGACTGTTAGTCAGAGTGGGTTGAGTTGCGGAGTTTGCACCTCTGACAACTCGCGTTTGCATTCCCACAACTCAGTTGGATGGTATGGAGCGCAAAAGTCCAAACGGAACAAGTTTGGCAAAGACCGGTCCTTCTCAGGACCAACAACACCCTGATGACGGCAGGCGAATGCTTGCCGAAACGTCGGTAAATTCCAACAGTATAGATAATGGAAATAGCCCAAATAATGTACCAACAAATATTCCATTATCAAGAATATCTCGTTCACAATAAGCTTGAGATAGCTTGGTATTTTTACACCTGTAAAATCATAATTAATAAAACTAAGTCTAAGAAATTTTATAAAAAGGAAAAAATAGAAAATGATTTATCTTCTTGCGAATAACGCCAGTAGGTGTCGCTACGTTTAATAGCGTTTTCGTGATAGTATTGTATATGTTATTTATTCGGTGTACTAAATTTTCTAGTAATATTAACGCATCTGAGTCCATGTGTTATTACACCTATCTTTCTTCCGAACACTACGGAAAATTTTATGACAAAATGTTTTGAACAAATCTCCATTCTACTATTATATATGTTAACAATTACTGTGTGTTTTGAGTTGCCTAAACGGATGTTTTGGGGGCGCATTGATTCTTTTGTCTGGTGACTTCCGACAACCATTACCGGTAATTCCAAAATCGACGGCTGCCGATGAAATAAATGCTTGCCTAAAATCATCAACTTCAAATTTGGCTTGGTCATAAAGCTCTCAATTCAGTTGATTGATGCGGTTGAAATACTACCAATAGATATTTGCAGCCCACAAAAATCCAAAAAACACCTGCACCACAAAAATTGTTGAAAATGATTTTTTGTTACTGCAAAAAAAGATGCACTACATCATGCACCTGCAGAAAAATTAGTCTTTTCTGTAACGCTACATGTGGGGAATGTGCAGGTGTTAATTGCCAAAACAGTGGTCCAATCTTTGGCAAAGATGAAGAAATAATTGACAATGGCGACAGCCACTCAGAATCAGATTAATTTTTCGACACAAAAAGTATTGATTTCACGTGAATAAAGTGATGAATAAATGAAATGTTTGAATGATATTTTCATTTTGTTATCTTGAACATATAGGGGTTGCTTTTAGGGGTTGAAAAATAAAAATAACTGAAATTAACATTGATCCAAAATACTGTTATGAAATTGATTGAAATTAATGAATTATAACAATAAAAACCCATTTTTACACATTTTATGCTGAAAGGGAGTGATTTATACGGTCTTGAAGTATATGAAGATCTTCATTAAACTTCATAAAACGCTACTGAGGCCCAAACATTATTTTGATTTACGTTAAAACAAGTTTCTTTCAATTTTGGATAAAGGGGTTGTTTTCACCTTTAAAAATAATAAGCATAAATCGTTATAGGGTAGGAGTAGGAGACAGTAGTGCACATATCAAAAATTTGATAGAATTCGGAGGTAATGCCTTATTTTCGCCCTCATTGACTGGACTAATTGTACCGGACAATTTTATGTCCACTTTCAAGGTATTATACCGTAATAGTTTATTATAATATTAAAGTTGCTTTTTATTCATCGATTGAAGCAGTACGAAATCTGCCGGGTCAGCTAGTTCTTGAATAAACGAATTCTCTTGAGCACTTCAACGTGTAGACACCAAAATATGGTGTGTAAACACTCGGCCTCATTGCTAATTATAATGGTGAGAACTCCGATGACTCAAGCGTAGTTGGCTACCAGTATTACCTCCAAAGAAACGACTTCCTTGTTTTTCGCTAATGATTCTACGGTGATTAAAGTTGCACAAGAACTGGTGAAGGTATGAGATGGACATGTTGTTGAGTTAGCACTGGGTAAACTGAATATTTATTTCGCAGGAAAAAAGATTGGAAAGAGGAAGACTAAGACAAATAAGGTTCTGAAAGTTGCTTAAGATATCCAGAAAAAACGCATACATTTCGATAGATTTTTTCCAGTTGATCACATCTTCAGATATATAGAGTCTCTATGAATTATTGTAACGTCATAGTGCGCTTTTGAAATTTTTTTACTTTGCCGTTTCATAGACAGACTTTGCACATTTGGAATTTTGTATGCCTAGAATGAATGGCAATCGCTAAATATTAAAAAAAGTCTCATAATTCATATTAACAATAATCCAATTTATATGTAACAATCATTTATCGTTGGAGATTTCAACGATGCGTCAGGCGAGAAACATGTCGCACCATTTTTTTTTTTGTATTGCGGCATCGACTACTCTGATCATCAGCCAGTAAACTTGATTTTGAAGTGCAGAAACGAATTGTAATCATATAAATATATCGTCAAGTTTACGATGACTATACACTGCGCAAAAAAATTAACGCACATTCTGAAAATCTCAATTTCAATGAAAGTTAACTCTACATTGACTTTATAACTTATTTTTCATGTTCTCTCGGAAAAGTTTTGAACGAAACAAGACATATTAAATGGAAGAAAAATTCAGGATTTCACCGAATCCTATGTGAAAAAAGAGAAATGAACAATTTTCAAAATACTGAAATGCTGATAAGTGATTTAATACTTAGTATTCCACCCCTTGCGTTAATTACAGCTCGGCAACGATGGTTTATTCTCAAAATGAGTGATCTTAAAATATCCTGATCTAATCCTTTCCAGATTTCTCCGAGTTGGATTCCTAAGTCATTAAGAGTAGCTGGATGATTTTCTGAACTTCTCAGCCTTCTATTGAGGATCGATCGGATTGATATCTGGACTTCTTGCTGACCATTTCATCCGAGAGACTTCAACCTCTTCAAGGTACTCCTGAACGATGCGCGCACGATGGGGTCTGGCATTATCGTCCATAAAAATGAAATTTTCACCAATGTATGGGGCAAATGTGCGAGCAGTCAAAGATATTCCACCTCATACCATAATCGATCCCGCCCCGAAACCAGTAGTATTCACTGAGCATATCTTTCATGTTGACGTCTGTATACAGGGGAACGTCGATCACAATGGTAGAGGCAGAATCTAGACCCATCTGTGAAGAGAACTCTTTCCCAATCGGCCTCTTCCCAATGGATATGCTCTCTCGCAAAATCCAAACGCTCTCTTCGATGGGCTGGGGTAAGAGCTGGGCCTCTTGCCGCGACACGAGACCTTAAATCATATTCTCTGAGGCGATTTCTTATTGTCTGAGTGCTAATTTGCACCCCATGAGTTTGCTCAAGCTGATTTTAAAGGAGGCGAGCGGTTGCAAACCGTTGTCTCAACGAATAAATTCTCAAGTGACGTTCTTTAATGGCAGTCGTTACCCGTGGTCTACCCTGTCCTGGTCTTCGGGCATTCATACCTGTCTCCCTGAATCGCTGCAACATTCTGGACACACTTGTATGAGAAAATCCAAACCTTTCTGCAATTCTTGTGCATGTCCACCCTTCTTCTCGCAAAACTACCGCAATACAATCTGTATTGAAGAAAAACGTTGAAAGTGGATAACATATGCATGCATAATTCTGATAAAAATAATAATCATTGAGAACACATTCAGTTGTAGAATAAATTTGAGATTTCCATGATGTGCGTTAATTTTTTTGCGCAGTGTATTATTAACATAGTCTTTAATTATATATATTCTTTTGATTCAGACAGCTAGAATAATAAAATACATATTGAAACAAAAAGGTACCTAGCTGAGGTAGGTGCAACACAAGAAAACCATACAGGTCTGCAGTATGATTAAATGAGGAAAGGGAAAAAACCTCGGCTGAAAAAAAAACCCTTACCCCTCCCGTGAAAAAAATTAGGTACTTAAAATATTAAATATCAAGAAAATCTTGAAAGACATCTGTGTGATCTAAGAGAACATCTTCACGTTATCCGTCGATGGTCTCAGATAAACAGATTCTTCACAAAACGACTCGCAATTCATGATCTGAAATGAAAAAAGACAAAAGCAGAAAAGAAACCAAACATTTAGAATAAATTAAATCATTTTGAAATTAACCACCCATTTCAGAAATGCATTTGTTACTTTGTGTATAGCCTCGAAACCATCTGGAAATTCATAAATGGGACAACTATTGATAAGATGTTTTATAGTCCCCTTAATTTTCTATTCTACCGGCACTTCACAAAAGTTAGTGTTCACTTGCCTTCCCTTAATAATTCCGATATTGCTCGGAATTTCGTAATTATGACTACCGTCAAAATTCGTTTTATTACATTCATCTATGTTTTTCACAACATAAAATGTGTAAATAAGTTATTCAGCCACTCCATACAGATATATTCCAGTTTCATGCAATACAAAATTAAAAAAGGAATGAGGAAAAGATCCAAACACCAAGCTGACGGAAATCTCACATATACCAAGAATGTGGAACAATATTTGAACAAACACGCTTCTAACGCCCAGTAAACATGGTTTTATCTGCTTGGAACATTTCAAATCGACCTGTTCCATCAATAAAATTGAAATTTTATTGAGCAAATCTCTAAAGGTGAAACTATTGTAATAAAAACGTTGTTTTACGATAATTATTCGTGTCGCATAATTTTCAATCATTTATTGGTACGTATAAAATGTATAGCTTGTATAGGTATGGGGAAAAGTGAACTCAGAACCTACACGAAATAAAGACTTCTTGTGAAATCGATTCTCTCATTTATTTCAAGATTTATACGATATGTATTGGATCGAATAATTGAAATATCAAATTCAAAAAATTCGCCCACAACAAGTTTCAAGTGATTTGAATATCACACAACAAATCCGGTAGATAACCATAAAGGCTTTCTCTAAGAATAACAAGTTTGCATAATATATGTATATAAAATCAGTGCAGTATTCGTTGATTATATATGAAGCAAAATCAAAACTTTCTTGGATTTTGTTCATCGAAATTTGACCATTCTGTGCAAGCCAAGGTCAAAGATCCATCCTGTACAACGATAAGAGAGATGAATAAATTCCTAATTTGTTGTATCAATCATCTACACTGCGCAAAAAAATTAACGCACATTATGGAAATCTAAAATTTATTCTACAGCTGAAGGTGTTCTCAATGATAATTATTTTTATCAGAATTATGCATGTATATGTTATCCACTTTCATTGTTTTTCTTCAATACAGATGGTTTTTCCCAGCAGGAATAAAAAAAAATATTATAAGATTTTGAATGTATTGGCTCCATTCTGAAATCAGTTGTTCTCAATCAATTCTAGGCATCAATAGTTTTTCTTTCTTTTGATTTCCTACACTCGATCGCTATGCAACGCGAAACACGCAATTTGACCCAAGAGGAATGTGCCCAAGCGGTTGTTTTACAAGAAGAAGGGTGTAAATACACAAGAGTTTCAGAAAGGTTTGGAGTTTCCCATACAAGTGTGTCCAGAATGTTGCAGCGATTCAGTGAGACAGGAATGAATGACCAGGACAGGGTGGACCACGGGTAACAACTGCCATTCAAGAACGTTACTTGAGAGTTTTTTTCGTCGGGACAATGGTTTGCAACCGCTCGCCTCCTTGAAAATCAGCTTGAGAAAACTCATGGGGTGCAAATTAGCACTCAGACAATAAGAAGTCGCCTCAGAGAATATGATTCAAGGCCTCATGTCTCGACAAGATGCCCAGCTCTTACCCCAGCCCATCGAAGGGCGCGTTTAGATTTTGCGAGAGAGCATATCCATTGGGAAGAGGCCGATTGGGAAAGAGTTCTCTTCACAGATGAGTCTAGATTCTGCCTCTTCCATTGTGATCGACGTTCCCTTGTATACAGACGTCCACATGAAAGATATGCTCAGTGCAATTTCCTGAATACTTCTGGTTTCGAGGGAGGATCGATTATGGTATGGGGTGGAATATCTTTGACTGCTCGCACAGACCCATAGTCGTTGATAATGGAGCTATGAATGCTGATAAGTATATAAGGAACATTCTTGAAGAGCATGTAGGCCATTTGCCCCATACATTGGTGAAAATTTCATTTTTATGGACGATAATGCCAGACCCCATCGTGCGCTCATCGTTCAGAAGTACCTTGAAAAGGTTGAAGTCTCTCGAATGGAATGGCCAGCAAAAAGTCCATATCTCAATCAGATTGAGCAGGTTTAGGACAACCTCAATACAAGGCTGAGAAGTTCAGAAAATCATCCAGCTACTCTTAATGATTTAGGAATCCAACTCGGAGAAATCTGGGAAGGATTAGATCAGAACATTTCAAGATCACTGATTTTGAGTATGAACCGTCGTTGCCGAGCTGTAATTAACGCAAAGGGTGGAAATACCAAGTATTAAATCACTTTTGAAACATAGATGAATTCAAAATAGTAATCATCGAAATGAATACCATTTTCAATTCCCAGGCTCAGAGATCTTTTATCATGAGGTTGGAGAAATGATATTAGATTTTGTCACTGAGATGAGAGATATACCGGTTTCGGCCTTGTTGAGCCTCATCAGTATCCCGCACATCTTCGGGACAAAATCTTCATAAAAAACTTCAGAAGAGGAAGTACAGATTTCTTTTTTTGCATTTGATTGGAGATGTGAAACTTCATTTTGACGCAATTGGATGTCACCACCTTAGTACTTTGTAATATTTTACTCATTACTTCACAACCAATTGCTATAAATTCTGAAGTTTTCTATGAAGATTTTTTCCTGAAGATGTGCGGGATACTGATGAGGCTCAACAAGGCCGAAACCGGTATATCTCTCATCTCAGTGACAAAATCTAATATCATTTCTCCAACCTCATGATAAAAGATCTCTGAGCCTGGGAATTGAAAATGGTATTCATTTCGATGATTACTATTTTGAATTCATCTATGTTTCAAAAATGTTCTCGATGTGCCTTCGTAAAGGCAAAGAATTTTCTTTTTCTTATATTAAATCACTTATCTGTCTTTCAGTATTTTGAAAATTGTTCATTTCTCTTCTTTCACATAAGATTCGGTGAAATCCTGAATTTTTCTTCAATTTAATGTGTCTTGTTTCGTTCAAAACCTTCACGAGAGGACATAAAAAATAAGTTATAAAGTCAATGTAGAGTTAACACTCATTAAAATTGAGATTTTCAGAATGTGCTTTAATTTTTTTTGGCAGTGTATCATGAGAACGAAGCAGATCATGGTGATTTTTCTTAAACTTAGAATAAACATGAAAGATAGTTTTTTACGATGTACTAAACGATTCGATGAAAATATTTCATTGGGGCAATAAAAATTATTAATTAAATTACTTTTTTCGAAAAGAATTGTTTGCTCCTTTTCTTTTGGAAAGTCTCAACAAAAAATTAATACTACTCCTTTGTATTCTCAGATTCATGACATTTTTCGAGGTAACTGTAAACGTTGCCCACACAATGCAGAATAAAATCGAAATAAATTAATGCATATCAAAATGCAAAGCGAAGCTCACAAATGAATTGGGAATATCAATAACGAATCATTTTGTAGAAACCTGTTTCCGAAGAATCCGATTGAATGTTTTGTTCATTCAATTCGCCCGATACGTAGAATTTGCATTTTTTATTTATCGTGTTGTGGAATTGAATTCGTTAACATCTGGTGTCGTTAATGATTGACAGGGTGTTGCTGAAATTGAAAGGTTTAGATAGGATTTGTTTGAATTTCGATTTGGATGAAATATTGATGATGGTAGTGCTTTCACTTTTTGGTGACAAATGTATATGTAAGTAGCGTTTTCAAATGCAGGAATAACATATCGTACGAACAACAAGTGAAACTAGTGAAAGTTGCGAATATCAATTATTTAAATTTTTATCTTGAGAAATCATGTTTTTGAAGTTTTCCTGTAGTTCGTAATCTTCATTTCTGTGAGTCGAATTTAAACACAACTTTCTTAAATTTCATCGGAAAACACCATATTAGTCGGTGAGGAATAAAGAGACAAATATGCAATTTTTTTCTTAAACAACTTTCAAATTCTTTATAGTTCAGCTATTTGATTTTTTTTAACGAATGATGATGAAATTTTTCTAGGTCATCAGAAAATATTGAAATAAAATCAAATTATCAAGGAATATTCCGATTATAATAGTTATTTATAATGCATTGATATTTTTCCACGGGTATGAATGAAATTCTAAAAATCGCCACGAATCGCAACATTATTTACACTAATTCTTTGAATTTTTATTGAAATTAATGAAGAATTTCTATAAATATCGTTTAGTGATTTCTGAATTGACAAATATTGATTTTTGCTTTTATAAATTTGAGAGATAATAAATAAACACTAAGGTGATCATTTTCGTTTTCGCCCTGTATTTCAGAGACAAAACAAGATGGAATATTTCTGCTTGAGAATTCAAAGGTTTCACAAAAAAGTGACACACGGTCGCGAAAACCGCATGTCTCTATATTTAATAATAGCTGAGATACAGTGCAGTCACTCACCCAATTTGGGACACAGTGTACATTTTCTTCTCGAAATTTTATGTTTCATCCTTTCTCTGTGAAATTTGCAGAATATTGAATTGTTCAAAAAATTTTTTCATGAAATCCAGTTCTTGAATTGTATTTCATTTTTATACTAACAAATAGTGCAATAATTTATGTAAGAGATCATTAATTATTTAAAAATTCGTTCGACAGAAAGGAGTGAAAATATAAGAAAGTTAAATAAAACTCATGAGAGGATTCGAAGAATGAATATATAGCTTCTGTACTCAAATATTTATTCATAATAAAAATATCTATTGAAATTTTGTCTGGGATTTCTTTGCATATTCCTGAAAACTTGATTTGGGTTTTCTCTCCCAGTCTCTGAAACAAGAAACAATTAGAAAATTTTTTCAAATAAAAGAAGAAAGGCCCCTGCCTAAAAATTTGACCACTAATTTGTCAGGGGCCAAAACTTTACAAGAAGAAATTGTTGCCTAACAATGAACAAAAAGAAAACACTTTGAACTCTGAAGCATTCGGAGAATTCGGAGTCTAAATCAGACTTCTTCGTCAGAAAATCTCTATTTTTCATATAATTTCGTAGAATCGTGACAATATTCTGATTGACATTTGTCAATATATGATGAACATAAATAAATATTGACTACTAGATGTTGATAACGTTATTTTATTTATGTCGATTAAATTTTTGTAATTTGGCAACATGGCTGAGAAGAATTGATAAAAATTTTCAATCATATCAATAATAAAGAACCTACAATAAAATTCTCAATGGAGTTTGAACAAAATAATGTACTTTCCTGTTTCGATAAGAAATTTTCAAATCATTTTGGAACAAGTGTGTTCAGAAAAAAGACACACACAAATCGATATCTGAATTTTTATTTTAATCATCAAATAAGTGTTAAAAGAGGTATTATGAAAACACTTTATGATAGAGCGCAATTTATTTCATCGACAACTGAAATACGTAATGACGAAATCAATTTCATAAAAGATATTCTTGAGGGTAATCAATACCCAACGAATTTCATAGAAAAAACTATTTCAAATTTAGAGAAAACAAGTTCGCGTCAAAACGATAATTACAATCAGGAACCAACAACAAACCGTCAAGAACAACCAATTTTAATAAATTTGTTTCCTTGTGCTCATGGACTTTCAGAAAAAATTAATAGAATTGGTTCTATATTCAACATGAGAATTGTTTTCGAATCAAAAAATGATTTTCGATCTTTATTAACAAAAATTAAACCTTTGAATGAGAACCAAAAATCAAGAAATTGTATTTTCAATATTCCCTGTATTTGTGGAAAATCTTATACCGGAGAAACATCAAGACCATTAGAAATTAGAAAACGCGAAAAAAATAATAACATGAAAAATAGAGATATTGGTAGATCGCAGGAAGCAGATCATGTTTGTTCCAATACAGGCAATCACATGATGGATTGGAATGGCAAAAAAATTCTAATGACGGAACCTGATAATTATAAAAGAAAAATCAAGGAGTCAGCTTGTATTTTGTTGGATGAGGCTAATAATCTCGCCAATTGTTCATTAAGAATAGATCGAATTTGGATGGATTTATTGAAAAAAGAACTGGTTCCAGGGAATTTTGAAATAAAATAACGATATCAACATCTAGTAATCAATATTAATCTATGTTCATCATATATTGACAAATGTCAATCAAAATATTGTCACGATTTTACGAAGTTGTATGAAAAATAAAAATAGTGTTTTCTTTTTGTTCATTGTTAGGCAACAATTTTTTCTAATAAAGTTTTGGCCCCTGACAAATAAGTGCTCAAATTTTTACTCAAGGGCCTTTCTCTATTATTTAAAAAAAAAATTCTAATTGTTTCTTGTTTCACATAATAAAAGTTCCAGAAGGCACAGATATGCTTCCACTACTTCGAAATTCATAAATGAGCCTTGATGATTATTTTAACACTCGTTTTCGAATTTTGAACTAGTTGAAAAATATCATTGCCTTCTTCCCTTGCATTTGAATAACTATTCAACAATACCGGTTAACTGTCTTCGATTGAAAAGAGTCAACTCCAACTTTTACTTTCCTGGCTCGACGTGGTATGTATTAGTTTTTTCAGGAGTTCTCTCTCATCTCCCTATGCATGGCAATTATTAAGCCATCAGGAATCTACGATGAATCTTGCCCATAACGGAAACTTAATGGTTTCTACTTTCATATGTCATAATGCAGATCAGTCGGAAGCTTTTGATCCGCTCGACGACTGATGATTCGCACTTTTTACTAGAATAATCACTTACTGAAGGCTTACTTACTCTCGCGGTGGTTCTTGAGATGGTGGAGACGATTTTCTCACGTAGGTAAGAATTATACGGAATTGTCATCATTATCTTCAACTATGATATCTTTTTGTTTGTGTATTTCTATTTCAAGAATGATCCTCTGAAGAGTTTTTCACAGAGATTTATACATGTAGTGTCTAACTTTATGTTTGATTCGGATCATTTCGAGAGGTCTAACTGTGTTTTTTTCTATAAGTTGATTGAATTTTCATTTCTCTTTCTGGAAGATATTTCAGGGTTCTCCCTCGCATTCTCTAAAACAGTTATCAATAAAAATAGTTATTTATGATATGAGTGTTAGAAGTGACGTTTTATTTTGTGAGTGAAAAAGTTTGTGAAATGAGCGGAGCAAATTGGAATTTCATTCACGAACAAAATAAAATCACTTTTAATACAAATACCAATGTACAATGTTTCTTGTACAACTGCCCTATTTTGATGATGAAATGTGCGAATTTTCAATGACAATAAACTTCAAAATGGATTTCAATATTCAAATAGTCAAAAGGTTGTTGTGAAAAGCAAACGTTGCCAACGTTATGATTACTAACAAAGGAGAAAAGACGCGGTCATTTGAATTTCGTTCCTGTCCAATTTTCGTCTTGGGTTTTTAACTGCTTAATATGTTTGTCGAGAGTCCAATTATTAATAAAAGTAACGATTTGGTTGTTCCTCTGGATATTGAAAAGTCTGAAAGAAGAGCAAATCTGGAACTCCAACCTAAAAAATCTGTTCAGCAGTATATGTGTATATGGAGTTCATCAACTTTGTGGAGCAAATTTTCAATGATAAAGTCGAGCGCCCTTGTTAAAAATGGTGTGGATTTTAGTAAATCTTTTAAGGTAATAGCATATTTGAAACGGAAAAGTGAAGGATATCGTCCCACAAATTCGAAAATTCTCACTCGTGAACAAGTTGAAAAGTTTATGAAGGAGGCACCAGATGAGAAATACTTGATGGTTAAGGTTGCAATAATTTTTGGATTATTTGGAGCCTGTTGGCGTAAAGAATTGTGTAATTTATCAGTGGAAGACATCGAAATAACAAATAAATCATTGGTTATATAACTTTTCAATACAAAAACGAAAGTCAGTCGTTCTTTCAGTATTATTGGGAAGTATGTAGACTATTTTCATAAGTACTTTGCACTGCGCCCTTCTGTCATCAAACATCGTCGTTTTTTCCTGAAATACATGAAAAATAAATGCACTGCCAATGCAGTTGGTATTAATACATTTGGGAAAATTCCATCTATTGTTGCCGAATTCCACAAACTGCCAGAACCAAAGCAATATACAGGACACTGTTTTCGAAGATCCTCCGCTTCATTGCTAGCAGAATCAACAGCAAATATTACGGATATAAAAAAACATGGTGGATGGAAGTCTACGACGGTAGCCGAGGGCTATGTTGACCATTCCATTGCATATAGAAATGTCATTGCTGATAAAATTCTCCTAACCTCAACAGATTTTGGATCATCATCATCCAATATTGTCCTTCCGGTTTCTACAAGTACTGATGGTGCTGAGGATTCTAATAATGTGTTGCGAAGCTCCCTAATGTCACAGGGCATTAATGTTAGTAGATGTTCTAGTTTTACGATTAATATTAATGTTCATAAGTAATGATTGTTCAATATTGATAATAAATATTTGCAATTGCTGAATTTTTCTCATCTGATTTCATCATGAGAAAATAGAGTGCTTAAAATATTTTCAACACTAATGTTGAAAATATTTTTAACACGCTTCCACGTAAACAATCAATTTTAACATTGTTTGCTGTCATTAAAAGTGTCACTACGGACTTATATGGAAGAAAATTAAAAAAAATATGCTAATTTCCTCAAACTGGATTCAGATGATCGTCTGCCACGAATAAAATATTATTAGTTTTTTTCTGATTCATCCATTCACCATAGTGAAAAATAGTACAAAATTCCTGCTTTACGAGATCTGTAAATTTAAAGATTGATCTTAGGTAAGTGTTGGTTTTGTAGCCTTTCCGAGGATGTTTCAAGCTATAATCAGAACAATATTTTCCTTTAATACCATTGTTTTGATAATGAAGGATAATGAATTAAAGTGATTTAAACTCGACCAAGCACTAAGTTATAGTTGTACGAAGAGAAATGGATGTTATTTTCTCTGCTATCGTTGTCCGGTGCAACTTAGCTCGCACCAGTGATATAAAACGATTTGTTCTAGGGAAAGGCTATTTTATGCCAATACATATACTCAATGACACTGATAATTACCACAAACGTACCATTTTGTTTTATTATTCCGTCAAGTCAGTTTACGTTAAGTATAATATTTGTATTTCCTTTATAAGTAGGTGTGCCACGATATACTGCCTATCAATCATTGGCTCGATTTCTCTTCTCAACTGTTAAATACGAGCGCATTGAAGAAAATTGTCACTGTCAGGTGGTCAGGAATAGATGAGGTTTAAATTTGGTCGATCAGTTTGTTACCGATGGCATGTCTATATCCATCTTCTTGAAATTTTTTAAATCCATATGTTCTAGTATACAGGGTGAGTCTTTGACAGAGGTCAAAAGAAACACCATTACTCTCTCGCGAATATAAGTGGTTGATCTAATGCGCTGAAAAACGTTTGTGTCGCGTTTCCAGAGTTAGCATAGCTGAAAGTTTAAACATCTTTTTTCTAATATTACTGGGAAAAAATGGTACCTATACGAAAAAAGAATTTATCTTGAACAAAAGAATCTATTGTTGGACTATAAGTAAAAGTCAAGGACTCGCCTTATATAGACAGAGGGTGTTGAAATGTCACGATGATGACAATCGATTGGAAATTCTGCGAAAAAATTTGAATACTTCCGAGAGAAACTTACACATTTTGTGCATTGTGCGAAAGGTATTAGAAGAAATTGAGGTATAAAATGGAAGCGAAACTTTTATGGCATTTGTCAATAGGCTGTAGCTTCAAGAAAAATGGTCTCACAAGAAATAACGAATAAGTAAATTGTAACTCCGGATTTCTTGTTTCTGGATTAGTACTTTGAAATTTTGTATAGCGTCAGCGGTTTTTGGGTAATATCAGTAAAACCATTAACAAAAAATGTTGAAAATGTTTTAATTTCCGTTTTTTCGTCCAAGGGCGGGAAAAATATCTTGTTTTTGATTAACCACTATGAGGATTATTTTTCAGCTTCGATTCTTTTTTTTTTATAGACATTGATACGTCCACTCCTTATGGAGATATCGGCTATCAAATGAAAAAGAATCCTTTTTTCTTTGATTACCGATATCTCAGTAACCAATGATCGCACGGGAAATTAAAGGTAGGTTTCGAGAACTTGAATGAATCCCCTTCAACAGTTTTCCATTGCTATTCCGAAAAAAAAATTGTTGACACATGAAGAAAAAAAATGGCTTTTAGTGTTTTTTGTGGAAAGCGGTAGATCGAAAAAAGTGTCATATATAAAAATTCGGCATTCTCATTAAAAAAATTGGATGGAATCTTGATTCACCACTATTGGACTAGCCAGTACAGTCAAAAATAATTCAAGGTAACGCACTGAGAACTGTTGATTGATTTTCAACATTTTTTTGTTGATGGTTATTCTAATATAACTGAAAAACTAGTGGCGGTACAAAATTCAATAGTTCTTATTCAGAAACAAAAATCAAGAAGCCACAAATTGGTTTTTTGTGATTTTTTGTACGACCATTCAACGGCCCGTTGAAAATTACGCAAAACCTTTCGGTTTTTTTTTTTTTGACCCTTAACTTTCCCAGTAGATTAGTATGAACGACATCTGACAGTATATGAGGTTTCTTCTTTATACTCCCTCACCCCATATTAGGCCTGAAGCTCATTCTAAACGCTTCTTCTATTGGAACTTCCATAATTTAGGATTCTTGATCAGAATTTTTTGTACAATTCAAAAAATTATCATTGCAATATGAATAGTTTTTTACAATTTTTTTTTTGTTTCAGAATTTACAATTGGAAAGGCTGATATATGGTAAGTTATAAAAACGAATTTTGTGAATTGATGGTTTGTTATAAATGATGGTTTCTACATTTTTCACAACAACTGAGGACATTTTTCCCAACCTCGTGATCTTCATTGTGAATCTGTATAAGTAACTCAATGTAACTTTGTTAGTGAAGGAACTTATCTGTAGTTAGCATTGATGTCAAGTAATGTATTAGGATTTCATTCAGTATAGATATTATGATAGGTATTGACAATCGGTCCAAAGATGTTTTTATTCGGGATTGTACAGAATGGACATAATTCGGTGTTAATCTCCTCATTTCGCTAACTTTTAAAAGGCCAAACGTTAGGTGAAATTATTCCTAATGGACCATGGCCAGTAAGCCGGGAGACTCTTTCAATTTTAAGGGGTTTCATTGCGATCTTAAGGTCTATTACGCTACAAGTATTTGCATGGTTATCTATAGCTCCCTCCTTATTGTGTAGATGATTCTAAGAACTATGTCGATACTGTCAGCTTCTTGCTAGTATAATACAGTCCCTTCTAACGGTACTCACTCGCAAGGATTAAAAATTTCCCTTTCGTTTTGTTGAAAGTGAACGAAAAAAAGGAAATGAAAAAATTCCAACATGCTCTGCCTAGTGTTCACTCCCATCGTACCTTTCGATGCATTCTTTTATTTGAGCGAATTCGTGATCTATGTTCTCACGTAAAGCAACGCGATGGAAAAAGTAAAAGTTTATTGTCTCGGTCATTTTGATTTTGCCATTTCAAATGCACAGAGTAATGGTGTTCATGATCGGATCGTATACAGTTCATTTGTTTTATGTATGGCATGACGTCAGAGAACTGAAGGAAAACATCGTTGCCAGATTGTTAAAATAGTCCTTTCACTGCTTACAAAACACCATACTCATCACGGTTTAAAATACGAATCAAAGGAATTGAGGCGTATACTAGAGTCCTTGTTGAATGAATCAATAAGAACCCAAAAACTAGAAGGATTACACATCTACTATTCTAGACATGCAAAATAATGGTTATGTTCAAACCGATGTTACGTTTGATTTTTCCAATATTTTATGTTTTTTTCATATTATGTAATGTTACATTTTATCGAATACAAATTTCAGTCCATTCTAGGTATTATGGAATATACAGGGTGGGTCAATCGGTCGGTAACTCTTGGAAATTTGGTGTTAGGAGAATGATTCAATTTTTGACGAAATCAACGGTACTTAGCGCGTAAAATTGATTTTGTTTTGAATCTACAGGCTGGTCCAAAAGTGGTGAAACATGATACCAACCGGTTTTTCAAACTAGAGGTCATATCTTAAATTCCCGAAAAGTCTTCAAGTCCTTCAAATTCACGGATCAACCTACAAGTAGTCAGAAAGACATTGCAATCTTTTAAAAATGAACTTTGAAAAATACAAATAAGTTCATTCGTTTGAGTGCAGTTACACAATGTGAAACAGCCTGGATAACAACTCTTAACATGGTAGGCGGTGTTTGGATATATGTGATCTCTTGTTGTTCAGAATCCAAGGCATAATGGTAAAATTCTGTAAATTAGAAGAATTATCGTCAAAATTTAAAAATTCAGTTTCTCGGAGCTGCAATTTTGGGAAGCCCTATAGGACAAAGCGGATGTAAGAATTGCGTGAAAATCTGATATATTGGTCCTTAGGTTAATATGAATAAATTGCTCCACATGAGTTCGGGATATTAATATTGACTTGAATTGCAAAAATATATAGTTTAAATGAGATTTTTTGATGAAAATTCATATAAATATGATTTCAAGTTGCAGGAAATAAAATTAATTCAAGCCTGTAGGTCTGCAGCGTATACAGGGTGGTTGAGAAAAATCTAGTAAAATAACGAAATTTTATTCCCAGAGAATTCAAGCATTTTAAGACTATGAATACAATGTTTGGCCTCCACAGGCATCAATAACAGCTTGACATCTTCTTTGCATACTACCCACGAGGTTGTTGAACATTTCTTGAGAAATTTGGTTCCATAAACGGGGCAGAAGCTCTCTGTTTAAGGATTCTGGGGTAGGTTGATAATTATCTAATCTTCTTTGGAACATATCCCATGCATGTTCTCTCTGCACTCTGGTGAGTGCAGAGGTATTGGTAAATGTGGAATACCAAGCTCCTCGCACGCATTCTCAACTATGGCTGCACGGTGCGGTCTAGCGTTTTCGTCTAGAAATTGAAAAGTTTCACCAATAGTAGCGTGAAAATTTGGCGAAACATTGTCAATGACATGCTCCCATTGCTCCCTATGGTGTAAGACGGTCATATTCCCAGGAAAAATGTGTAGATCTGTGCGACCGTTGCAACATATCCCGGCCCATACCATAACACTACCCCCTCGGAATGGATGGACATAGCGACGATTACGGGGTATGCGTGGGATTGTCCATATTCTTATTCTTCCAAAATCTGGAAATCGTCCATATCTGTATTCATCAGTCAAAAGGAATCTACGCCATTGATCGTTGCAATTGATATGTTGCCTTGTCCATTCCAGTCTTTGACGCTTATGGTGACGTGTTAATGAAACTCCTCTTAATGGACGTCTAGAACCTATATTCACGTCTCTCAAACGTCGTCTGATGGTTTCGATAAAAACTTAGACCCCATCTGCATTTTGAAGAGTATTCCGTAGCATTCTACAAGTAGATGTAGGCTTTCTTCTCGCCGAAACGGTGATGAAACGATCCTGAGCAGGTGTTGTTTTCTTCGCCCAACAAGCCTTGGTCTTTCCAACACGGAAACTGTCTCCCTGAACCTATTCCAAAAACACTTTGGCTGACTTGGAGCCTTTCCGCTACAACAACCTGAGTTAGGCTACCCTGTAGCATTCCGACAGCCCTATTAGCCTTAGCGTTTGTTGATTTACGTCTTGGCATTTTCAGAAAACTCGTTTCAAATCGAAGCCGTTGATGAACTGACTCCATTTCAAAATTAGAACATTCATGCAGCATACCTATGCAAAGAACTAAACTTCAGAAAAAAGGCGACCAGATTGACGAAATGTCTCATACTGATTTTTATTGGATGGATTCAAATTGTTATTGAGTTTTAAATGAATTTGCAGCGATTTTCTCGAAGATTACATACTTTTCAAAACGATTGAATACCATATCCCTAACTCTTGTGGAGCAGTATATGATATGTAAAATTGGTAAAATTCACTGGGCAAGCTTTTCCTAAGTAAGCGTGCGAGGTCCTTTTCACAACGCAACTTAACTTCATCCAATTAAAAATTAAAAATTCATTGTGTCCCTTCCAGAAGCAATAGGTACACTTCTTGAGACCTTCTATTCCATGTTGGGACATTCTTTCGACTATTTCCATTATCTATGTTGTTGGTATTTACCGACGTTTCGGCAAGCATTCACCTGCCGTCATCAGGGTGTTGTTGGTCCTGAGAAGGACCGGTCTTTGCCAAACTTGTTCCGTCTGGACTTGTGCGCTCCATACTATCTAACTGTGTTGTGGGAATTCGAACGCGAGTTGTCAGCTGTCAGAGGTGTAAACTCCGAAACTGAACCCACTCTGACTACCAGTCTACTGAAGTAGGCAATTCTCATTTAATTGGAGTTGTTTTGACACTTGGACATAAATGTTTAATATAGATAATGGAAATAGCCCAAATAATGTCCCAACAAATATTCCTTTATCAAGAATATCTCGTTCACAACTTCTATTCAATCTTCAAATTCTTAACTATCCGAAATTATCTATGTGAACGAACCAGATACGAGATTTTTATCAGCACGCATCACGATTTCGGCATTCGATCACGAAATCATCACAGAGCGATTCCCGTTCATTCCACGAATCCGCGGTGGTAAACAACCATTTCTAACCACGAGAAAACTAAATAATTATTGCCATCGTAATTATGAAAACATGTTGACGCGCACGTAAAGTCGATAGCTCGAAACTGCCCGGTACCGAGAAGTTATCGGGCTTGTAACGAGGCTATTTCCTCCTCAACGCTCAGTTTCAAGCCTCGGTTCGACGTAAATACACTGCGCAAAAAAATTTACGCACATTCTGAAAATCTCAATTTTGATGAAAGTTAACTGTACATTGACTTTATAACTTATTTTTTATGTTCTCTCGGGAAGGTTTTGAACGAAACAAGACACATTAAATGGAAGAAAAATTCAGGATTTCACCGAATCTTATGTGAAAGAAGAGAAATGAACAATTTTCAAAATACTGAAATGCTGATAAGTGATTTAATACTGTATTTCCACCCCTTGCGTTTATTACAGCTCGGCAACGACGGTTCATACTCAAAATGAATGATCTTGAAATGTTCTGATCTGATCCTTCCCAGATTTCTCCGAGTTGGATTCCTAAGTCATTAAGAGTAGCTGGATGATTTTCTGAACTTCTCAGCCTTCTATTGAGGTTGTCCCAAACCTGCTCAATCGGATTGAGATCTGGACTTCTTGCTGGCCATTCCATTCGAGAGACTTCAACCTCTTCAAGGTTCTCCTGAACGATGCGCGCACGATGGGGTCTGGCATTATCGTCCATAAAAATGAAATTTTCACCAATGTATGGGGCAAATGGCACTACATAATCTTCAAGAATGTTATTTATATACTTATCAGCATTCACAACTCCATTATCAACGACTACTAGGTCTGTGCGAGTTGTCAAAGATATTCCACCCCATACCGTAATCGATCCTCCCTCGAAACCAGTAGTATTCAGGAAATTGCACTGAGCATATCTTTCATGTGGACGTCTATATACAAGGGAACGTTGATCGCAATGGTAGAGGCAGAATCTAGACTCATCTGTGAAGAGAACTCTTTCCCAATCGGCCCCTTCCCAATGGATATGCTCTCTCGCAAAATCCAAACGCGCCCTTCGATGGGCTGGGGTAAGAGCTGGGCCTCTTGCCGCGACACGAGGCCTCAAATCATATTCTCTGAGGCGATTTCTTATTGTCTGAGTGCTAATTTGCACCCCATGAGTTTGCTCGAGCTGATTTTGAAGGAGGCGAGCGGTTGCAAACCGTTGTCTCAACGAAGAAACTCTCAAGTAACGTACTTGAATGGTAGTTGTTACCCGTGGTCTACCCTGTCCTGGCCTTCGGACATTCATACCTGTCTCCCTGAATCGCTGCAACATTCTGGACACACTTGTAGGGGAAACTCCAAAGCTTTCTGCAATTCTTGTGTATGTCCACCCTTCTTCTCGCAAAACTACCGCTTGGGCACATTCCTCTTGGGTCGAATTGCGTGTTTCGCGTTGCATAGCGATCGAGTTTAGATAATCAAACGGAAGAAAATCTATTGATCACTAAAATTGATCGAGAACAACTGATTTTAGAATGGAGCCAATACATTCAAAATCTGATAATATCATATTTTTTATTCCTGCTGGGAAAAAAAACATCTGTATTGAAGAAAAACGTTGAAAGTGGATAACATATGCATGCATAATTCTGATAAAAATAATTATCATTGTAATTATGAAAACATGTTGACGCGCACGTAAAGTCGATAGCTCTAAACTGCCGGTACCTAGAAGTTATCGGGCTTGTAACGAGGCTATTTCCTCTTCAACGCTCAGTTTCAAGCCTCGGTTCGACGTGAATACACTGCCCAAAAAAATTAACGCACATTCTGAAATTTTAATTTTAATGATAGTTAACTCTACATTGACTTTATAACTTATTTTTTATGTTCTCTCGGGAAAGTTTTGAACGAAACACGACACATTAAATGGAAGAAAAATTCAGGATTTCACCGAATCTTATGTGAAAGAAGAGAAATGAACAATTTTCAAAATACTGAAATGCTGATAAGTGATTTAATACTTGGTATTTCCACCCCTTGCATTTATTACAGCTCGGCAACGACGGTTCATACTCAATATGAATGATCTTAAAATGTTCTGATCTAATCCTTCCCAGATTTCTCCGAGTTGGATTCCTAAGTCATTAAGAGTAGCTGGATGATTTTCTGAACTTCTCAGCCTTCTATTGAGGTTGTCCCAAACCTGCTCAATCGGATTGAGATCTGGACTTCTTGCTGGCCATTCCATTCGAGAGACTTCAACCTCTTCAAGGCACTCCTGAACGATGCGCGCACGATGGGGTCTGGCATTATCGTCCATAAAAATGAAATTTTCACCAATGTATGGGGCCAATGGCACTACATGCTCTTCAAGAATGTTCCTTATATACTTATCAGCATTCATAGCTCCATTATCAACGACCACTAGGTCTATGCGAGCAGTCAAAAATATTCCACCCCATAACATAATCGATCCTCCCCCGACCCCACTAGTATTCAGGAAAAGGCACTGAGCATATCTTTCATGTGGACGTCTGTATACAAGGGAACGTCGATCGCAATGGTAGAGGCAGAATCTAGACTCATCTGGGAAGAGAATTCTTTCCCAATCGGCTTCTTCCCAATGGATATGCTCTCTCGCAAAATCCAAACGCGCCCTTCGATGGGCTGGGGTAAGAGCTGGGCCTCTTGCCGCGACACGAGGCCTTAAATCATATTATCTGAGGCGATTTCTTATTGTCTGAGTGCTAATTTGCACCCCATGAGTTTGCTCGAGCTGATTTTGAAGGAGGCGAGCGGTTGCAAACCGTTGTCTCAACGAAGAAACTCTCAAGTAACGTTCTTGAATGGCAGTTTTTACCCGTGGTCTACCCTGTTCTGGTCTTCGGACATTCATACCTGTCTCCTTGAATCGCTGCAACATTCTGGACACACTTGTATGGGAAACTCCAAACCTTTCTGCAATTCTTGTGTATGTCCACCCTTCTTCTCGCAAAACTACCGCTTGGGCACATTCCTCTTGGGTCGAATAGCGTGTTTCGCGTTGCATAGCGATCGGGTGTAGATAATCAAACGGAAGAAAATCTATTGATCACTAGAATTGATCGAGAACAACTGATTTCAGAATGGAGCTAATACATTCAAAATCTGATAATATCTTCTTTTTTCATTCCTGCTGGGAACAAACATCTATATTGAAGAAAAACGTTGAAAGTGGATAACATATGCATGCATAATTCTGATAAAAATAATTATCATTGTAATTATGAAAACATGTTGACGCTCACGTTAAGTCGATAGCTCGAAACTGCCCGGTACCGAGAAGTTATCGGTCTTGTAACGAGGCGATTTCCTCTTCAACGCTCAGTTTCAAGCCTCCGTTCGACGTAAATAGAACGATTTCGTCGCTTATTTACGGACTCGGAACAGAAGCGAGAAAATGACAAGTTTTTGACGTTTATGGTTGTTTATGTCGAGAGATACGCATATTGAGTCTGAAACGTCGATGACAATTTGTTCTCGTACTTTGGACCAATTAGGGTAATAGAGGAACGAAGCAGGCAGTTAATAAGGAAATTGATCGTTCGAATGGCGGCAAATATCCAGCACGTTAATGTTGATTTCACTGAATTTGTAACGGTTTATTAAACTATAAATGTTTTATGATCGTTTTATCAGTGACTTGTTATGAGTCACGATGACATTGAGCAAATATGCCTGTTTCTGCATGCCACAAATGTTTTTTGTACAACTGCCATTAAAAGTGACAGTTTTAATGACAGTTAAATGTTAAAATTGATTGTTCACGTGGAAGCGTGTTAAAAATATTTTTAATATAAGTGTAATATTTGCTCCTGATTCTGCTAGCAATGAAGCGGAGGATCTTCGTAAACAGTGTCCTGTATATTGCTTTGGTTCTGGCAGTTTGAGGAATTCGGCAACAATAGATGGAATTTTCCCAAATGTATCAATACCAACTGGATTGGCAGTGCATTTATTATACATGTAAAAAACGACGATGTTTGATGACAGAAGGGCGCAGTGCAAAGTACTGAAAATAGTGTACATACTTCCCAATAATACTGAAAGAACGACTGACTTTCGTTTTGGTATTTGGAAGTTGTATAACCAATGATTTATTTGATATTTCGATGTCTTTCACTGATAAATTACACATTTCTTCACGCCGACAGGCTCCAAATAATCCGAAAATAGTTGCAATCGAAACCATCAAGTATCTCTCATCTGGTGCCTCCTTTATAAACTTTTCAACTTGTTCACGAGTAAGAATTTTCGATTTTTTGGGACGATATCCTTCACTTTTCCGTTTTAAATATGCTATTACCTTAAAATATTTACTAACATCCACACCATTTTTAACAAGGGCGCTTGACTGTATAAATGACAATTTGCTTCACAAAGTTGTTGAACTCCATATTTTTTATTTTTCTTCTAAGTATGCCAGGAAAACAGTTTCTCTGGAGTTCCCTTCTACATTTTTCAATTCATACCAGGACAGGAAATTGTTATATGCTGCTGAACAGATTTTATAGGTAGGAGTTCCAGATTTGCTCTTCTTGTAGACTCTTCAATATCCAGAGGAACAACCAAATCGTCACTTTTTTTTAATAATTGGACTCTCGACAAACATATTGAGCAGTTAAAAACCCAAGACGGAAATTGGACAGGAACGAAATTCAAATAACAGCGTCTTTTCTCATTTGTTAGTAATCATAACGTTTGCAACGTTTCCCATTCACAACAACCTTTTATTATTCGAATATTAAAATGCATCTTGAACTACATTGTCATTGTCATTCCATTATCAAAATAGGGCAGTTGTACAAAAAACATTGTATGGTATTTGTTTTAAAAATGATTTTATTTTGTTCGTGTTTGTTTCACTCATAAAATAAAACGTCACTTTTAACACTCATATCATAAATAACTATTTCATGATATTCAAATCTAAGGAAAGGGTACTTTCTATTGTTTGAAAATTAAATTACCACTTTCCTTTTTTCTTTCACCATGCAAATAACTCCTGTTCTGAAACTTCATTTCTCTCATAACAGTTTGCATTCCAGCATTTCTAACTACCTACATCAATATGTATATGATAAATTGTATAATACTACTTATGATTTATAATTATTATGATATCAAAACTGTGATAGATTTACACGTAACAATTTGTATACCTAGTTATGCTTATTATTATCGGATAACTTCAAAGCGCGATAATTGATAGCTTCAACGTTTTTGATTGATACATAGATGCATTTCGCAGAAAGTCCTTCATAGAACTTATCGACTCCACATGGATGTTTGTTCATACTGAGATTATCAGGGAATGTAGTAAATAAGATAGTCGTGAGCAAGAAAGGAAAAACATTTGTTTCTTTTACGGGCACGTGCCTATTGCTGGCCGCCTACGATGTAGTGGTAATATTCACCCTAAGGCCATCACGGCAACATCTATGATCTTTATCATGAACTCTTTGATTTCCTAGCGTCTTGCCAGTCGGACCTAGTTTCGGTTACAGAGGCGGCTCCAACATCAAGCAATTCGATCGTTTTGAAAAGTATGTAATCTTCGAGAAAATCGCTGTAAAATCATTCAAAACTCAATAACAACTTGTATCGATCCAATAAAAATCAGTATGAGACTTTTCGTCAATCTGGTCGCCTTTTTTCTGAAGTTTGGTTCTTTGCATTGTCTTCATGAATGTTCTTATTTTGAAATGGAGTCAGTTTATCAACGGCTTCGATTTGAAACGAGTTTTCTGAAAATGCCAAGACGTAAATTAACAAACGCTGAGGCTAATAGGGCTATCGAAATGATACAGAGTGACCTAACTCAGGTTGTTGTAGCGGAAAGGCTCCAAGTCATCCAATGTGTGATGTCTCGACTTTGGAATAGGTTCAGGGAGACAGGTTCCGTTTTAGAAAGACCAAGGCTTGGTGGGCGACGAAAAACAACACCTACTCAGGATGGTTTCATCACCGTTTCGGCGAGAAGAAAGCCTACATCTACGTGTAGAATGCTACGGAATACGCTTCAAAATGCAGATGGGGTCCAAGTTTCCATCGAAACCATCAGACGACGTTTGAGAGAGGTGAATCTAAGTTCTAAACGTCCATTATGAGGAGTTCCATCAACCAGTGACCTTAAGCGTCAAAGATTGGAATTGGCAAGGCGACATATCAATTGGAACGATCAATGGCGTAGTGTCCTTTTCACTGATGAATCCAGATATGGACGATTTCCAGATTCTCGAAGAAAAAGGTTATGGACAATACCACGAATACCCCGTAATCGTCGCTATGTCCAAGAAGTCCATCCATTCCGAGGGGTTAGTGTTATGGTATGGGCCGGGATATGTCTCAACAGGCGCACAGATCTACACATCTGTCTGGGGAATATGACCGCCTTACACTATAGGAAGCATGTCATTGACAATGTTTTGTCAAATGTGAAACTTTTCAATTTCTAGACGATAACGCTAGACCGCACCGTGCAGCCATAGTGGAGAATGCGAGCTGGGTATTCTACATTTACAAATACCTCCGCACTCACCAGATTTGAATTGCATAGAACATGCATGGGATATGCTCCAAAGAAGATTAGATAATCATCACCCTACCCCAGAATCCTTAAATGATCTGAGAGAGCTTCTGCCTCGTTTAAGAAACCAAATTCCTCAAGAAATGTTCAACAACCTCAAGTGTAGTATGCAAAGAAGATGTCAAGCTGTTATTGATGCCCGCGGAATCCATACATTGTATTATATGCTATTTAAGTCAATATTTTTTTTTATTTCTTTGAAATATAATTCAAGCTATATATGAATCGAAAGCTCACTCATTCAGGATTCAATTTATTATATCATAACAGCTGATTTACGTCTTTTCTTTCACAATATGTTCTAAATCACGAAATTGGAGCAATTTCGACACTGAAGGGATTGAAAGAGTCTGTATAACTGATTTTCCAGTCAATGGGTTTTCTGATTATCTTTCCGTTTATTTCCTTTCAGCATGCCTACTGATTTATAAAATGAGGAGATACCATTGCAATAAAAAAGCCTTCTCGATCAATCAAACAGTGTCCAAAATGCAAAGCTTGCGCTCTTGAAGCTTGTACTACTAATATTTTTTTTTATACCTCTCGATATGTTTGTCCCCATAAACATTATTTTTTTTATTACATGAGAAACTACAATTCATGAAAATTTCAAGACTGATTAGAGTTAATTTTTCTGATAGTTTCTTAGGGTTTCTTTTTCTCCCAGTCTTTGAAACAAAGGAGTCTACAGAATCTAAAATAATACGAAGCCTACAAGTCGACATTTACCAATACCTCCGCACTCACCAGATCTGAATTGCATAGAACATGCATGGGATATGCTCCAAAGAAGATTAGATAATCATCAACCTACCCCAGAATCCTTAAATTATCTGAGAGAGCTTCTGCCCCGTTTAAAAAACCAAATTCCTTAAGAAATGTTCAACAACCTTGTGTGTAGTATACAAAGAAGATGTCAAGCTGTTATTAATGCCCGCGGAGGCCATACATTGTATTGATAGTCTCAAAGTTGCTATTTAAGTCAATATTTTTTTTAATTTCCCTGAAATATAATTCTAGCCATATATAAATTGAAAGCTCAATCATTCAGGATTCAATTTATTATATCATAATAGCTGATTTACGTCTTTTTTTTCACAATTTGTTCTAAAGCAAAATTGGAGCACTGAGGGGATTGAAATAGTCTGTATAACTGATTTTTCTAGTCAATGGGTTTTCTGATTATCTTTCCGTTTATTTCCTTTCAGCATGCCTACTGATTTATAAAATGAGGAGATACCATTGCAACAAAAAAGTCTTCTCGATCAATCAAACAGTGTCCAAAATGCAAAGCTTGCGCTCTTGAAGCTTGTACTACTAATATTTTTTTTTATACCTCTCGATATGTTTGTCCCCATAAACATGATTTTTTTTATTACATGAGAAACTACAATTCATGAAAATTTCAAGACTGATTAGAGTTAATTTTTCTGATAGTTTCTTAGGGTTTCTTTTTCTCCCAGTCTCTGAAACAAAGGAGTCTACAGAATCTAAAATAATACGAAGCCTACAAGTCGAAGTGTTGTTCCTTTTTTCAATGTTAGGCAAAAATTTTCGAAAGTATTCGGCCCTTGACCAATTAGTGCTCCTTAGTACCTCCCTTAGTAATCCCATACGTGCTCAATCGGATTCATCTCCGGTGAGATTGCTGGCCAGTTCAATCTCTGGATATGGTTCTCTTGAAGAATGTTTTGAACCCTTATCATTACATTTCAATTGTGTTTTGTGCTGAGTCCGATTCTGTCCCATATTTCGCTGACCACAGCTTTGGCGAAGTCGTAAATCTTCTTTAAACAAAAATGGTCAAAATCGAGCAAAGTCAATTCTAAGCTAATTCCGAATGTTAATTTCTCACCTTAAGCAATACTTGTACCGTTATAAGCCGAAATGGGAAAAAAATAGGTGTATTCCCGATTCTTAACCGAGTAGGAACAATGCGATAAATCAAAATGAAGCAGCTCTGGTCTATTGAGAACAATGAAGCGATAATGGATAATGAAAAAAATTCGATCGATGCGATGAATGTTTCTATTGTTTGAGAAGATGAAAACCAAGAGGGGAGAAATCGTGAATTGAAATTGAATAATTTTTAAATATTGCAACGTTATAGATTGAGTAATGATGTTTCTCAATTCGTGAACATCGATTTCCGACCAGAGGATTTTTTTTCATTATAACTAGCTGACCCGGCAGACTTCGTACGGCCTCAATCTATAAATAAAAAAGCAAATTTAATATTATAATAAACTATTATGGTATAATGCCTTGAAAGTGGACCTAAAATTGTCCTGTACAATATGTGTTGCGCCAAACGATGTCGTCTGGAAGCTGTTATATTTCTTAATGTTGGCCAAGAAGTGTTTAGAATCATTTCCTATCCCAGAAACTAAGGAGCGTAAGGAATCTGGTGGTGGGACCAATTGTGGCAATTGGCTATTAGCTAGCTGACTCGGCGAACTTTGTTTCGCCACAGAGATGAATGAATTGTACTAACCATTGGTTTTTTTAAGAAGGAAATATATTAGGTGAAATACAAAAAATACAAAAGTACAAAATATGCAAAAAATTTAATTGCATTGAAATAGGTATGTTATATTTTACTCAATAGCTATCTCAGTTAATATTGGTCGTAAAAAAACTTTTGAATGGGCAAATTAGAAGTATTTTTTATGAGCATTCAGAATTCAGTACCAAGAAAATCATAAAAGCATCGAGAACCTGAAAATTTGTAATGAACTATTGTTTTATAACCGGCACTCCCTGTATTTTATTTTTCTGATCGGTAGAGCTCTTTCTTCTGATTTCAAATATACATATATACTTTATTGAGGTTAATTTCGGCAGTTTTTGAAAAATATAGATAGTTTCTCCTAAATCTAAGGCAGCTGTGGAATGACACACGATAACGATGCGATTTCTTCATATCAAAGGAAACGTGGTTAAAAAAACAACAGATATTTATTTTATTTGTATATTAAGTGAAAGTTGAAATAAGTGTTCAAATGACCCCCATTTACTTCTACACAGTCGATATCTTGTAATATATTTTTTAAGCGTTTTCCTTACCATTTATGGAATATATTGAGGTTTTCAATTATTTCTTCCCCCATTCTGAAATTAATCTCTTTATATTCTGCGCAGGGGCCATATATACTTTTTATTTCGAGTATCCTCATAAAAAAGTGTCCGTCCAAGGAGGTTAATTAGGGACTATCAGGGGGCCATAGAATACAACTTCGATATGAAGAAATCACGTCATTCTAGAGTGGCGTTACACAGCTGCCTCAGATTAAGACGAAAAAACCTATATTTTTCAAACGCTGCCGAAATTAACCTCAATAAAGACCTCTACCCATTAGAAAAAAGAAACAGGGTGTAATATTTGAAAAACAATAGTTCACAACAAATTTTCACGTTTTCGATGCCTTTATAAATTTCTCAGTACTGAATTCTGAATGCCCATGAAAAATACTTCAAATTTTCCCATTCAAACGTTTTTGTACGACCAATATTGACTGAGATAGCTATTGAGTAAAATATAAACAATCACCCTGTACATTGTTATTCATACATCAAAAGAATTCTCTTCAGTTAAGAGGTAAAGATGTAACTTTTTCTATATTTTACAATTTCTTCATTGTAGTACCTTGTGATGAACAACATTTTTAGTTTTTCTTTCCGAGAATACGAGAATAAAAAGGGAAAATTGCTGATTGTCCATTGTAAATCGGCACGTATAGCCAACTCGAAATACACAAATATTGTTTACATTGCCGATTATAGTAGAATAGGGTTTTGTTCAAAACATTTCATCATAAAATTTTCCGTAGTGTTCGGAAGAAAGATAGGTGTAATAACACATGGACTCAGATGCGTTAATATTATTAGAAAATGTAGTTCACCGAATAAATATCAAATATAATACTTTCAAGAAAACGCTATTAACCGTAGCGACACCTACTGGCGTTATTTGCAAGAAAGAAAATTATTTCCTATATTTTTTCGATTTCATCAAATTTTTCAGGGTTTTATTGTATTTTATGTTAACCCCGACGTAGAAGAATTCAACAAAAAATCTCTCATAACAAGCAGTTCATCCAATCTTGAGTTACAAATGGGGTAACCAACAATGTGGCTGACTTAGTTTTATATATTAAGATTTCAAATACAGGTGTCCCAAAATTGGATCGAAAAACTTCTAGTGAATGTTCTAGACATTATTTGAGACTCTTTCGACGAAAATGTTGCCAGCAGTGTTTGATCCCTTTGAAGAGGAGGATATTTTTCAGAGAAATGCACATCAGAATTATTTAGGTATTTTTTTTGTTGAAGAATCGTAGAATAATATATTATTCTTGAAAAAAAATTTGAGATGGAAATATTTTGAGGGTCAAATATGTGTTTCGATAAAATGTTGATTTTCCGATCATTTTCAACAAATGAAAAAAAAATGTTTTTCATTTCCTAGATCATGAGAATTCCTTTTTTATGGGGTAATTCCACAAGTTCAGACACTTTTGACTAAAACGAATGGATTACCTATGCATAAATTAAAATTTCTAATCAATTTTGTAACATCCTTTATATTAATCATTTCCACATTTCCTTCGGTTATGTAATCTGAGACCCTTTCCATCGATCGAATGAGTTAATTGGTTATTCTCAATTACGAAGTATCACATTTCGCTAATGGCTCCTCAAGAACGAGATATCGCGTTGTGACTGATAAATATGCATCATTTAGCTTTAAGTACATTTTATTACACACTAAACTTCAGATAAATGGCGACAATTAGCTCACGATCGGAGATGGAGATTTGGATTTTTTTTTCAATTTATGGATGCAGTAGGAGCTGATGAACTTCACATGTAATCGATTGTTCGCAATAAATAATGTGCGAGTATTAACTGTTAGTTCAATGAATTATAACAGCTATAACTAATGAAGTAATAAAAGTAAAAGCAGTATTTCATTTTCAACAAAATTTTTCGAAGAGTTGTAGTACAAGTTTTGATATTTATACAGGGTGAGTTTTTGACTTGTATCAGGTGGTTTATATTTTTGTCAATAGCTATCTCAGTTGATATCGATGGTACAAAATTGTTGGAATGGGCAAATTTGTAGTATTTTTTATGGGCATTCAGAATTCAGTACTAAGAAATGCAAGAAGACATCGTAAAACTTTTTTGTGTACTGTTATTTTTGAATGGTACACACTGTATTTTATTTTCTTATTCGGAAGAGATTTTTCTTCTGATTTCAAATATACAGGGTGTAGGACCAAGTTCGACGGCCTATAAGGCGTTTCTGGAGAACTGGAGCTATTCGAAATCTGAAAATTGAGATTATGATATTGTTCGACATTATTTACCGAGCTAAAATATTTTTGAAGCCTGACCACTTTCAGTTATACAGGGAACGAAAAAAAAATTTGCAAAAATTTTTTTTTCTATTTTTTGTTTCCAATTATGATGAAGTATTCAATTCTGAATGCCTTCGTATTCAAATCGTTGCATTCGTCGAAATACTTTTCAAAATATAGAGAAAAAACTGAAGAAAAATGGGAGATAAAAGTATTCCATATAATGTTTGTCATTCCTATTCTAAATATCCTTAGCACAAATTGCTTTCACATTTTTTAAGTCGAAGACTGTGTACATATTGTAAATTTCTAGAATTTTTAAAAACTCGTCACAGGGTGTTCCAAATGTTGGGTCAAAAATTGAGATCAAGATTGGCTCATAACTTTCGTTTTTCGAATTAGAACCCTATTTTTTTATGGTTGCGTTGGATTCAGCGATTCGCTGAAAATTGGACATTTCCAACTCAATGAGATTATCGACAGACTTATTCTTTTCGCCCCATATATCCCTATAAAACTCTATAGATATGGTCCAAACAAATCTCGAGTAATTAAATAAAAGTCATCCTATCAATTTCGAAATTGTATCAGGGACGAAATTTGCATGTTTAATAAAATTGCATTGGCAGGTTATGCAAAACAGCCCGTGAATTTATGACTTAATTCGATTTAACAGCATATTTCTGTTTACGACTCCGCTAATGAAAATGTCAGTGTTGTAAAGCGTTGACAGAATTATTTATTTGCAGCCTAATCTATCAAAAAGTGTGGACATTGTCAACTGATATTTGCATAATGAATTTTCCTGGAATGAAATATCGAAAATAGAAATATTATTGATATAAATATTCATGACGACTGACCGATTTCTTAGATAGTAAGTAAATTAATTCAGCATTGTCGAAACTTCATAGATATGAATACATTCATTATTATGCAGTTAATTTTTTCCAATTGATTATGTTTCCTGATTATGTTACTTACGTTGTGAATACAATAGGGAAATGAGTTAAATTGCAGAAAAATATAGTTTAAATGAGATTTTGTAATGGAAATTCATATTAATATGATTTCAAGTTAGATGCAATAAAATTAATTTTAGCCTGTGGGTCAGCAGCGTATAAAGGTATTTTAAGACTATCAATAAATTGTATGGCCCCCACGGGCATCAATAACAGCCAATTAATCGCATAATCCAAATAATTTTATTTTTTACGGAAACGAAAATTATTTCGATTATTATTAAAAAATCTTCACGAACAAGATATTTCTGGAAACCATAAAAGGTTGTCCTCATTTTCACAGAGAATTCTGAGAATAATCGACATCAAAGGACTCGCCGATTTATTCAGATATTGTGTGAATTTCGAATATATTCCATCCGCATCTTGAAAATATTCAGGCTGAAATGCAAAAGGAGTAGATGCCGATAAAGAGTTCATGAATGCCTTCCAGGTCCCAACCCAGTGACCTATGAAAGTAAGTTAAACGAAGTTCCAGAAGATATCAGACCACACCATCGCATTTAATCATCGGCGGTTGCTGATGAAAGAAATGCTAGCATCTCAATTTATTTTTATCAACCAGGATGGTCCCAATTTTCTCTGAACAATATTACTGAACTTTCAGCCTCCATAAAGCCACTAGAGAGGATCTTAAGACAAAATTATCTTTATTATTTCATGTGCCTTTTGCAAAACTCAATTTAAACACAAAGGAAATACCGAAAAATGTATGAAAAATATAGGTACTCAACAAAAAATTCACAAATAAACAAACTACATGTATTTTCCTGAAAAATTGATTTGATTTTTCTGTCCTAGTCTTTGAAATAAGAAACACTTAGAAAAATTTTTTGAATAATATAAGAAAAGCCCCTGCGTAAAAATTTGAGCACTAATTTGTCAAGGGCCAAAACTTTATAAGAAGAAATTTTTGCCTTACAATGAACAAAAAAAAAACACTTTGAACTCAATCGTCAGACAATTACTAGTTTTCATTCAACTTCTCCGAATCGTGACAATATTTTGATTTTTTTATTGACATTTGTCATATGATGAACATAGATTAATATTGATTACTAGATGTTGATATCGTTATTTTATTTCAAAATTTCCTGAAACCAGTTCTTTTTTCAATAAATCCATCCAAATTCGATCTATTCCTACTGAACAATTGGCGAGATCATTATCCTCATCCAACAAACTACAAGCTGACTCCTTGATTTTTTCTTTATAACCATCAGGTTCCGTCATTAGAATTTTTGTGCCATTCCAATCCATCATGTGATTCTCTATTTTTTATGTTATTCTTATGTTCACGTTTTCTGACTTCTGATGGTCTTGATGTTTCTCCTGTATAAGATTTTCCACAAATACAGGGAATATTGTGAATACAATTTCTTGATTTTGAGTTCTCATTCAAAGGTTTAATTTTTGTTAATAAAAATCGTAAATCATTTTATGTTTTGAAAACGGTTCTCATGTTTAAATTAGGACCATTTCTTTTGATTTCCATGAACATAAAGAATCGAATTTATCAAAATTGGTTGTTCTTGACGGTTTGTTGTTGGTTCTTGATTGTTATTATCGTTTTGACGCAAAATTGTTCTCCCGAAATTTGAAATAGTTTTTTCTATGAAATTAGTAGGATATTAATTATCCTCAAGAACAATTCAATGAAATTAATTTCGTCATTTCGTATTTCGGTTGTCAATGAAATTAATTGCGCTCTATCATAAAGTGTTTTTATAATACCTCTTTTAACACTCATTTGATGATTAAAATAAAAATTTAGATATCGATTTGTGTGTGTCTTTTTTCTGAACACACTTGATTCAAAATTATTTGGAAATTTTCTCATCGGAACATCTAAGACGGAAAGTACATTATTTTGTTCCAACTCCATTGTGAATTTTATTTTATACTACATGTATACAGGGTGATCCACGGTCGATGGTACTTTAGACGTTTATGGAGAACGGGAAGCAAGAATTCATTGAAAATTTGGTTTCTTAGACAAGAGCAAATGCTCTATCGATCTAAAATATTTTCAGTGCTTCGGTGTTGCCGCTTATGTCAAAAATTAGTCACAACTTTGTTATTTCTAATGGCACTCGCTGTTTATTATTGCATTTTTCTATTCATCGTAGTAACACGACTATTTTGGTATCAGTTTCTCGAACTTATCTTCGGCTGGTTTTGAGAAGTTGAATGATTTCCTCTTTTTTCGTGCAAAACATAGCTTTGGTTAAAGATCCATGACTTCCATACTATAAATGTTAGGAAGCAGAAATTTCGTATGTAGAATGCCAAGATCCTATGCATTATGCACGTGTTACGAAATACGCTTCTCATTATACAGAGTCATTCATAATTCGATGGTTTTTCGAGAAATACAAAAACGGATGAAAGTGCATTTTTTCAAATGGAAAGCCATGCATATTTCGAGAATTACCCATTTTTTCGAATTTTGAAATATCTCCAGAATCACGAAGAAATAAGAAAAAACTTCAAAGGACAAAGCTAGCAAAATTCAGCACAAACAAAACAAAATTCAAGAACATTATAAATTCACGAATTTTATAGCAGGCTTATATTTCAATGTGCAACTAAAGTAATACATTCTAAGCGTAATTGAAAATAAGGAAGATATTCCTCATTATGTCACCATTTGATTCGTACAAGGATAGTTTTCTATTGATCCATCGAATGATTTGAAGGCCATAATGTAACGTTATTCTTCATTCATCGAGCTCACCTGCAATACCGTTGGGTTTTATCACAGCAAACTCAACTTTTATTGTAGTTTATATCCTAACGAATAACACTCATGGACAGGACACTGTTCAACGGGATATTCTGGAAGAAGTTAAATGGAATGGAATTCAGTATGCGCAAAAGTTCTACCATTTCGATACAATTCAGTTGGAAATACGGAAAATCGACAAATGGAATTCCAAATTATTAATATTTTTTATTTTTTTGACATGACTGATTCGATTTGAATTAATTCTTTTCATGTGTGAATATTTTCTCGAATTTGTGCAGGCATTCATGATAGAAGAGTTAAAGGGATAGCTGCGGATAAAAAAAACAGGCCACTTTGGTAATTCATCTGAAATGAATGCTCGATCTGGTTCTTTCCGACAAACAAAACACCCATCCGCAACCTTGGAATAAGACACGCAATCCTTGATGTTTACCTTTGGCTACTGTTTCTCTTCGGTGAGATCTGAAATTAAAAGTTTTGTCAGGATATGGTGATTACGGGTAAATTAGTGGTTGGATTTGAACGGCGCAGTTGATGTTCTCGAAGAATATCAAGGGTAATATCTTCAGTTTCACGGTTTGAGTTCACTGATCCGACTGAATTATGAAACCTTGGCACTGTTTAACAGTTCACCCAGTTTTCTTGGGGCTCGTAGTTGAAGAGACAGAGAACTAAACATTTATCAACATGTCGTTTATTGAGAAAAAGTTAACATCGCGAAATAGCGACAACAAAGTGGAAAGTTCTTCCAAATTAAAAAAAAAGGATCGCTGCTGTCCAAATAATCAGACTCACTTGCAGAAGGTTGAATTCCAATCAAATTGGGAATAATGTTGGCACCATAATGAGAAACGTCAATAGAGAAATACAAAAAAAGTAGATGGTGTGTAATAGAATTATTACACATTATCTTTTTAAGCTATTGCATAGCTTTTATCTCAGGCTTTGAGCTCGGCGACCGAATTTAGAAATTCCGTAACGAAAAAACCTAACACAGCCGTGTATCGTCGGTTCAGTTCGGCAGACTTCGTCACGGTGTTTGGGTGCTTGCGAATAGACGGATGCGTGCAGCCACTCTAGCAGTGCAAAATGGAGTCGGCAATCTCGCTGTTCCCATTGAATTACGAACGGCAAATATTTCATTAACATCGGAGAGAAAATGTATAGCCAAACGCAAACATTTTCCATTAACTTCAGCTCTTGCTCTAACTATACATAAGTCGCAAGGTGGATTTTTTGACGAAGTAGTATATAAGTATAGTAAATCACCTTCTCAGGAACTCGTTGCACTCTCTCGGGTGACTAATATTGAAAAAATTGTATATTACGACAAAAAATGATAATTCTGCATTCATGTTTTATCATAATCGAATGCAAGCTGCATCGACTGCATCTTTGTTGCAAGAATTCAAAAGACTGTCTTTAAATAGTGTTCAGACGATAGCTCAAAGTGTCTAAGATTTCATTAGTAATAGAAATGGCATTTCAATAATGACTTTCAATTGCCAAAGTCAACATAGTCACATATACGATTCACAAGATTCAGTTACGAGACAAACCAATATGTTACTTCTTACCGAAACATGCATGACGCGTGATAATCCGATTGAAATACCTAATTTCAATTGTATTGTTCAATTCAAAAAAGATACTGTTCCAAAAGGTGGGATAGCTATTTACCAAAATAGTAATAATGTTACTAATATTATGACTCCGAATATTGAAATAAATATTGAAGACATTAGCGATGTTAATATTAGACGCTCATTTGTTGGAGATATTTGTGCATGCTTATGGAAATTTAGAAATGGCCTACACATAGTCATGGTAGCAATTTACATTTCTCCGAATCCAAAATTGGACGAGGTAGAGCATTTTATTCATCGCACTTTACTTGAGAATACTGATAGAAGGGTCGAAAATACTTGGTACAAATGGTAATAAATTTCCACTTATCTTGGCTGGCGATTTCAACATTTACTTCGCTGATATAAATTCAGAGGGGTTGACAACTTTTCTTTCGGAAAAATTGAATTTAAAAATGAATAATGATCCACAAGAATCCACAACGACATTGGGACCACTATTGACGGGGTATTTTCCAGATATTCAGAAGACATTAAGTCTCAAACTTATGTTTCTTATTTCAGTTACCATAAACCTATAGTTTCAATGATAAACATTCCTGAATAACCTACATGTATTATAAGATAAATAAAAAGAAAATATTTTAAATCAACGATATTATCTTCTTATTTTTGAATGCAATAGCTTTACCGCGGCAGTCCTCGAGTGCCACAAGTGGTTTTTTTCTGGATTCAAGTGAAAGGACCTTAAAATACTTCTCAACATAAATGACAAATAAAAAACTTCAGGATATCCTACCGTCAAGAAAAAAATATCAAACATGAATGAAAACCTGGAAAAAATGAAACCAGCATAACAGGCAAATTCATTTGCGACAAATCGGTCAAGTCGTTTTTTGAGGAATCTTTTCATCTGAGTCCATAGATGGATAACATGAAGATGTTCTCTTAGATCAAGCTTAATATTGAGAATGAAATCATGTGGAATAGTTTGGAGTAGTAAAATTGAAATTGGAAGGGAGCCAAAAATATCAAGGATATCTCAATCTCTGAGATCTACTTGTGTTCAAAAATATTTATTGCAAGGGATTGTAGGGTAGAGTTCACAGGAGAGAAATAAAAACATTTTAGCAATAAATTATTAAGTATTTTTCATTTCAACGTTAAAAATGAAATACATAATATAATGTTCATGCTTTATTATATTTATGGGTAGCTGGATATTTTGAAGTGAATATTTTTAATAAGCTAATGCATTCAGAAATGTTTTTATATTCAGTTTTTTCATTACAAAAATCGATTTTGCTGTCGACTTCTTGGCTACCTCTGAACTAGATTACAGATAAAAATTGTCAAGACAGAGTATTCAAAGCCGAAAAATGCTGACAATAGAATACGACAGTATAAGTAGAATGAAAGTAGTAGGTGAACAGCAGAAGAACAAAATGAAGAATGTAAATTTATCCAAATAGAATACTGAATATGGAGACTTCATCATTAATTTCGAATTTTTAGTCTAGGTAATTGACACTGGTCAAATAATTGCTTGGAAATGAAAAACATGTTCTCTATAAATACAGCACTTTCATTTTGAAAATACGATCTAATACGAAAGTTAACAGTTACCAGAGCAGGCTATGAATATTTCAACAACTATTTAACCGAACATAAGGGGCAATAAAATATATTTTAAATAGTTTCAATCAAAATAGTTGCTGAAAAAAACAAGGAAATCATGAATGTACTCATTTATCAATTTTACGACCTTTTAATTAACGTTGCACACATAGAATTATGGTGTGTTGTTCTAGTTCTACTGTCGCTCATTTATATCATTCTCCGTGGTCATAGCCAATTAGATAACTTGGGTTGGTCTTACCACGGTGATTTACCGGATTGTTAATGTAAAAATTATTATTGTGGATTGTTTCTGCTAGCCGTTCATATTCCTAATATATACTCCTGGTTTTTTATGGGCTATTTTATCGAGATAAACAAACGAATAGCTGTTTAATCAGGCACCTTGTACTTCCTCTGTTCTTGAACTATATTTTTTATTTCATTGCTGTTTCTTTGTTTCAACGCAGAGAGCAGTGAAGTGGATATTACGATGGCATAATTTATTTTTATTTCTGTAATGGCTTCTCATAACTTCGATCCCAATTAATTATCTGAGTCAAAGAACCTTCATACTTAGTTGGCTGAGACCAACTCCAAATATTAGATTATTCTGAGTACATTATATTATCGTCATATGATTGACTGTTCATTGGTCTAATATACTCTTATTTCATTTCATTTTACGTAGAAGAAATTTAAAAATCTAATCCCATTGTTGGTTATTGAAAGGAATGTTTTGATTTCGATTTGAAGTTGGTATAGGTACTATTTTGGTTCAAAATTGTTTCTTTCATTCGAAATTCAATGGAAGGATACATCTATGATACATTACGTGTCTAAATTGAAAGTATATAAACAAAATTCCAGAAAGTTTCAAAATTTCAATTTATTAAAACACAAATGCAGATAGTTCAATTCAAATTCAAAATGCTCCATAATAGGTAGGGATATCGTATTCAATCGTTTTGATAGGTATGTAATCTTCGGGAAAATCGCTGTAAAAGCATTTAAAACTCGATAACAACTTGAATTGATCCAATAAAAATCAGTATGAGATATTTCGTCAATCTGGTCACCTTTTTTCTGAAGTTTGGTTCTTGCAATGGAGTCAGTTCATCAACGGATTCGATTTTTAACGAGTTTTCTGAAAATGCCAAGACGTGAATTAACAAACGTTGAGTCTAATAGGGCTATTGGAATGCTACAGGGTGGCCTAACTCAGGTTGTTGTCGCGGAAAGGCTCCAAGTCAGCCAAAGTGTGATATCTCGACTTTGGAATAGGTTCAGGGAGACAGGTTCCGTGTTCGAAAGACCAAGGCTTGGTGGGCGACGAAAAACAACACCTACTTAGGATCGTTTCATCACCATTTCGGAGAGAAGAAAGCCTACATTTACGTGTAGAATGCTGCGGAATACTCTTCAAAATGCAGATTGGGTCCAAGTTTCCATCGAAACCATCAGACGACGTTTGAGAGAGGTGAATCTAGGTTCTAGTCCATTAATAAGAGTTCCATCAACTTCGCTGCAGACCTACAGGATGAAATTAATTTTATTTCCCGCAACTTGAAATCATATTAAAATGAATTTTCATCACAAAATCTCATTTAAACTATATTTTTTTTCAAATTAAGTCACTATCCCTAACTATGTGGAGCAGTTTATTATAAATGAAGTTCAACTATTAAATTTCAACAGTGATATCAAATTCTAAGTTCATCCAAATCTATTGAGGTTTTTTGTTCAGGTATGGAGCTAAAAATGAAAGATTTGATAAGAAAATGTGTATTTCTATGAAATATGTATTAGGGAGCCCATGGTTTTCCTAAAGTTTGGAAAACGAAAAGAAGAATTATTGGGAATTGGGAACCAGGGAAACGAAAAAAAAATTGAAAGAAAGTGCCATTGGAAATGCAATTAGTTTTTGGGAGATTAATTGAAAAATGTGTAAAAAGGAAACGTCTGAGAGAATATCATATGAAATACCTGAAAAATGAGTAAAACTGAAAGAGGTCAGACTTCAAGAATATTTCAGCTCAGTAGATAACGTCGAACAATATCATAATCCAAATTTTCTGATATCAAATAGGGCCAATTCTCCAGAAAAGCCTAATAGGCCGTCGAACTCGGTACACCCTGTATAGAGTCAGAGCCGGGAAATTCTAAAGGTGAATTCTATTTTTTATTTGATTCCGAATTCATCAATAAAATGAAACAAAAGACGAAAAAGGAATCATAGTGGGAAAAACGCAATTATTTTTTCACTTTTTAGTGCATCTTTTTTTGTTTTGAAATTTCGCTATTGAAGTCGGTTATGTTTTGTTAATAGTTATTTATGATATGAGTGTTAAAAGTGACGTTTTATTTCGTGAGTGAAAAAGATTCACGAACAAAATTAAATCACTTTTAACACAAATACCATACAATGTTTTTTGTACAATTGCCCTATTATGATAATGAAATAGGCGAACTTGCAATGGCAATAAAGTTCAAAATGCATTCTAATATTCAAATAATCAAAAGGTTGTTGTGAATGGCAAACGTTGCCAACGTTATGATTACTAACAAATGAGAAAAGACGCTGTCACTTGAATTTCGTTCCCTGTCCAATTTTCGTCTTGAGTTTTTAACTGCTTAATATGTTTGTCGAGAGTCCGATTATCAATAAAAGTGATGATTTGGTTGTGTTTCTGGATATTGAAGAGTCTGCAAGAAGAGCGAATCCGGAACTCCTATCTAAAAAAATTGTTCCTGCCTGTTGTAAATTGTAAAATGTAGAAGGGAACTTCAGTGAAACTGTTTTCCTGGCATACTTAGAAGAAAAATCAAAATATGGAGTTCATCAACTTTGTGGAGCAAATTTTCAATGATAACGTCAAGCGCCCTAGCGCCCTTGTTCATAATGGTGTTGATGTTAGTGAATATTTTTAAGGTAATATCATATTTAAAACGAAACAAGTTCAACTCGTGAACAAGTTGAAAAGTTTATAAAGGAGGCACCAGATGAGAAATACTTGATGGTTAAGGTTTCAACAATTTTCGGATTATTTGGAGCCTGTCGGCGTGAAGAATTGTATAATTTATCAGTGGAAGACATCGAAATAACAAATAAATCATTGGTTATACAACTTCCAAATACAAAAACGAAAGTCAGTCGTTCTTTCAGTATTATTGGGAAGTATGTAGACCATTTTCATAAGTGCTTTGCACTGCGACCTTCTGTCATCAAACATCTTCATTTTTTCTGAAATACATGAATAATAAATGCACTTCCAATCCAGTTGGTATAAATACATTTGGGAAAATTCCATCTATTGTTGCCGAATTCCTCTAACTGCCAGAACCAAAGCAATTTACAGGACACTGTTTTCGCTTTATTGCTAGCAGAATCAGGAACAAATTTTACGGATATAAAAAAACATGGTGGATGGAAGTCTACGGCAATAGCCGAGGGCTATGTTGATCATTCCATTGCATATAAAAATGTCATTGCTGGAAAAATTCTCCCAACCTCAACAGATTTTGGATCATCATCATCCAGTGTACTTCTGGTTTCTACAAGTACTGAAGGTGCTGAGGATTCTATAAAAATGTGTTTGCAATTGTTGAATTTTTCTCATCTGATTTCATCATGAGAAAATGGAGTGCTAAAAATATTTTTAACACTAATGTTAAAAATATTTTTAACACACTTCCACGTAAACTTTCAATTTTAACATTGTTTGCTGTCATTTTCGTCAATTTGGTTTCCACATTTTTTCATTCATTGATGTTTTTCATGTCGAAAGTGTAGGTTCCCATCCCTTCAGTAGGCATTTTTCCCACCCTGTATATTTCTGATAGGAATGCGATACGACTCGATACGAGTGCCGAATTCGAAAACTGTTCTTTCTCGAAGCAGGACGGGTCCATAATTCAGCCGGAACGAATGGAGATATCAACTTAATCATAAAACTGAGCGTTAACCCCAGGGTGTGTTCCTAAAAAAATCCTTCCGAACGCAATCAGATAAATCGCATCTCTGCATCTCAGATCTCCCGACTTCGGCAATCATAACTTCCTCATGCAGAGGTGGCCCCTCTGACCCACTTCTGAGCCGATAAAAATGGCCCCACAATGCCCAACAACATTAATTTTCGGCATAAATTCGGCGATAAAAATGACTGGGGAATTTTCGCCATATCCAAGTGCTCCAGTGTGGGCGGGTGGGTCAAAATGGCCATTTTATTGCCCGAATCTTATGGCATACTTAACAACTGATCATTTCTCGGTAAAAACAAACGTTAACAACGGTAGATAATCTATAAAATGATACTGTTCGGGTTGTTGTGGGAGGGAAGGAACATGCGGGCAAATATTTTCTCATTTATTTATTAATCCGATTCATTTTATCGCGGAGTTCCTGTCATATCGGTGTTTGTTGAATCCGTGGTTGAATTCATTCGAAGTGTAAGATAATTTGGGGTTGCGCAGGTTGCTCTGCATGTAAACTTCTCGTCAATTAACAATGCAAATACTTGATCTTGAATTGACTCCTCAATATCTACATTTAAATAATTAAATTGCATGTAGGGCATTCTTAATAGTAAGAGAGGTAACAACGTCGAAAAAAACAGTATTTTAGTAGAGCTGGTTTTTCTCAGACCAGCCACCCCGTATATCTTGATATATAAAACTAAGTCAGCCATTTTGTTGGTTACACCATTCATAACTCGAGATTGGATGAATTGTTTGTTATGAAAGATTTTTTGTTGGATTCTTCTACGGCGGGGTTAACATAAAATACATTAAAACTCTGAAAAATGAGAATAACGCCAGTAGGTGTCGCTACGGTTAATAGCGTTTTCATGAAGGTATTATATTTGATTTCAATTCGGTGAACTACATTTTATAATAATATTAACGCATCTGAGTCCATGTGTTATTACACCTATCCAAATTTTATGACGAAATGTTTAGAACAAATCTCCATTCTACTATTATACAGGGTGGCCATTTGAAAACGAAACAGACGAGATTACAGACGAAATAAATTTTTTCGATAGAAATGCTCGGACAGGTCGATTTCTGTTTCGAGGGGACAACTTAAGACGTAGGTTACGGACGCATAGCGCTTCAACCCTTGCTACTACAACCCTCACCCCCAATTTTTAAATAGAGAAGATGGGGTGAGTGATACCTCATTTGAAAGGTTTTTTACAAAAAAACACTACAAGTGCCATGAAAACACCACTTCATTTTCGAATGCTTAGTCGAGAATATTTCGAGAACTAATGCATGAAATGAGAAAAAATAACTGTGCTGAAATCAGTATAAAAATACCATTCAATTGAGGTATCACTCACCCCATCTTCCCTATTCAAAAATTGTGGATGAGGGTTGTAGTAGCAAGGGTTGAAGCGCTATGCGTCCGCAACCTACATCTTAAGTTGTCCCCCTCGAAACAAAAATCGACTTGTCCGAGCATTTCTATCGAAAAAATTTATTTCGTCTGTAATCTCGTCTGTTTCGTTTTCAAATGGCCACCCTCTATTTCGAGAACTAATGCATAAAATGAAAAAACAATTACTGTGCTGAAATCAGTATAAAAATAACTTTCAAATGAGGTATCTTTCACCCCATGTTCCCTATTCAAAAATTGGGGGTGAGGGTTGTAGTAGCAAGGGTTGAAGCGCTATGCGTCCGTTACCTACATCTTAAGTTGTCCCCCTCGAAACACAAATCGACCTGTCCGAGCATTTCTATCGAAAAAATGTATTTCGTCTGTAATCTCGTCTGTTTCGTTTTCAAATGGCCACCCTGTATATCTACACAATAACTGTGTATTTTGAGTTGCTTAAACGGATGTTTCGGTGGCGCATTGATTCTTTTGTCTGGTGACTTCCGACAACCATTATCGGTAATTCCAAAATCGACGGCTGTCCATGAAATAAATGTTGGCCTATAATCATCAACTTTGGCTAGGTTGTAAAGCTCTCAATTCAGTTGATTGCGGTTGGAATAGTACCAATAGATATTTGCAGCCCACAAAAATACAAAAAAACACCTGCACCACAAAAATTGTTGGAACTGTTTTTTTGTAACTGCAAAAAAGGATGCAATGCGTCATGCACCTGCAGAAAACTGAGTCTTTTTTGTAACGCTACATATGGGGAATCTGCAGGTATTAGCTGCCAAAACAGTTGCCCAATCTTTGGCAAAAATAAAGAAATAATTGACGGTGGCGACAGCCACTCAGAATCATATAAATTTTTTAACACAAAAAGTATTAATTTCACGAGAATGAAGTGATGAATAGATGACATGTTTAAATGATATTCAGATTTTGTTATTTTGAACAGATAGGAGTTGCTTTTAGGGGTTGAAAAATAGAAATAACTAACATCGATCCAAATACTGTTATAAAATTGATTGAATTTGATTAATTATATTAATAAAGACCCATCTTTCTTGATGAAAAGGGGTGGTTTATACAGTCCTGAAGTATATGAAGACCTTCATTAAATTTCATAAAACGCTACTGAAGCTTAAAAATTACTTTGATTTACGTTAGTAACGTCTTTTTATTTTGGATGAAGGGGTTTTTTTCACCTCTTGAAAATAATAGGCATAAATCGGTATAGGGTAGGATTAGCTCATATCCAAAATTTTATCAAAATCGAAGTATCTTGATAGAATTCGGAAGTAATGCCTAATGTTCGCCCTCATTGACTGGACTAATTGTGCAGGACATTTTTATGTCCACTTTCAAGGTATTACACCGTAATAGTTTATTATAATGTTAAAGTTGCTTTTTTATTTATCGATTGAGTACGAAGTCTGCCGGGTCAGCTGGTGGATTATAAATTAGTGTCTTGATAAAATAGGAGAAATCCAAATTAACTCAAATACCCATTATCCGAATTCACGAGAATTCTTCAATATACGTCCAGTAAGAAACTGTTCGTTCCTGACCTATCTGAACTCCATTTCTCTCGTCTAGGCTTAATTTATTGATATTTAGTCAGAAAATGCAAATGCAGGATCTTCACGAGTTCAACTACGCCTAGCTGCAACATAGAAACTTTATCAGCGTAAAAATGTGACTTTTAATACATAATTTATGAAAACTCGTTACAAGACTACCAGCAAGATGAGAAATTCCTTTTTGAACGAGTTAACTCAGCAAACAGTGGTTGCTTAGCGTACTAATTGGGAATACAGACTAATTTAATCTTTGGTATCTGGTAGATGACGCAAGAAAGAATGCAAGTGCTACACCAACCAATCGATTAATATCTGAACTTTTTCAATGTTCGAACTTCCAGTCTCTGAGATGAAATCAATAAAAAATTTCATTATGGAATCCTAATCAGTTGAAGAAAATTCTTGGCTGACGATGAACGAACAAGAATTGTATTAAACAATTATATCAATTAAATTTTTCGAATAATGAAAAATCCCCTAATGAAATTCTTGCATATATGTATCAATATAATGCGTTCGAAATAATTGAATTTCGGCTTAAATTTCTCGAAGGTTTAAATGTTAGAAAACAAAATGAGTAGAATTATCTCATTGTGTGGCATAGCTCATTGTAAAAATTATATTTATATCTTTTTTTCTAGGCTGAATCAGAAAAAAACGGTATACTGATAAAATATTTCCTAAGACCACAAGAATCTATTGTTGAAATGTATGTACCTACAAATCGAAGACCCATCTGCATTGTTTGTACCTATAAAATATCAATTTCGTTTTTTCATGTAGATTCGTGATGCCAAGAAATAATATAGTTTGTTATTTTGGCAATTTTTAGAATATACCCTGATTTTTAGTTCCGAAAAATATTCCGTTTTCTTGTGTTTTAAGTTTTTTGGTTTATCTATGGGAGATGATTTCCCGTCATTAGGTACCTTTTCATTTCAATATGTATTGTATTATATATTTTGGTCCTTTCAATCAAAAGAATATATACACAATATAAACTGCTCCACATTAGTTAGGTATATTGACTTGATTTGCAAAAAATATAGTAGTTTAGATTTTGTGATGAAAATTCATATGAATATGAGATCAAGTTGCGGGAAATAAAATTAATTTTAGCCTGTAAGTCTGCTGCGTATACAGGGTGGTAAAGAAAAATCGAGTAAAATATCGAAATTTTATTCCAAGAGAATTCAAGTATTTTAAGACTATCAAAACAATGTACGGCTTGACATCTTCTTTGCATACTACACACGAGGTTGTTGAACATTTCTTGAGGAATTTGGTTCGGTAAACGGGGCAGAAGCTCTCTTAGATGATTTTAGAATTCTGGGGTAGATTGATGATTATCTAATCTTCTTTGGAGCATATCCCATACATGTTCTATGCCATTCAAATCTAGTGACTACGGAGGTATTAGTAAATGTGGAATACCAAGCTCCTCGCGCGCATTCTAAACTATGGCTGCACGGTGCGGTCTAGCGTTATCGTCTAGAAATTGAGAGGTTTCACTAATAGCAGCATGAAAATTTGGCAAAACATTGTCAATGACATGTTCTCTATAGTGTGAGGCTGTCATATTCCCAGGACAAATGTGTAGATCTGTGGGCCCGTTGAAACATATCCCGGCCCATACCATAACACTACCCCCTCGGAATGGATGGACTTCTTGGACATAGCGACGATTACGGGGTATGCGTGGGATTTTCTATATCCTTATTCTTCGAGAATCTGAATCCAGATCTAGATTCATCAGTGAAAAGGACACTGCGCCATTGATCGTTCCAATTGACATGTTGCCTTGCTCATTCCAGTCTTTGACGCTTATGGTCACGTGTTGATGGAACTCCTCACAATGGACGTCTAGAACCTAGATTCACCTCTCTCAAACGTCGTCTGATGTTCTTGATGGAAACTTAGACCCCATCTGCATTTGAAGAGTATTACGTAGCATTCTACACGTTGATGTAGGCTTTCTTCTCGCCGAAACGGTGATGAAAAGATCCTGATCAGGTGTTGTTTTTCGTCACCCACCAAGCCTTGGTCTTTTCAACACGGAACCTGTCTCCCCGAACCTATTCCAAAGTCGAGATATCACACTTTGGTCGACTTGGAGCCTTTCTGTTACAACAATCTGAGTTAGGTCACCCTGTAGCATTCCCATAGCCCTATTACCCTCAGCTTTTGTTAATTTACGTCTTCTCATTTTCAGATAACTCGTTTCAAATCGAAGCCGTTGATAAACTGACTCCATTTCAAAATAAGAACATTCATGAAGCATATGCAAAGAAGCAAACTTCAAAAAAAAGGCTACAAGATTGACGAAATGTCTCATACTGATTTTATTGGATCGATTCAAGTTGTTAATGAGTTTCAAATGATTTTACAGCGATTTTCTCGAAGATTACATACTTTTTAAAACGATTGAATACGATATCCCTAAATCTTGTGGGGCAGTATACTTACAAGTAACAAGTAAGAAGAAAACTATTCTAAAGTCTTCGTTCGTCTTAAATTAAGTGTGAGCGCAGAAATTTTTTTCATTATTGTCAAGTCATAATTCTTCATTTTTATTTCTCAATCAGGTATTTCTATTTTCCTAAGATTCCTTTCCATCAAACCATTGTCTTCATTCTGATGGCCGAGATCTAACACCGATACTTCCATTTGATGGACAAGATCTCTAGATATGGCAAACGTTTCGAACTTTTCCAATCAATCAACCGTGTACTTTCAATTATGGGAACGTCAATAAATATGAGAACCCGACAAATTCCCAACACGTAGACCGGAAACACGTAGAAGAGCTGGAGATAGGTCTCACACTCCGGTATCCATTCATTCATGAATCATGAAAACAGTTTTATGGAATACTAAATTGTTCGAGAAGGAGAATAAATGTAGGTGTTTCACTTGGGCAGGCCAATGTACAAAATGTTGGGTACCATTTCGATATCGAAGAATCTTTTATGACTTTATATATTTTTATTTGTTTCTCATTTGTAAACGTCAGTTTCCAAAAACACAATATTAATCAAGAAAGTTTATTTTATCAAGTCACTAACTTGTAAAACTGACAGTTAACTTGCAAAATTTTTACAAGTTAGTAGTATTATTCACATTAGAAAATTTTGTTTTATCGTCATATATGTTGAAAATCATGGTACAATTGTTACTTCCAGTAACACAGATTTTTTATGATGAAAGAGTTGATACTGATGATGATGAACTATCTGTTGACTCAGAAACTGCTGAACTCGAGGACTGCAGAACATTTGTACTCTCCTTACTACCAAATAATTTGCTAGACATTTCGATTTTTTTGTTGACCGAATCATCCACATAAATCATCGCAATTTCGGTGCTCTTCCACCCTCCTGCACGCTTTAGTGCTAAAATATCTCCAGCCGAATCCGCAACCATATTGGCTCCAGTTCTGCGAAAAGAGTGGCCGGTGTATAAATAACTCTGGGTCTTTTAAACCTAAATATTTCGCTATTTGCTTTGGGACAATAATGTGCTGGCCAGCATTAAGGGAAATACGCTTTCCATGTCGGTATGTCAGAAAATGTCGAAGAAAATATGTAAATCTTCGGCCTCCAGGAACAGGAAGCCGAAGATTTACATATTTTCTGTATAACATGCAGGGCTTGAAGCTGCAGCCATCATCGGTTATGGTGAATCTTCTTGTTGTTAAATTTTTTGTTTGCCGCAATGTCACAATAACGTATTTTTCCATATCTTCTACATCATTCATGTTTAAGGAGAGAATTTCGTCACATCGACCACATCCAAAAATCCCAAATATTGTTACAATTTTCGCCAGCAACCACTGGTCGTCAGGAGCATGTAAAAGAAATTGTTCAGCCTCTTCTTTACTTAATACTTTTGCCTTTTTTTGCGTATAACGCTCATTTTTTCGTTTCAGAAACGCTATTACCTTTTGAAATCTGCAAATGAAAATTAAACGTCATATTTTCCAATAAATTTTTCAAGGAAAACAAAGCTGCGAACAGGGGCATTTTCTTTCATTTCCAAGCAGCTTTTCAGCATAGACCATTTGCCATAAAGTATAAGGGCTGAATCTAGCTGGTAGTTGATTCAAGTAGACCAACAAAACATCTTCAATTACCCCAATCACTCTATTTTTGTTTTGCCACTTTTTGAAGTCGTCGTATTCTCGCTCGTACCTTGAAGCTGATTTTGCAGGTAATAAACTTGATGCTACACTGCTGGCTGCCTCAATAATTTCTTTTGGTACATTCATTTTCGCTTTCGCCAAAACAAATGTAAAGAAAAATAAACAGACATGTTCATGGCAACGCTTCCATAGCTTACGACATTTGCGACAAATTATTGAGATTTTTTTGGGAATTTATCTAACCTTTTTACAAATGAGAAACAAATAAAATATAAAACAATACACACAAGGTAACGGGTTTTACTGGCTCAAGGAGGTAACTGACTCGCCTTTGGCTCGTCAGTTATATCCTCCATTCGCCAGTAAAAAACCCTCTTACCTTGCTAGTAATGTTATATCCTTTCATGTGTGGATTTTTTTTGTCGAAGGACGTTTTTTTTTTAACTTTGTCGATTTTGTGCATGTGTCTAAAATTTCTGTTCAGGCATTCGACACGTTCATGGCACCTCTTTCATCGAGAGTTGATCCTGCACGTAGGAATGCTCGATCAACAGGAATGAACGACTGAGAAACATGCATTCAATCAAGACTACAAGAAATAAAATTCGATAAGAAAACGAGATTGATTCCTCCAAGATATTATCTTCGGGCAACGATGCTAATCACCAACAATGCTCTCGGAATATATTCATTATGGGACTCTTGTTTTATGGTACGGGGTTTAAATCTAATCGATGAGCTGTTGAGTCACTTCCGTGAATAGCGGAATCATATCCTCAGGAAATGAATTCAAACGCTTTAACTCCCGTATAGATTGAAATATACTGCCCCAGAAGAGTTAGGGATATCGTATTCAATAGTTTTTAAAAGTATGTATTGTGACGGCGTTTTTCTCCTGGTTGCGACTTACACCTACCACTACCTTTCCAAGCTTACTCGGGCGCCAATTGCGATGGGTTTTATAAGGTCGCAATTCCTTACGTCGCTCACAGTTGTCCACCTGGGTAGCTTTTCTACAGTTGGAGACAAGGTTCGATTCAATCTGGGGTGGTAGCGATTGATATGTTGTTATTTCTTCCACTGAAGAGGAGCGACTTTGAACTAAATAAATAAAACTCACTTCGACGAGACACAATATATTACCAAATACAAATACTTTATTGCCACACGAAATGCTGTAATTTATTGACGGTGCTACAATGAAATGAATGGGGTGAAAAGCAGCAAAATTAACGATATACACCAACAAGTTACAAAAGAAATTCAACAAAAATGACGGACGGAATAAAATGAAGCGAGGTGAGCGGGCGGCGTATGTGAAGCTGTTAAAATGCGTGGTGTGAAAACAGTTTAATAAGAGAGCGACAGCCAGTAACCTTATTATCTTGATTACCAGTGAAAGGAAACAATGTAGCGGGTGAAAGGCGGTGCACGCTGTCTACCTGTCAACAAGTTGTCCTGTCCTGCGCGCGCACGCGATCTACTGTCCCCTCCCCCTTGACTCGAAGAGTCCTGTCCAATATCCCCCAGACAGGCGCAAAGCAAACCAGGACTGCGCACGTCGGCGCGCCTGACAAAATGGAGTCCGAACAAACGTTGCGAAACTCGCTGGCCAGATGACAGCTACAGTGGGGAAATATAGGACAATTTACCTTTTCCTCAAGGTTGAAGAGTCTGTTAGTGTTCCCGCGAAGGAGAGCCACAAGCAAGGAACCCTAGACCGACTCTACCTGAGGGGTGAAAGAGTATCAACTCAATGATACCTCTGCCACCGGGTCCTAAACGTAGACTACGCGAATAAATACGGAGTAACAGTAACCTAGGTTTAGATCGTATTGGCGCACCCGCCAAAACGAGTTGGGGAACAGAAGATGTGTATATCTGGCAAGAAGGTAACCGAACCCGGAAATGAGGACACCGGCCCCTTTTCCTCAAGATCGAAGAGTCTGTTCAGAGTTCCCGCGAAGGAGAGCCACAAGCAAGGAACCCTAGACCGACTCTACCTGAGGGGTGAAAGAGTACCAACTCAATGATACCTCTACCACCGGGACACAAACGTAGGCCACGCGAAGAAATGCTAAAAACACAATAATAATGAGTATAGATTCCGGATATCGCCCCTCCGTCGAATAGTACAGGAAAACTTGCCGGCCACGTAGACAGGTGAATCAAATGGGTCTTACCAATCCTGCGGATTTCTGGTTTCGACACAACACTTGAGTCCTATCTCGTTCGTTGGAAACACCGAATATAAGGAGTTGGAACCAGCACAAAACTCTTCGGTACTACCGACTCGAAAACTTTCGGAACTGAAATCCCGTCGTCGGAAAACTAAAAAAAACTCGGAAGTCTGAAAACTTAAAACTCGCCTATCGGAAAATTCGAAACTCTAACCGAAGTGAGAACTGACTCGGTGAATTCAATACTCGAAGAATTAGCTATCGGAAAATTCGGAAAACTATCGGAGAACTCGAAGAACTAGCTATCGGAAAATTCGGAAAACTATCGGAGAACTCGAAGAACTGACTGTTCGCCTCAAAACTGCCGAATTTATAAGGTCGGTTGGAGGGGGAATATTTCGAGTCCCTGATATCGTGAAAACAATTGCCGCTCCGCACAAAAAACACATATGGTACAGATAACGTCGCCGACTACGGCGAACGTAAGTTTTTCTACATAGGTAGGAATCTGAAATTGGCTTCTTATATTTTCACGATATGAAACTCGAAATAATTTTATGTTTGAATTCAACATCGTTGGAAAATATACAGGATGGTTATAGTAACGAAGTTCACCTCGTCACAATACGAAAATACGAATACTTTCGTTTTTGATTTAAGAAATGTTTGGAAAATATATAGACTGTTCTTAGTGACGAAGTTCGCTTCGTTACACACCCCCTCCACTTACCGAAAAAAAAAACGAAAGTTTTTTTTCTAACCTCATCGTCGCCAGCCACCTCGCCATTCGGCGGACTATTGGCACAGAGCCAACAGCACTCCCGGACGAATCTCCAACGGCCAGGGTTGGAGGTTCGTCAGGGGTCGTAGAAGTTCGCACTGGACCCCCACAGATCTGGTATTCGATCTGTCTGACCTTTCGTCTCGACCAACGCCTTGTCTGGCGCTCGATGACCTCTCGGACGAATTCTCCTGGACCGTGGACTGCTTGGTGGATGGCTTGGCAGGAACGCTCCCTTGACATGTCCCTCCAGTCTGGACCTGATTCACAGTCTTCTTCCATCAGCAGATCGTACCTGGCTGTCATGGGACCCACCACCTCGGCGTCGATTCGATCCCAACCCTTTTGTGGATATCTCTGTTCTGAAACTCGAAAGTTATTAGTATCTCTTAATCGGAATTCGTCGGTGAAGACAGACGATCTCACTCCTGGGGAATCCGAATCCGCCTTGTGGTCTCCTAAGGTTCAACAAACTGGGGGTGTAGCCAACCCTGCTCTCTTGGAGGACAGACCTAAAACAGTATCCTCTTGCACTTCCACGTCCGGTCATCGGTTGGTTGCCTTCTGAGAATCCACGACACTTGGTCTCATCATCGTGGTTCCAAACCTGGACGGCATCTCGGCTACGGACGGTTTAATTTTGCATGCTTTTCATACTATATCCGCTGGTTGCCAGCGGATGTCGACGGCTCACCGCTCAGCTCACCTTCGTGAAACGGTTTCAAATCCTTCACGTGGATATGACGGAGATATTTTCCCGACGCGTCCTTCAAGTCATAGACCACTGGAGACACTACCTTTACAACCGTATACGGACCGGAATATTTGGGGGCCAACTTAGACGCGAAACCGCCAACCGCCGACGATAACGGATGTTCCCGGCGCAATACCTTGTCTCCGACCCGGCACGACCACTCTCTCCTCCGGAGGTTGTAATAACGGCTTTGCTGATTAAAAGCTCGGTCCAACCGGAGCCTGACGAACTCCCGCGTCTCTAGTAGTCGTTTAAGACGGGTCGCATACTGGTCTACCCCTCGGACAGGTGGTTCTTCGGTCGAATCCTCTGCAACATCCCTCATTCCTTCGGTACGACGGTTCGTTTCGGGAGAGCGGAGCTCCCGGCCGAAGTTCAGGAATGCCGGTGTGAATCCGGTAGATTCATGTTTGGCAGAGTTCAACGCGAACGCCAGTTCTCCAAGATGCTCATCCCAGGAACGATGATCCTGCTCACAGAACTGCGCGATCATGGTTTTGATCGTTCTGTTTGCCCTTTCCACGGGGTTGCACTGCGGAGAGTATACTGGAGCAAATCGGTGGTGAATGCCCAAACCCTTCAAGTTGCCCTTGAATAGACGCCCGTCGAACTGTGAACCGTTGTCGCTTATTACGGTCTTCGGACATCCAAACTTCAACACCACCAGGTCGTAAAAAGCCTGGAATACTCCCTTGCCTGTAGCTGCCCGAAGAGGTCTGCATTCGATCCACTTTGAGAAGCGATCTTGGAACATAACCAGGTAAGTATTCCCCTTCTTCGAACGTGGCAAAGGTCCTACCAGATCCGTACTGACGGTCTCCCACGGCTCACTGGTGCGGTGCGGCTGCATCTTCCCTGCAGGTTTCTGCTGACAGACTTTATACCTTTGGCATTGCTGGCACCTACGCACGTATTGAGCCGCTTCACGGAACATCCCTGGCCAGTAGTAGTTCTGGGCCACTCGAGCAATGGTCTTCGCGACTCCCAAGTGGCCGGCTACTGGCACATCATGATTCTCCCGCAGAACAGACTGCCGATCTTCAGCCGGGATGCACAGTTTCCATGGTTTTCCCATTTCAGTTTCTGTGAAGTCATCCGAACTCCAGAAATGCCGGTACAACCTTCCTTCCTGGATCCTGTAGTCCGGAAAATCTGAGGGGTTCTTCGAAACCTCCTGGAACTTCTTGACATACCAGGGGCATCTGATCGGGTTCTCGGTCGCACAAACTTGTTCCTCGGACGGTAGGGGATCTCTCGACAAGGCGTCCGCTACTCGGTTCAGGGCACCTTTTCTATACTTGATCTCGAAATCATATTGCTGCAGAAAGACACACCACCTTGCAATCCGACCCGATGGGGATTTTATAGATTGCAACCACCGCAGACTCATGTGATCGGTGATAACGGTGAACCTGTAACCTTCCAAGTATGGCCTCATCTTGTCTATGGCCCATACAATGGCCAAGCATTCCTTCTCCGTCACCGAGTAGTTCTTCTCGGCACCATTCAGAGTGCGACTGGCGTAGGCGATCACCCGTTCGCGTCCATCACAAACTTGGGTTAAGGCCGCTCCGAGGCCATTCTCGGATGCGTCTGTCTGCAGCGTGAACGGTTGAGAAAAATCCGGACAGGCTAACACCGGTGACTCGGTGAGCCTCCTCTTCAGCGCCTCGAAAGCCTGCTGCTGCGCATCCTCCCATTTCCACCTTTGCTTCTTCTTTAGCAACAACGTGAGTGGCGTGACTATCTTCGTGAAATCGTCCACGAATCTTCGGTACCAGCTCGCCACCCCAGGAATCGGCGAAGTTCGCGAACATTCCTCGGTGGCTTCATAGAGTTGATGGCAGCGATCTTGTCGGGGTCGGTTGCGATTCCTTCTGCGGTGATCACGTGGCCTAGGTACTTGAGAGAACTTCTCACGAACTCGCACTTTTCAGGGTTTATCTTGAGGTTTGCTTCCCGGAGGCGACGGAACACCACCTTCAAGTTTTCCAGGTGCTCCTCGAAAGTCTCCCCTAAGACCACTATGTCATCCAAATACGCAAAGGCAATCGGGTCCAGCTCCGGACCGATAACACGGTCCAAAAGTCTCTGGAACGTTGCGCCGGCCGAGTGAAGGCCGAACGGCATAACCCGGAACTGAAACAAACCCCTTCCAGGCACAGCGAAAGCGGTAATGGGCTTACTCTCCTTCGTGAGAGGAATCTGCCAGTATCCCTGTTTCAAGTCCAACGTAGAGATGTACTTTGCACGCCTGAGTTTGTCCAGTATGCCGGCGATATACGGCAACGGGTACGCATCCTTTATCGAGACCTCATTCACAGCTCGAAAATCTATGCAGAACCTGGGACTTCCGTTAGCCTTCTTCACGATAACGACGCAGGAACTCCATGGAGATCTCGAGGGTTCTATGATACCCTCCTCCAACATCCGGTCAACTTCCTGGTCGATTATCTCCTGCATCTTCGGGTTACACGGACGGTATCTCTGCTTGATCGGCTCAGTTCCTGGTTTGATCTTGATCTCGTGTCTTGCCATCTTCGTCAGTCCTTGGACTTGATCAAATCCTGCCAGCTCCCGCTCCAGGAACTTCCGGAGAACTTGCTCCTCCCGCTGGCCCAAGGAACTGATCGACGAGTTGTGCAGGATGACGGCTGGAGAAACGGCTCCCCCCAACAACTCGCCCTTCAGATAGCATCTCGCTGTCTTCAAATCGATCCTGAAGTCGTGGGAACTCAGTAGGTCCATTCCCAGGACGAGATCTATCGGTAGGTTGGGCACCAAATAAAGCCGGGCTTTGACCTCTTCCTCTCCGAACAGTATTCTCGGCTCGTACACCTCTTCAACGGCGACTGAATTCCCGTCAGCCACAGTGGCCAACACGTCCGAAACTGCAGACGGCCAAACGAAAATCCTACGGCAGGCCTCTGCCGCCCTGCTACTCAGGAATGACCTGGATGCGCCGGTATCCAACAGGGCTCTCACGGGTTGTTGCCCGATGTGAACGACGACGATTGGCCGATTGTCTTGCGGCTGCTTAGGTTGCTGGGTTGGGGATGCTGTCGAACGGAACTGTCTCCTCCCCGCGAGGCGGTTCCGTTCTAGTTTTCCGAACATCGGCAATCCTTGGACATGACACCTTCCTTCCACATCGGGAACAGCAAACCTTGGGCATCACTCGGCACTCTCTCCTAAAGTGTCCCATTTCTCCACAACGCCAACACTGCATTCTATCAGTCCTTACATCAGCGAAGCGAACAGTTTTCCTCATGCGACGTGATCGGTTGTCAGACCGGGCCTGAGACGAGTCGGACTTCCTGCCCGGCGGCTCTTCGTCAATCCTAGGCGACGCTCCCGGTGCCTCTGGCCTCATAGGCGACGGGGACTCGACAGTCAGCGTCTGTGACGGTCTTCGACAGGGGCCTTCATATACCAGGTGCGGATCATCAATCAACCCTTTTCGAGTCGGGGGTGGAATGTACTGGTCAGTATTCCACTGAACCAGCTCGAAAACCTTTCCTTTGGCCAGCAGTTGTGCGTAAGTTTTCGTCTCCTGGAAGGCCAATGCCTTCTGCAACGCCGGTAACAGCCGCTTCCTGATCATGGCCACCTGTTCTTCTTCGGAGGGTCGTTTTACGGACAGCTTCAAGAATAGGTTCTGCATCCTGGTGACGAAAAGCAATAGTTTCTCTCCTTCTCCTTGGGTACGTTTCCTGATCTCTTCCAGTAGGGTTTCCTCATAATCGAGGGGGAGAAAAGCTTCACGAAGTTGCTCTTTAAAGTCCTCCCAATCGTTGAAACATCCTCTCCTAGGGATGTACCAGTCCCTAGCGTCCTTCCGCAGCAGCTCGAATATCGAATCCAGCAGGCATTGCTGCGTAACTCTGCGAGTCACCGCTAGCTGCTCCACCTCCTGCAGGAAAGCGTCCACGTCTGCCGACCCGTCGAAGTGCACATTCCACTTGTACACCGGTATGAACGGCTGACTGGGTTGCTGTTGGGATGTCCCATCCGGTCTCGTTCGGTCATCTTCTCCGGTTCGACCTTGAGGCAACCTCTCCGACTCACTGGGTCGGTCTCGCTCTCTCGGTACAACCGTATGAGTTTCGTCTTCCTCGGTTGACCTCGTTTCTTCCGGCTCCAGAAACGGGAACGAAATCCGCCGAGTTGATTCCGCTACCGCCCTCCGGTTCCCTGGCACCGGTGATCCAGACCTTCCCTGGTCACCTGTCCCCCAGAAACTCGTGAAGTTCAGCCGTCGACGAACAGCTTCACAAGCCCTGTCGTGCAAATTCCGGAAGAAACTCAACGAAAGACCTCCCTCCTGGTTCTCCGGTAGTCCTGTTCGGTTCAGCTGAGAGTGGCTCCGAACAGCTTCTGACTCCCTACCTGGGTCCGGCGTGACCTCAGCATCTTCCTCGGAGTCGCTTCCGCTTTCCGAGTTGACAGCTCCTGAGTTATCCAGTGGAGGATCCTCGAAAGAAATCAGCGGTTCAGCACCCAACGGCGTGCTCAAAGTGGCCCTGGCTTCTGCCAGCAGTACGGCGTCTCTCAGCATCTCGTCCGTCTGCCTCCACAACTCAGCGAGCTCTTTCGCCTTTTTCCTCTCCTCCGCTGTCGTCGGCCTCATCTGACTCAGACGGTTCTGGAAATGGATGAGCCGACTCCGGATGCGGGATTCCTCATTCCTAGCGTTATCTTCGTCGAACTCCTGAACCTGTTCCACCAGGCTCCTCAGGATTCGACCTGCATCCTCCAACTCCTCTTCCATGTCTCTGTCTACGGGACAGAACTGCGCATTCCGCGTCAGCGCCCTCCTCAATTCCAGGCGGTTTTCCTGGACAGTCCTTCCGACCCGCTGGCCACGAGCTCTCAGCTCCCATCTCAGCTCTTCAGCTCTCAACCTGTTCACCTCCATGTCAACCCTAAAAATCTTTCTGTTCAGCCTTATTGTGAAGAAATTAGGTCCCTGCTCGGGCGCCAAATTGTGACGGCGTTTTTCTCCTGGTTGCGACTTACACCTACCACTACCTTTCCAAGCTTACTCGGGCGCCAATTGCGATGGGTTTTATAAGGTCGCAATTCCTTACGTCGCTCACAGTTGTCCACCTGGGTAGCTTTTCTACAGTTGGAGACAAGGTTCGATTCAATCTGGGGTGGTAGCGATTGATATGTTGTTATTTCTTCCACTGAAGAGGAGCGACTTTGAACTAAATAAATAAAACTCACTTCGACGAGACACAATATATTACCAAATACAAATACTTTATTGCCACACGAAATGCTGTAATTTATTGACGGTACTACAATGAAATGAATGGGGTGAAAAGCAGCAAAATTAACGATATACACCAACAAGTTACAAAAGAAATTCAACAAAAATGACGGACGGAATAAAATGAAGCGAGGTGAGCGGGCGGCGTATGTGAAGCTGTTAAAATGCGTGGTGTGAAAACAGTTTAATAAGAGAGCGACAGCCAGTAACCTTATTATCTTGATTACCAGTGAAAAGCATACAATGTAGCGGGTGAAAGGCGGTGCACGCTGTCTACCTGTCAACAAGTTGTCCTGTCCTGCGCGCGCACGCGATCTACTGTCCCCTCCCCCTTGACTCGAAGAGTCCTGTCCAATATCCCCCAGACAGGCGCAAAGCAAACCAGGACTGCGCACGTCGGCGCGCCTGACAAAATGGAGTCCGAACAAACGTTGCGAAACTCGCTGGCCAGATGACAGCTACAGTGGGGAAATATAGGACAATTTACCCTTTTCCTCAAGGTTGAAGAGTCTGTTAGTGTTCCCGCGAAGGAGAGCCACAAGCAAGGAACCCTAGACCGACTCTACCTGAGGGGTGAAAGAGTATCAACTCAATGATACCTCTGCCACCGGGTCCTAAACGTAGACTACGCGAATAAATACGGAGTAACAGTAACCTAGGTTTAGATCGTATTGGCGCACCCGCCAAAACGAGTTGGGGAACAGAAGATGTGTATATCTGGCAAGAAGGTAACCGAACCCGGAAATGAGGACACCGGCCCCTTTTCCTCAAGATCGAAGAGTCTGTTCAGAGTTCCCGCGAAGGAGAGCCACAAGCAAGGAACCCTAGACCGACTCTACCTGAGGGGTGAAAGAGTACCAACTCAATGATACCTCTACCACCGGGACACAAACGTAGGCCACGCGAAGAAATGCTAAAAACACAATAATAATGAGTATAGATTCCGGATATCGCCCCTCCGTCGAATAGTACAGGAAAACTTGCCGGCCACGTAGACAGGTGAATCAAATGGGTCTTACCAATCCTGCGGATTTCTGGTTTCGACACAACACTTGAGTCCTATCTCGTTCGTTGGAAACACCGAATATAAGGAGTTGGAACCAGCACAAAACTCTTCGGTACTACCGACTCGAAAACTTTCGGAACTGAAATCCCGTCGTCGGAAAACTAAAAAAAACTCGGAAGTCTGAAAACTTAAAACTCGCCTATCGGAAAATTCGAAACTCTAACCGAAGTGAGAACTGACTCGGTGAATTCAATACTCGAAGAATTAGCTATCGGAAAATTCGGAAAACTATCGGAGAACTCGAAGAACTAGCTATCGGAAAATTCGGAAAACTATCGGAGAACTCGAAGAACTGACTGTTCGCCTCAAAACTGCCGAATTTATAAGGTCGGTTGGAGGGGGAATATTTCGAGTCCCTGATATCGTGAAAACAATTGCCGCTCCGCACAAAAAACACATATGGTACAGATAACGTCGCCGACTACGGCGAACGTAAGTTTTTCTACATAGGTAGGAATCTGAAATTGGCTTCTTATATTTTCACGATATGAAACTCGAAATAATTTTATGTTTGAATTCAACATCGTTGGAAAATATACAGGATGGTTATAGTAACGAAGTTCACCTCGTCACAATACGAAAATACGAATACTTTCGTTTTTGAATTAAGAAATGTTTGGAAAATATATAGACTGTTCTTAGTGACGAAGTTCGCTTCGTTACAGTATTCTTCGAGAAAATTGCTGTAATATCATTTGAAACTCAATAACAACTTGAATCGATCCAATCAAAATCGGTATGAGACATTTCGTAAATCTGGTCGCCTTTTTTCTGAAGTTTGGTTCTTTGCATATGCTTCATGAATGTTTTATTTTAAAATGGAGTCAGTTTATCAACGGCTTCGATTTGAAACGAGTTTTCTGATAATACCAAGACGTAAATTAACAAACGCTCAGGCTAATAGGGCTATCGGAATGGTACATCGTGGCCTAACTAAAGTTGTTTTAGCGGAAAGGCTCCAAGTCAGACAAAGTGTGATATCTGGACTTTGGAGACAGGTTCCGCGTTGGAAAGAACAAGGCTTGGTAGGCGACGAAAAACAACACCTTCTCAGGATCGTTTCATCACCGTTTCGGCGAGAAGAAAGCCTACATCTGCGTGTAGAATGCTACGGAATACTTTTCAAAATGCAGATGGGGTCCAAGTTTCCATCGAAACCATCAGACGACGTTTGAGAGAGATGAATCTAGGTTCTAGACGTTCATTAAGAGACCATGAGCGTGAAAGTCTGGAATGGGCAAGGCAACGTATCAATTGGAACGATCAATGGCGTGTTGTCCTTTTCACTGATGAATCCAGATATGGACGATTTTCAGATTCTCGAAGAATAAGGGTTGGATAATCCCACGCATACCCCGTAGTCGTCGATATGTCCAAAAAGTCCATCCATTCCGAGGGGGTAGTGTTATGGTATGGGCCGGGATATGTTCCAACGGGCGCACAGATCCTGGGATCATGACCGCCTTACACTATAGGGAAGATGTCATTTGCAATATTTTGCCAAATTTTCACGCTGCTATTGGTGAAACTTTTCAATTTCTAGACGATAACGCTAGACCGCACCGTGCATCCAAAGTTGAGAATGCGCACGAGGAGCTTGGTATTCCACATTTACCAATACCTCCGCACTCACCAGATTTAAATTGCATTGAACATGCATGGGATATGCTTCAAATAAAATCAGATAATCATCAACCTACCCAGAATCCTTAAATGATCTGAGAGAGCTTCTACCCCGTTTATGGAACCAAATTCCTCAAGGAATGTTCAACAACCTCGTGTGTAATATGCAAAGAAGATGTGAAGCTGTTATTGATGCCCGTACATTGTATTGACAGTCTTAAAATGCTTGAATTCTCTAGGAATAAAATTTCGTTATTTCACTTGATTTTTCTTAACCGCTGTATACGCTGCAGACCTACAGGCTAAAATTAATTTTAGTTCCTGCAACTTGAAATCATATTAATATGAATTTTCATCACAAAATCTCATTTAAACTATATTCTGGAAGGATTCTGAAAATTCTTTAGGAATTTCTCTTCCAGTCTCTAGAACAAAATCAATTGAGAAAAGGTTTCCTCCACGACTACCACATAATATAGCTTCTAACCTCGAATATTACCAAAGAATGTCAGTATTTCATCACTTGTTATGGAATATTCATTCTACAACATCAAAATCGATTTCAAGCAAATAACCAGTAATTGTTGTTCAATTTGGTCCTTGGTTTTTGACTTTTAGAAATAACCATGCATAACCAACTTGAGCTTTGAGTACAATCCTAGGGTTTCAAGCATTTCGACTGAATCTCATTCCCACATACAGTCTGTTATTCGGTTAGAATGAAAATCCGATACTGGTGATTCCTCAAGTTTTCCTTCGTAATGTTACCCTTGTTACAGAATATACTATTGAATAATAGAAGAAAAGTCCTTGCTAAAAACTGGTGCGCTAATATTTCAAGGGCCAAAACCTTTCGAAAAATTGAGAATATGAATACTCAACATATCTTTCCCCTTACAGATTCATTCACAAAAATGATGTGGCTAGAAGATACCAAGAGCATAGCGAACATAGAAGACTCGGACAGTGATGAGAGCGGGTGTAGCACTGAAGAAATACCCATATGGGTGAGAGGAGAGCAGCGATGGGTATCTGGGATCATTCCAGAAACGACATGTCAAGAAGTGGTCCGGGTTCTCATTCAAAATGAAAAGCAAAAGGTTAGTAAAAAAGTTTTTGAGAAACAATAATAAGTTTTCATCTGAAGAACTCTATAACCATAAATACTACAAGTGTGAATCTATCATGGTTTCTTTAACGGTTAATTTTCCCAGCAATATTTCCTGAAGAAATAAGATGTCAGAGATATATCCGTCTTCTGGTTTTCAGGGCAAACACATTGGAGAACCAGAAGAATATCATATCACAGAGAGATGGAGAGGAGTTGAACAACCACTGGATCCTAGCTCAAGAATCCTCGACATCTGGAACGCGTGGTCATCAGCCCAAGAAGAAGTGAGTAATATTCATTTTTCAAGATTGACATCTGCTTTGTAATAGCCACAAAGAGTCAGCATTCAAGGTCTGATTCACTTGTGGTCATCATTTCCACGCAAATTTCGACTAGTGCAGTCATTTATATGAAAATAGAGTCAAAATATCGGAATTCGAGATAATTGATTACCAACTTGTGATTCGCAATTCTTAATCTGAAATGAAAAAAGACAAAAGCAGAAAAGAGACCAATTATTTAGAGTAAATTAAATTATTTTGAAATTAACCACCCATTTCAGAAATGCATTTGTTACTTTATGTATAACCTCGAAACCATCTTGAAATTCATTAATGGGACAATTATTTATGAGATGCTCTATAGTCTCCTCATTTTCCCCACACTCACAACTAGGGCTCTCAACCGAATTCCATCGGAAGAGTCTATGATCTTTTCTAAAACGATTTAGAACAGACCATATTCTTTTGGGAAGGTCAAAACCAGGAACTCTGATGGAAGGATCTTTATTGAAAAAATTGCATACATTCCATTCAGATTGCCAAACTTCTTTGTCGCTTCTATTCATATCAATTAGAAAATTTGACCAAAAAGGTTCACTCGACTTCAATCTGGGGACCTTATTATCTGGAATATAGGTGAGAATAGGAAATTTGTTCCGAAAATTCAAAGCTGTTGTCTCTCTGCGAATATGGGGAGGGACAATATTTGAGAGGACTGGTAACCAAGGAGTAGGTGTAGATTTGATAGTACCAGTAATAATCCTCATAGAAAAATTTAGTTGGGTATCATTTTTTTTTACATATACACTGTTCAAACAAACAGATCAACAATATTCAACACCAGAAAAAACCAAAGCTAGCGCTGCCGTCCGAAGTATTGTTGCATCAGATCCCATGAGGAACCAGCTAGTGTCTGAAGAATATTGTTTCGAGTTTTAAGCTACAAACGCAGATCATCCAAATGGGCATTGAAATTTAGAGAGGAATCAAGTTTGATTCCTAGGTATCTAGGATTGAAATTATGTTTCAAGGGAGAAGAACCGAAAGTGACATTCAATTTTCTATTTTTCTGATGAATATTCAAATAAAAACACGAAACCTCGGTTTTATTTTCATTCAGCCACAAATGCCACTTTGAAAAAGAATTTTTCATGATATCGAAATCTGCGGAAAAGGTACTTTCTATTGTTTGAAAATTAGAATGATGGAAAGCCAGAGCAATATCATCAAGATAAATAAATTTTTCCGAAGAAGCAGTTGGAATGTCACACAAATATAAATTCAATAGAAGAGGTGCTAAAACTGAACCTTGTGGAAGACCATTATTCAAAGTTTCGAAACTACTACTATTATTATCGACAAAAACACGGAACCCTCTGTCGGATAGCATATTTTCGAATAGTCTAACAATTTTTCCACATTTTAAATGATTATAGAGTTTATAAATTAATCCATCTTTCCATACTGTTTCAAATGCGGCTGATAAATCCACAAATTTGCCTGTTTTTAAGTTTTCATTGAACCCTGATTCAATAAAAGTTGTGAGGCTAAGAACCTGATCACAACAATTCCTATTTTTCCCGAAATCTCCCTAAAAATTCTAACTTTTCCAAATATTGTACAGCAATAAATTCTTTACAATATCAAATACTTTGAAATATACCCATGTCCTCCACTCGAATGATACTTGTCATGCCCTCTACTTCAAAAACAGTTCTGAAACAAAAATTGTAGAGAATTCATTCCTGTACAATATTTATAATAGATGAAAATAACGAAAATCTCATAGGAACCGAGATATTTGAGAAAGACGAGCAAAAAAATAGTGAGCCAATAATACGAGTGCAGTTTCACAATGCACATCTAATAGTATTCATTGCTTCTTTCATCACTTCAAGTATTTGATGTGAATAAACATTTTTCCAGATCAAAATATCCCTCAGGAGAATAAAAAGTGATAGGACATGCAACAGGAGAATGCGAAGGACAGATTCGGCCACTTGGTCGGACAGAAATTCTTGGAAAACCCTCCATCCCAAAAGACTGGCAACATTGCAAAATGAAAAAGAACCGTCCAACACAGAGGAATTATTGAAACTGGTATTAGCCCAAGGGGAAGTGATAAGGAGGCAGCTCAAAAAGTTAAGGTTAGTGCCTCAATTGTTGAGCAGTTTTAGGCTTCAAGGTTCAATAGTTTTGCTTTGAAGCTATGACCATTAACTCACTAACTATACAGGGTGTACCAAGTTCGACGGGCTATTAGGCGTTTCTGGAGAACTGGACCTATTAGAAATCTGAAAATTGGGATTATATCATTGTTTGACATTATCTACCGATCTAAAATATTCTTGGAGCCTGACCAATTTCAGTTATACAGGGAGAGAAAAAAAAAATTTTGCAATTTTTTTTGTTTTCGAATTTGATAGAGTATGCAATTTGATAGAGTATGCAATTCTGAATATATTCGTACTCAAATCGTTGCATTCGTCGAAATACTTTCCAAAATATCGAGAAAAAACAGAAATAAAAAAGGGGATAAGTGTATTCGGTATTATGTTTGTTATTCCTAACCTAGATATCGTAAGCACAAACTGTTTTCATATTTTTGAAGGCAAAGACTGTGGAAATATTGTACAATTTCAGAATTGTTCCAAATGTTGGTTCAAAAATTGGGATCAAAATTGGCTCATAACTATCGTTTTTCAAATTAGAACCCTATGTTTTTATGATCTGCGAAGAAAAATGATGATGATGTTTCAACATGTTTATGCTCCTAAAATTACTTATTCTTGAGTTATTTAGGATTTTCTGTATCCATTCATGAAACATGTTTTACATCAACAATGATAAATGAATTCAGAAAAGAGGGAGTCACTAGTGAGTTATTTGAGTAATTTACCTTCTATGACCAAGGTCATTGTTGATATGAAACAGATTCTATGAATTTGACGGTACGTACGACATCAGGAAAACCTGAATAACTCAAGAATTATTAATTTTAGGAGCATTAACATGTTGGAACATTATCATCATTATTCTTCCCCCAATCCATGCAATCATAAAAAAATAGGGTTCTAATTTGAAAAATGAAAGTTATGGGCCAATTTTGATCCCAATTTTTGATCCAACATTTGGAACAGCCTGTGACGGGTTTTTCAAAATTCTGAAAATGTACAATATTTCCACATTCTTCGGCTTCAAAAATGTGAAACGGTTTGTGCTTACGATATCTAGGTTAGGAATAACAAACATAATACCTCTTTTTTCTTCAGTTTTTTTTTCTCGATATTTTGACGAATGCAACAATTTAAGTACGAATGTATTCAGAATTGGATACCCTTTCAAATTCGAAAACAAAAAAACAGAAAAAAAAATTTTTGCAAATTTTTTTTTCACTCCCTGTATAACTGAAATTGGTCAGACTCCAAGAATATTTTAAATCGGTGGGTAATGTCAAACAATCATATAATCCCAGTGTAAGCTGTTGTCATTCACGATGAAAACTATGCATGGTCTATCATCTATAAACTTTCATAGTTCTTCCAAATGAAGTTACGGTAAAATTGTAGTGATTCTTCATTTTTTTTTTCACAGGCATAGTGAACACCAAATTGGATATCTTGAAGATAAAACACACAGGGCACGTGTAAGGAAACACGGCAGCAACTACCTCCTAGAAACGTATCTAAAAGGTTTACCAGATGCTGTTAACCCTGACCAAGAAGAACACGTCATCACAGACAAGAACAGTGACAGTGGTGTCGTGACAGAGGGAGATAGCGAGCAATCTAACAACGTAAATAAGCCTAAGTCAGAGGTAAGAACACATTGAAAAAATTTGTTGTACCCATAATGGTGTTTAGAATAGAGCAGATTCCTTGAAAGATGCTCATGAATTTATGTCCATTATCAACGAGCTTAACAATTTTAAGTTACTCAAAATTTTAATAAAACCGTTCAATAGTTTGTTATTGATTAAATAACAAAGTTCACAATCAATCCGGAAAAAGGGAAAGATTTGGCAACAATGTGAATATGGACATTAAGAGAATCTTTCGGGCTCATTGGCCTTGGTCTATTATGAATTATTTTACCTACATTTGCCCACATCTGCGGTAGGCATCTTCAGAGGATTCTTGATCTAAGATTGTTACTGACCGCTCTGTTGCTTGGTCCAATCCTGAGACGTTATTTATAGCTCTGCTAATGGAGGGAAAGGTTTTTCTGATGTTGATTTTCCCATCGCTCCCACTTCGTATCTGATTGATTCGGATCCTGTCCAAGACTGGCAGCCATGCTCTTTGTAACAACCGTGTTGCATTTTTTCTGTTCAAGTTGTTTTTATTTTTATAGATCTCAAGGATTTTCATGTTCATCCTATCATTTTAAGGTTTGAAAAATTACCTCTGTCTTTGGGAAAATTTATTGTGTAGCCTCGGTAAAGACCGAATTGCTGCCTCAGCATTGGCTTCTATATCCTCCACCGGAATTTGTTCAGTTCGAATGGAGTTATTGTTCCCTTTTTCAAGGACTTAATTCTCCTCTTGTATTATATGTCCTTATGGACGAGTTAATAACAGAATCTTTCCTGTATTGTATCTTGTCAGTTGGTGTGACATTTCTATTGTATCTTGCCAGTTGGTGTTACTCATTACAGCATTGTTTTTCGTTTTGTGATTGTCAGTACTGACCTCCGATCCTATCTATTTTCACAGAAATTATAGAGTTAGAAAGATAGGAAACGCCCTTACATCTGTGGTACTGAAATCCGACTACGATTTTTGGCTAGTTTCTTACTTTTGACACCTAGAGGGCGCTGAGAGCATTATTCAGTACAGAAAACTATTTTAATAGGAAGGACATTCGAATTATACTTCTCATAAATTTTCATTTAATCGAGTATTCTTTGTCGAGCTTTTAAAGAAACATCCTGATCGACAAAACAAAAGCAGGGCTCCGCTTTTGGATCAGGATGATATTTTCCTTCTACAAATTGTTTTGAATCAAATGAAATTCGCTTCTGGATTCTTTATTCTTTTATTTGAAATGATTGTGTAAAATCAACTACAATACAATCATTATGAAATTGAGAAAATTTCAAAAATTTGTTCACATATTAGAGATATATTATATTATTTTCAAGAACTTATTCAAACAGTGAACTCTCGATAAATCGAACATCGATAAGTCGAACAGTTGTTCTGGATACGATTCATACATATCTTGCTCAGTGCATTTTCCCCTCAATGAGTCTAGAGTCTAGAGGGTCTAGTAAATGAGTCGAACTGCTGGAAGGGTCGTCAAGCAAACCTCCACCTCTATAAGTCGTTCTTCTGACCACCATTGCTTCTATGAGTGAAACTTTTTGATCTAATGAATGAGATCGAAGAAGATTCGGTTCGCAAACGAATCACTACACGTGATGACTATCATACGATTTTTCGACCTCTAAGGACATGTTTCCAGTGCTCAGACGCTCGTTTCTTATTGATGATGATTTCGTGTTTACCTGAGTTTTTCTCTCAATGAAGTGAAGTCTCACTTGAATAACTCGAATGTTTGGTGAACCAAACAGTAGATAAGTCGAACAGTTTTTTTGGTACCTAGAATTCGACTTGATGAGAGTCCACTGTATATTAATTACCGAATGTTTGAACAACAATAAAAGAAAAATATCAGAGGAGTACAACAAGACCTATAGGTCAGCCCAGCAAGAGTTCATTATGCGAAAACTCTATCCATTTCACAGCACTGAAAGTAAAAAACAATGAACAAGACAGTAACATGATACGAGTTTCAAAACTTACATTTCCATTCTCTTGGGTAATGAAAAGAATGCACATTCAAGATTATTCTTTCTAATATTTCTGCAATTAATCACCATGCATTTTGAATGTCGGCCAGTTTTTAACACAAAATTCATAACAGAAAAACACACAAACGAAGATTATAGAATGAGCTAGGTGCTACTCTTGTAGATTTCGAGTTATTTCAGTGGAAAATACGCGTATACGAAAAAATACAATCGTCATTCAGCAAAAATATTTATTCAAGTATTTCTTTTAAAATTGACAACAGCCTACTAATAATCTCTATATAATATTTGCCAAATTTGATATTTCAACCAAAGATTATAGAGTTAGAAAGATGTGACACCTAGATGGCGCTGAAAACATAATTCAGTACAGAAAACTATTTTAATAGGCGCGAAATTCGAATTATACTTTTCATAAATTTCCATTAAATTGAGTACTCTTTGTCGAGCTTTTAGAGAAACATCCTGATCGACAAAACAAAAGTGGGACTCCGTTTTTTGATCAGGATTATATTTTCCATCTACACATTTTTTTGAATCAAATGAAATACGTTTTGGATTCTTTATATTTTATTTGAAATGATTGTGTTGAATCAACTACAATACAATAATTATGAAATTGAGAACATTTTAAAAATTTGTTCACATATTAGAGAATTATTATAACAATTTCAAGAATTTATTCATACAGTGAACTCTCGATAAATCAAACATCGATATATCGAACAGTTGTTCTGGACCTCGATTCATACATATCTTACCCAGTGTATTTTAACCTCAATGAGTCTAGAGACCACCATTGTCTCTATGAGTGGAACTTTTTGATCTAATGAATAAGACCGAAGAAAATTCGGTTCGCAAACAAATTATTCAGAACAATATATTTTTACCCCGAAACCTCTATCCATTTGACAGCACTGAAATAAAAAGCAATGAACAAGACAGTTACAAATTACGAGTTTCAAACCTTACATTTCCATTCTCTTTGGTAATCTTTCGAGATTATTCTTTCTATTATTTCTGCAATTAATCACCATGCATTTCGAATGTCGGCCAGTTTCTAACACAAAATTAATAACAGAAAAAACTCACAAACCAAGATTATGGAGTGAGCTAGGTGCTACTCTTGTAGATTTCGAGTTATTTCAGTGGAAAATACGCAAGAAAATGCAATCATCATTCAGCAAAAATATTTATTCAAGTATTTCTTTCAAAATTGACAACAGCTAATCTCATATAATCTATGCCAAATGGACCCCAATTAAATATTTTAACCATAACCCGATTACTTTTGAAAAACAGATGTCACTGACATCACTGTAGTCGCTTCGTTCTCCATCTTTATACTCTATAATCTTTGATTTCAACCATAACCCGTTTACTTTTGAAACTACAGATGTCGCTCACATTACTGTAGTCGCTTCGTTTCCCATCTTCATACTCTATAATTTTTGTATTTCCAAATCAAATCGACTCAAATTCCGTAATCTGTCAAATATTGTAAGTCACACCAACTGCCAAGATACAATATTAAAGCCATCAATCTGAATTTTTATTTGAATTTCGAGAGTATTTCACAAAACTTTACTGAAATAACGTCTAATACTCGTTGCAGAAGGCAATTCCAACACTCATGCTTTCGCATTTCGCATTCGTGTTGGAATAGTAGCTCATTCTGCAACTTGTTTTAGAGTATATAGAATATTTTTTTATTACCATGACAGTAAAGGTAGCTCAAGATATCTTAAGCCTCCCCTTGAGTTTTTATCTGTATCCGCCAATGTCCATACTTAAAACACACCCTTTATATGACATGAGATTAATACCTCCAAACTTTTCTTCCCGCAGAATGCCATGGAGAGGTTTTCACCATCGTCTGAGGAATTCGTCCAAGATGACATCAAAGACGACGATTCCAGTTCAACAGTCAGTGTTTCGGTGATGAAGGAGCACCGAGAGTTACTAAAAAAAATATCCAAGATGAACAAGCAGCTCCTCAAGCAAGAGGAATGCCTAGTGCGGTTAGAGGTTAATCTCAAGAAGTACGAGAAATACAAAAACGTAACAGACGACGTAACTGAATCTCTGACGAGTCTCAGAACAGAAATGGCTAAAAGCGCTTGTGAAATGCAGCACAACGAGGTCGTTTTGGAGGAAACTAATGAACTTATTAACAATCGAAGACATTTTCTTGAGAATCTTCATAAAGATATCATGAAAGAGGAGGAAGAGCATGAGATGCTTCAAGCTTTGCTCTTCAGTGCGAAGCATCAGAGGCATCCTGCGGTCAGCCCAAGTTACATTCCCCATTCTTACAATTATAGAAACCATAATACCAAAGAAATGTTAGATACCTTAGTTTAAGCAAAAGTTTATTTATACCAAAAATCTTGTACCTAAAACCCTAATGTCATTTGTTTTATGTTGATGAATAAGAAGTATAATAAATGTTTCAAAAAATATTTACCGCAATTTGAAAGTCTTGAATTTTTTCCTCTTCAAATACGTGAATCAAATGACCTCAGTAGTCGATGCTGAATTCCTGAATAAACATAAACATAAATGATCAGGATGAAAATTTCTTGAAAAAAAGGCCATTCAGTGAAGTTCTGGTAATAATATATTTTATGGAAATTGAATTCTTTGTATAAAGTTGTGGGGGAATCCATTTTCAGCAGTGTCAGTAGATTGAATGAATGTAAAACTGCAAGAACATATTCATACTAAAACTGACAAAGAAACTGAAACACTCAGAAGGAGCTATTTTAATTTTTTGGTAGAACATAGATAGTATAGCAAAGAGTAAATCATTAAAATCTGAAGAAAACAAAACGTAATGTTCTTGTCCAATCAATGAGAGCAAAAATAAGGCATTACCTCCGAATTCTATCAGAATGCTTCGATTTTAATAAAATTTTGGGAATTAGCTCTACTTACCTCCTATTTTTGAAACATAGATGAATTCAAAATAGTAATCATCGAAATGAAAACCATTTTCAATTCCCAGGCTCAGAGTTCTTTTATCATGAGGTTGGAGAAATGATATTAGATTTTGTCACTGAGATGGGAGATATACCGGTTTCGGCTTTGTTGGGCCTCATCAGTATCCCGCACATCTCAGGACAAAATCTTCATAAAAAACTTCAGAATTTGAAACAATTGGTTGTGAAGTAATTGCGTCAAGATGAAGGTTCACATCTCCAATCAAATGCAAAAAAAAAAAACTGTACTTCCTCTTTCACTGAATGAGATTTTAGCAGTGGCTCTATTCAGGGCCCGCTTGCTAGTTTCTCAAAGTGATGGAAACGCCCAATTCTTTTTGAGACTGTGAAGCCTGATGTTTTTAAGAAAAAGAAAATTTTTTGCCTTTACGAAGGCACATCGAGAACATTTTTGAAACATAGATGAATTCAAAATAGTAATCATCGAAATGAATACCATTTTCAATTCCCAGGCTCAGAGTTTTTTTATCATGAGGTTGGAGAAAAAGAATTGGGCGTTTCCATCACTTTGAGAAACTAGCAAGCGGGCCCTGAATAGAGCCACTGCTAAAATCTCATTCAGTGAAAGAGGAAGTACAGTTTTTTTTTTGCATTTGATTGGAGATGTGAAACTTCATTTTGACGCAATTGGATGTCACCACCTTAGTACTTTGTAATATTTTACTCATTACTTCACAACCAATTGCTTCAAATTCTGAAGTTTTTTATGAAGATTTTGTCCTGAGATGTACGGAATACTGATGAGGCCCAACAAGGCCGAAACCGGTATATCTCTCATCTCAGTGATAAAATCTAATATCATTTCTCCAACCTCATGATAAAAGATCTCTGAGCCTGGGAATTGAAAATGGTATTCATTTCGATGATTACTATTTTGAATTCATCTATGTTTCAAAAATGTTCTCGATGTGCCTTCGTAAAGGCAAAGAATTTTCTTTTTCTTACTTACCTTCTACTTCAAAGTCTACCCTATGCCGATATTTACTTATTATTTTTTAGGGGTGAAAACTACCCCTTATAACCAAAATTGAATAAAAGTCGTTTTAACGTAAATGAAAGTAAATATTATGCCTAAATAGCGTTTCGTGAAGTTGTATGAAGGTCTTCATATATTTCAAGACCGTATAAACCACCTCTTCTTAGCATAAAATGTGTAAAAATTGGGTTTTATTAATATTTTCAATTAATCTAAATCAACTCCATCTAAGAATACTGCTCCACAAGAGTTAGGGATATCGTATCCAATCGTTTTGAAAATCGTCGAGAAAATCGCTGTAAAATCATTTAAAACTCAATAACAACTTGAATCGATCCAATAAAAATCAGTATGCGACATTTCGTCAATCTGGTCGCCTTTTTTCTGAAGTTAGGTTCTTTGCATATGTTTCAAGAATGTTCTTATTTTGAAATAGAGTCAGCCAAAGTGTGATATCTCTACTTTGGAATAGGTTCAAGGAGACAGGTTCCGTGTTGGAAAGACTAAGGCTTGGTGAGCAACGAAGAACAACACCTGCTCAATATCGTTTCATCACCGTTTAAGCGAGAAGAAAGCCTACAAATATGTGTAGAATGCTACGGAATACTCTGTCCCTGAACTCCGTCCATTGCGAGAGGGTTGTGTTATGGTATGGGCCGGGATATGTTTCAGCGGGAGCACAGATCTACTCTTCTAGTCAAATTTGAGACAAACGCACCAATAAATCGTTGCTTCATCTTACATATAAACCTGTCAATAATTTTCCATCGTCATAACTCTGGTGGAGGAAATTACTGAAATTTTCAATGCTAAATGACGAATCCACCATTTAATTGACACCTTAAGATTTCCGGAGATGTCTGGCAAAACATAGAACTATTTCTCATTTTTTTTATTTTGATCGAACCAGATACATGGATGTACCTAAAGATTTTCATAAAATTCAATCTACCATGAGTGGTAAAATTATATACCTACCACTATTTTATCAACCCTCTTAGCATAGGAAGAAATAGGGGGACCAGGGGGGCAGCCCCCCAGAGTTTTTCGGTGCCCTCCCCCCAGAATGAATGAAAATGTATCTAAAAATCACTGAATTCAATCATTTGTCCGAACCTACCCAAGAATTCTCTGAGTTGTGAACCCCCCATAAAAAATGGCCATTTCCGCCTATGCCTCTGAGGGGGGTTGAAACAAACAAACCCTTTCATAAGTTATTCCACATCTTTCGGGTTATTCATGAAATTGTATGATCAAAAATGAATATTTTAATTTTAAAAATACTAATTTTTCCTTCGAAACTATTGAAGCTATGAAAAAAAGCAAGAATCAAAAATATTACAAATTCAAATTTGAGAAAATGACTAAATTGTTCAAAATATTCAAAGAATAATTTTCTGCTACATTACTTGGAATGTTTAAGCCGTGAGTTCACTTTCAAGGTATCTCATTGAAAAAAACGAATAAATAAATCAACTTTATTCACAAATTCTAAGTTTCCAGATAGTGTTATCTCTTAGAGAGTTCCAATTCGAACAGAACATCCGACATAACTATCAAAGCAAAACAAAAACAAAATATAGCACAAGCTTGAAATATTTGAGATAGGTACCCTTCTTCATTCCACTGTTGGTACATCACCTCGATCCTCCTTTGAATAACATTGAACGAACTTTCTGTTTCCATTCTGAAACAAATTACGAAATAAATATCGGTAAGTTATGGAGCAGAAGGGAATTATCCAACCTTTTACTAATTCCTTCGTTCATTTCATTTGGTTCATCAGAATCATCACAGCCTGTTGCGTTCTTCTCACTATGGGAATCGGAACAGTCGTAACTGTTCTCATCCACCATTCCCTCCTTTATTTCATTCAGATCAACACCCAAGCTGAAAAAATAGAATTTTAATCAACCAGCCCTTCGCAAACAGTTTATAAGTCAATTTATTCTGAGAGGTTGACAATAATCCTCTGAAAATGCCCACCGCAGATCTAGGCGAAAGTTAGGTAATATAATTCCTAAAAGACTACGGCCAATGAGTATGAAAGACACTCTAAATGTCACAATATCCGGTCGTGAAAGCTTTAAAGTATTTAAAAAATTCTTTGCTCTTATACTGACAACATAGATAAATTTGAAAAATTAATTATCGAAATGAATTCGATTTATAGACTGACAGATCTTACATCATGAGCACTGGAGACATGAAAACAGATTATGTCACTTCATTTTGCTGCATATGTATCAGGAAATAAATCTACTGATCTGTAATTAAACTGCTTCACATGAGTTTGGGATATTTACTTAAATTGCAAAGAATATACCTAGTTTAAATGATATCTTGTGATGAAAATTCATATCAATATGATTTCAAGTTGCAGGAAATAAAATTTATTTTAGCCTGTGAGTCTGCAATTTTATTCCCAAAAAATTCAAGCATTTTAAAACTATCAATACAATGTATGGCCTCCACGGGCATCAATAACAGCTTGACATCTTCTTTGCATACTACACACGAGGTTGTTGAACATTTCTTGAGGAATTTGGTTCACTAAACGGGGCAGAAGCTCTCTCAGATCATTTGAGGATTCTGGGGTAGGTTGATGGTTATCTAATCTTCTTTGGAGCATGTCCCATGCATGTTCTATGCAATTCAAATCTGGTGAGTGCGCACGTATTGGTAAATGTGGAATACCAAGCTCCTCGCTCGCATTCTCAACTATGGCTGCACGGTGCGGTCTGGAGTTATCGTCTAGAAATTGAAAAGTTTCACCAATAGCAGCGTGAAAATTTGGCGAAACATTGTCAATGACAGGCTCTCTATAGTGTAGGGCGATCATATTCCCAGGACTAATGTGTAGATCTGTGCGCCCTTTGAAACATATCCCGGATCATACCATAACACTACCCGCTCTGAATGGATAGACTTCTTGGACATAACGACGATTACGGGGTATGCGTGGGTTGGTCCAAACCCTTATTCTTCGAGAATCTGAAAATCGTCCATATCTTGATTCATCAGTGAAAAGGACACTACGCCATTGATCGTTCCAATTGATATGTTGCCTTGCCCATTCCAGTCTTTGACGCTTATAGTCACAAGTTAATGGAACTCTTTTTAATGGACGTCTCGAACCTAGATTCAACTCTCTCAAACGTCGTCTGATATTTTAGATGGAAATTTGGACCCCCTCTGCATTTTGAAAAGTATTCCGTAGCTTTCTACACGTTGATATAGGCTTTCTTCTCGCCGAAACGATGATGAAACAATTCTGAGCAGGTATTGTTTTTGTCGCCCTTCAAGCCTTGGTCTTTCCAACACGGAACCTGTCTCCCTGAACTTATTCCGAAGTCGAGTTATCAGACTTTGGCTGACTTGGAGCCTTTCCGCTACAACAACCTGAGTTAGGCCACCCTGTAGCATTCCGATAGCCCTATTAGCCTCAGCGTTTGTTAATTTACGTCTTGGCATTTTCAGAAAACTGGTTTCAAATCGAAGCCGATGATAAACTGACTCCATTTCAAAATAAGAACATTCATGAGGCATTTGCAAAGAACCAAAGTTCAAAAAAAAAGGCGACCAGATTGACGAAATGTCTCTACTGATTTTTATTGGATCGATTCAAGTTGTTGAGTTTTAAATGATTTTACACCGATTTTCTCCAAGATTACACACTTCTCAAAACGACTGAATGCGATATCCCTAACTCTTGTGGGGCAGTTTAGTTTATGTATGCATATTTTTTTTCTGAGTTCAATTCTAGGAAAAATTTTGAAATGCATTAATTTAAGAAAGAAAAATACTCACTCCATCCGACTCGGCCTGGCCAACTTTTGAATGGCAGTCGTTCTGAAGGCCAGCTCTGAGGTCCTCCTCAGCAAACTTTTGTCAGAGTTCTTCTGTTCTTGCAGAGTGGCTAGATTTATGCTAGCCCTTCTTCTTGTTGAAAAATGTGGATGATGAGACCCCTTCTCGTCTTTTGGGGAGTGGTCTCCCTTGGAACTTGAAGTTTGTAACATTTTTCTGGAAGACAAAGTTGAATATTGACGAAAAAATTTTTCAAGAAATATTAATTTTTATAAGTAGTAGTAGGCATGAAAGATTTCTGATTTCCAGAGATAGCCTTTCCTACCCCTGATTGACAGGATGGTCCATGAAGCCATCCCCGGAATATCTAGAGAAGGCGCAGGTAATGAGAGAATTAGGTGTCAGAGAGTCTGGTGCTCTCTGAGTAACTACATCTCATCTGCGAACCTTCCTAGTGATGTAATGGTCTAGAAAGTAAGTACTGAGAAAAACTTCAGTACGACGCTATGCAAAAAGAGGAATGGGAGCGGGAATACACCGACCAAAATTTCAAAGAAAATGCTGTTAAATGGTATACAGATGGTACTAAAACCAAAACGGGAGCTGGCGCTGGGGTTCACGGGGCCAAAGCCAAGTGTGCAATATCGTTAGGCTCCTGTGTGAGTGTTCTGCAAGCAGAAATATTAGCAATCGAAAGATGTCTAGATATTAATCTAGAGAGAAACTATCAGAATTGCGACATAGCTATTCACTCAGATGGTCAAGCTGCTATTGAAGCACTGAACTCCTATGTCATCGACTCAAAGTCGACATGGGAATGCCAGAACAAACTCAATGAGGTAGGCAAGAAAAATAAGGTCCCTTGGATCTGGGTTCCTGGTCATTCGGGCATCACAGGTAACGAAGAGGCCAAGAAACTTGCCAGAGAGGGTGCTCGGAAACTACTCACTGGCCCAGAACTTTTCTGTGGTATAGGAAAATGTACATATAAGAAGGAATTTCTGGAGAAGGGGAAAACTGAAAGAGAAACACTTTGGCAGAATCTCCCAGGGTTGGATCACTCCAAAAAGTTCCTTCAGAATTTTGAAACTGCAAGATCCAGAAAATATTTGGATCTCAGTAAGAACCAACTACACCTCCTCACTGGTTTTCTTACAGGGCATTGTCGCCTCAGAAAGCACTTACTGAGAATGGGCATATCGGACACTGACGAGTGTAGATTCTGTGGGAAGGAGGAAGAAACTCCTATTCACCTAGTCACAGAATGCTTTGGCATTGTGAGCCGAACAAAAAAATTCTTTGGTCAAGAGACCTGTAGGAGTGAGGAAGTAGCCTCACTGAAGCCTTCCGAGATATTGGATTTAATAAGATCTCTGGGACTGGAAGGCGAGCTGTAAAGCTTTGTCACGGGGCACAATAGACCATCAGGTGGCAGTGGACTGTAATCCCTTTTAAACTATCAACTATTAACTAACCCGTGGAGACGCCGCTGGTTAACTAAGATGTAGTTAGATAGAACATATTGAATGAAAGATTAGATAGATATTCTCATTTCAAGACACCGGAATAAGTTCAAGAAATGAATACATCAAATAATTTTATCAAATACTGAAGCGCGTTTTCTAGGTCAGGTTCAAGGTTCAGATCACGAGGATCCTTCTTGTATAACATTCCCAAATACAAACGATCCATTGTGTCGACTGTATTCCATTATTCGGGAATATATTCAAATATACTCACTTTGTGTATTGGAGCTGTTTCCGGCTCAAATCCCTCTGCTGTTTCAAGGAGTTCACGTGATTTATCATCAGCTGTACAGCCTCACTCAGCCTCTGTTCGTGCTGAACGGCTCCGTACCTTTCAGCAGAAGACGATGCCAAAGCAGAGGCGTTCGTTACCACGTCTATTTGGGCCAGTAAAGAGGCAAGGATTTCTGTTGTCTCCATGTTAACACACAGCTTGGTCAGTTTGTTCACTCGTTGTGTCAGTCTTTCGATTTCCTTGGCTAGGTTGTCTTCGGTTTGGTTTCTGTATCTTCTTTGTCGATCACATCTGTCTGTTATCGTGTTGGAGTCGATGGAGAAGGCAAGGGATAGGGTGGCGAATCTTTGTTCCAGTTCTTCTTCATTTTGGAGTTTCCTTTGAAGTGAAAAAGATTATGAAAATACGAGTATCAAAAAATGTTTCAGTAACCCATACTAATATTATAAATGTGAATGTTCGTGTGTTTGTTTGTCCTCTATGGACTCAGGAATCAGATGACCCATTTTGATTAAACTTTCACTATATTGTAGAGAATTTTTTTCGGGAGGTTTTCGTGTAGGGTTCATCCCTATATAACGAAGAAATAAGAAAAAATATCGATTTTCCATGAAAAAACCCAGTACTTTCAGGCTTTCACATGCGACGCTGCGTAAACTATAAAAGATAGACAAATATGGTCAAAGACAATTTTGTAGTGCTCGAAAAGTTCCATTGAAAAGTCCGCGACGGCTTATGTCTAACTGCCGAAGACAACCCACGATAGCCATTTTTAACATTTTCAATTCAATCCAAAATAATGGTCAATTTGAAGAGGGCTTTTGACTGGCATGGAATGAATCAATATAAAAATGAATGTGACTGTTATCTGCGGCATTTATTCCTGATGAATAAAATGCTTCTTACAGTATAGTTTTCTAATGGATACTTTGAAAGTTACGGTAGGTTGAACGAGTGTGAATTTGAGCAAGAAATTATTGAATCTATACGCGACATCGTTTTGTCATGTAGACACGTGCTGTCTTTCCTTCGATACGAGATTATGAATGTGGGGTTGCGGAATCATCAGTACCGTTTTAAATTGAAATATAACGTGAGCGGAGCAGCGGGTATGAGCTTGTATAGTATAACAATCTGCTTCCCTTAGCAATGAGAAATATTCCTAGGTGTGCAAAATTGATTGAAATTTCGTCAGAGTATAACCCATATATACAGGCGCAGCCTAAGATATTCAACAGGCCAAAATGTTGCTTTAAAATGCGACGTTGCCGGAACCCCCACAAAGGGTTGTACCAGGCTAAAAGTGTCACGATTTTACACTTGCAGTTCTGTTTTGAAGCTTAATATGTGATATAGTTCGCATCAGAAATTCTATCGGGAAACGTGTAAAAAAGTTTGTATTTTTTTGTGTTCGTGTGATTGGTTTTTCAATCAATAAATGAAGTGGAAGTAAGTGTTGCAGTTGCAAGAACAGTGTGTATTGGGTTTGTGATTGAATTTTTCGACTTCTTATCTGGAAGGATTGTCAACGGGAAGTTTTTTCTCATTTTAATATTTATTAAAATTTCATTTGGAAATCTTCGATTTGAGTACTATGCCTTGTACTTGTGCTGTGCCCGGTTGCAAAAGCAACTATAAATCTACTGATGGGAAGGTGTCGGTATTTAGAATTCCGCGAGGATAGGAAAATGGCTCAACACAATTCATAGAGAAAGTAGTTTTGTAGTCAACGAAGACAGCGTAGTCTGTATGAATCATTTTGTAGATTCCCATATTTTGAGAAATAACTCTTATCCAACCGCCGAAGGTTCAGTTATTAATATACCCCGAAAAATTCCTAAATTAACTGATGATGCATTTCCTTCAATTTTTCCAAATCAACCGAGTTACATCACGTCTCCAGTTACTCCGAAAAGAACTGATCCTGAGGAACGGAGACAAAAATTATGATAATGGGATTGGGACAAACAAGATCAATTCGATTCATTTTCCGACTTTCGTTGTCATTTCAAAGACAAAGCAATTTTCAACTTCTTTTCCAAAGTTAAAGAAAAATGACTATGTTCAGTTCTACGAAATAAATTTTGAGGGGGCATTTCCGAAAATATCATCGGGGTTTAAGATCTTGAGCAATTTGAGAATCGAAGTCGTATTTAAAGACGAAGTAAACGTACCCATTTCTAATTTCAAGTGGTTATTAGGTGACAGGTATATTCGTGACTTTTTTCCTCTTTTGATGTTCATTCACCTACTCTATTCGCATCAGAAAGAAATATATTAGATGCTATTAAAAATGGATTGTGTAAACTTTTCGGGTAATTTTTCTGTTTAAATGAGAGACACCCTATTGATAATCAATTTTATAAATCAACTCCAATGAATGGATGACATTATCGAATCTTACTTCTTTCAATTCACAATGAAACGCAGTTTGGCTTACCTCGCCTGATCCCTGGTAAGTCCCATTTCTTCCAAAACATGATCTGGTAAGCTGGGGAATATATCTACGGATTCTATATCGTTCAGGTCTTCGCTCAAACCTGAACATGAATTCGATCTGTCCCTGCTATATTCTGGAAACTGAAATACAAAAATTGAAAGGTAACACAATCGATATCCGAACTGATTGCAGTCATGTTTTAATTCTGAGCCCTTTTAAGCTCCACTTTCATTCTAATCACAGTTGTATAGTTCAGTATAGTATAGTATAGACTGGTAAATTATAGTATAGTTTAGTATTATATGATATCTTAATATATAAAACTGAGTCGGCCATTTTGTTGGTTACACCATTTATAACTGAAGATTGGATAAACTGTTTGTTATGAAAGATATTTTTCTTGGATTCTTCTACGACGGGATTAATATAAAATACATTAAAACTCTGAAAAATTTGATGAAATGAACAAAAAATAGGAAATAATTTTCATTCTTGCAAATAACGCCAGTAGGTGTCGCTACGGTTATTAGCGTTTTCGAGAAAGTAATATATTTGATATTCGGTGAACTACATTTTCTAATAATATTAACACATCTGTGTCCATGTGTTATCACACGTATCTTTCTTCCGAACACTACGGAAAATTTTATGACGAAATGTTTCGAACAAATCTCCATTCTACTATTATATAGGTACACAATTACTGTGTATTTTGAGTTGCCTAAACGGATGTTTTGGGGGCGCATTGATTATATTGTCTGGTGACTTCCGACAAACATTACCGGTCATTCCAGAATCGACGGCTGCCGATGAAATAAATACTTGCCTAAAATCATCAACTTCAAATTTGGCTAGGCAATAAAGCTCTCAATTCAGTTGACTGCTGTGGGAATAGTACAAATAGATATTTGCAGCCCACAAAAATGCAAAAAACACCGGCACCACAAAAATTGTTGAAAATGATTTTTTGTAACTGCAAAAAAGGATGCAATGCGTCATGCACCTGCAGAAAACTGAGTCTTTTTTGTAACGCTTTATGTGGGGAATGTGCAGGTGTTAAATGCCGAAACAGTTGTCCAATCTTTGGCAAAGATGAAGAAATAATTGACAGTGGCGACAGCCACTCAGATTCAGATAAATTTTTTGACACAAAAGGTATTAATTTCACGTGAATAATAAAGTGATGAAGAAATGGAATGTTCAAATGATATTTTCATTTTGTAATTTTGAACAGATAGGGGTTGCTTTTAGGGGTTGAAAAATAAAAATAACTAAAACTAACATTGATCCAAAATACTTTTATGAAATTGATTGAAATTAATAAATTATATTAAATAAGACCCATTTTCACACATTTTATGCTGAAGGGGGTTGGTTTATAAAGTCTTGAAGTATATAAAGAACTTCATTAAACTTCATAAAACGCTACTGAGACCCAAAAATTACTTTGATTTACGTTAGAACAAGTTTCCTTTAATTTTGGATAAAGGGTTGTTTTCACCCCTTAAAAATAATAAGCATAAATCGGCATAGGGTAGGAGTAGGAGACAAGTATAGCTTATATCTAAAATTTCATCAAAATCGAAGCATCTTGATAGAATTCGGAGGTAATGCCTCATTTTTGCCCTCTTTGACTGAACTTATTGTACAGGACAATTTTATGTCCACTTTCAAGGTATAACACCATAATAGTTTACTATAATATTAAAGTTGTTTTTTCATTTCTCGATTGAGGCAGCACGAAGTCTGCCGGGTCAGCTAGTAGTATAATATAGTATAGTATAGTATAGTATGTTGACATGGATGCGACGATAAAATGTAGTATGTTTATATGTATAGTATATACAGTGGGTGAATGAATAATTGGGAAAAATTCAAGACTTCTTGTTTTTTCATAATTTTTTTGACATCTCATGCTCAGAAACAAGCCCATAATAATAGATCAAGAGAAGTAAAATGAAAAAACTGACATGAAAGAAATTAGGCAGAATATTTATAGAATCCAGAAGGCACTTTTGGTGCAGTTCCTCTATGATTAAAGAGAGTAAAAGCCTTCTCTGAAATTTGTTACTCAAGGAATTTTTTTCATCTTTCTTATTGTACCATTTGAATCAATTATCGTACCAAATAATCAAGATGGATGACATATAGAACTATTTTTTTAGAAAAAAAAACTTACATTACATTGTGTCGGATAGACCCATGCAGATAACATTTTAAATATTTATTTCTGTTTGTTATCATCATTTTCATTATGAATTTTATTTATTTGTCATTTTTCATTGGTTTTATAAACTTTTCCTGTTTTGTTAATGTCTTTTATGTATATGCGTAAAATAGGAATTCAATTTTCAGACCATACCAAGAATGAATAGTCTTGAATGGATCAGGTACATATAGACTGTAATTCCACGCTCCTAAAATACAGAACTAAGCGTGTAAATTTGCTTTTCTAATTTACCCTTGAATGCGAATAATTTTGTTAAATATTTGAATTATGCAAGCGCACTATTTCACTTAATTCCCATCATACATCGAAATAGATAGATTCCAATCTAAAATTGATTGAGTAAACAGATATGGGAGTTCTGACAGACATTGAACTTGCTAATAGAAGGCCCCAATAATAAACAGAATAAATTTCGGCCACATCCCAATTTTTAAACGTTTGATTTATTTCATACAACTTATTTATAAACCGCTCGACCGATGACAGTTGAATGTTTTTCGTGGTAGATCAAAGGGTGAATCAATAAAATAATGATGAAAGTGAGGATATTTGGAGATCGGTTCGGGAAGTCTCGATATCAGAAAGAGCTGGACACATGTCTCTTTTGGTTTATTTCAGAATGAAATATTCGAGGAAAAATTTTAAATCCGCATAGTTTCAACTAAATTTTATTTAAGGTTTCTTTATAACTCTCGAGGAAAGCAGTTTTCTGATCTGATATTGAAAACATCAAAAAAAATTACGGAACAAACAAAGACTAAAAAGTAAAAGAAGTAATTGCGTTTTTAACACAAAGAAGCTAGATAGGTACCTATCAACTCTAAACTGTATCAAAACATACCTATGAATAACAAACAATGCACAAAATATTTATTAGAGTTGTCCTATATGAAATGAAATGAAAAATATTGGACTACTGAAAAGTCAATCAAAATGTATTTTAAACATCGATTGAAAACTTCGAAAACATTCATTCAACTTACAGAGATGCTTCCCAAAAATACCGGAATATACTTTCTAAAAAAAATTAACAAAAAAAATGTGAATTCATATAGTGGTCAAATTCGTCTGTTCGAACACGAAAAAAATATAATTTCTGATGCAATTATATTTGCAAGTGCAAGTGACTGGTGACTGGGATTTTCTGTAAAAAAGTAGATATACAATATCTTGAAAAAAAATAAAGACTTTTTTCAGTTAGTATAGCGTTATCAATTTCAATATTTTTCAATATTACTCGAAATATCTTCAACATCAACAAGTTATTATTTACTTTATTTACACAAAAATATCACCAAATAATCAATGTTATTTTGTTTTGTTTTAATTGTATTGCATTTGAGTGCAATATTTTCAATTTGGATTATATTTTCATCATAACTTGATTGACTCTTCACTAGTCTAATATTTTCATTTTATATTTGTTTTGATATTTATAACACTGTTCAGAATTTGAAACACGAAAAATGACAATAGAAAATTTTTTCAGGGATTTTAAATCATAATTTTTTGAGATTTCGAAGAAGTATTTATCTTCGTATGAAACCTGCAGCGTAGATTTGTCTGGAATACTTTATGATTCAAAGGAAATTATCTCCTATTCCGAAAGAATTATTGAGATATAAACAGCATAACATCCATTCGATGGCAGATTTACAGAACGATAAAACTTGAAAACCACTGTTTCCGGCCTTTAAACGTTTCGCAAACCAGCGACATAAAATAACCAGCCAAAAAGTGATTAAAGATTGAAACTAGAATAGATCAGCACTATAAACTTACAGCAAACGTTGATTTCAGTTGATGTCAATTTTCAGGATATACGTAAACAATAAATATCTTGCTTCTATCGATATGATGTGTGAAACAAAAAGAGAAGAAAAAAAGAGCTCTTTAAAATATGAGATTTTCGATTTTAAATTCTCCAAATGAATTTTGTCATTTTTCTTTATATATGTCGTAAAAAAAGTTTCCAGAATGTTGTAATTAATACATGTTTTTTTATCATTCTCGCACTGGTATAATTGTACGCTTTTTTAGAAGATGCTCTGAACTGGAACAAATTTCTGTGTATACCTCGAAAACAAAAGAAGATATAGGAACGTACTTGTTTCTCATGATTTTTTTTAAAGATATCCAGAATGCTCATTTATTTTTCCCGATCTCTTACGGTTAAAATATTGTGATCCAGGGTTCGCCAATTCTGCCCACCCTGTACGTTGAAACCAACAATTTGCGTGTAGAGAAACTAATTAGTTTCACATATTTCATTTCAATAAATTGTGCATTTGAAAATTATCACCAGTGGAAACAAAAAAATGTGCTGTTTACAGAATAATTGTCGATCATAGTTCGACGAATTAGTTATATAAGCCGTGTAGAAGAGTAAATCTCTACATTTTCATAATTACAGCTCAAATAAAAACGTTCAAACCTAGATATAATTAAACCACGAAACATGATAAATATATGCATATCTCCAGAGAATATCTCACTTCCCACAAATATTTACCAAAGGATTAGACACAACTAGGTATTGTCTTTCGATATAAGCGTGGTCTTCAAGAAGCAAGCTTTTATAGATATTTCAAAATTGAAATGTTACATAAGCATCAAAAATCACGTTGCTTTTTATCATAAATTATTCAATAAGGTAGATGAAGACTCGTTGCATTGTATCTAGAAAATTCTTCTCATTTTTCCCATGAACAATCATTTTAATTGAATTAGTTATTCTTGATGGTTTTTAGTTCCCTGATTATCATTACAATTTTGTCTCGAAATTTTCCTTTTTAAATTTCATGTGGTCTTCTAGAATGAAATTTACTGGGTACTGGTTTTCCTCAAGAAGAGTTTTAATGAAGGTAATTTCATATGTCGATAGGCATTTGGATATTTCCAATAAAGTACGTTTTTGATTGATTGAAAATTTCAATAATGAAATCACTTTCATGAAAAATTTCCTTACCTAGATAATTTCATTGAAAAATGTATATCAAATTAGGAAATTCCGAGACAAACTTATAATGACAATCAAAGACCAACCAGAAACCGTCAAGAACAACAATTTTATTGAAATTGATTTCTTATGTTCATGGACTTTCGGAAAAATAAAAAGAATTGGATCTAAATTCAATATAAGAACCGTTTCTCTATTTCAGTATCGTAATGAGTTTATTGCAGTACTAAAAGTAGTGCTGTAATGAAACAGCATTGTTTTCAGTTATATTTTTCATTTTGTGATTTTCAGTACTGATGACCTCAAATACTCTCAATTTTCAAATCAAATCAATTGAAATTTCGTAATCTGTCAAATTTCGTAAGTGAAACCAACTGCCAAGATACAATACAAAAGTCACTAATTTGAATTTTTATTTGAATTTTGAATTTTTCACAAAACTTGACTGAAATAGATAAAATATCGTCTAATACTCGTTGCAGAAGGCAATTCCAACACTCATTCTTTCGAAAACTCGTTCCTTCGTAGTATGGCCTTACTCCCAAAAATTTGATGATATATCAGTAGTAATTTATCGTGTAGTACAGAGTTGTTAATCTCTGTTCAACGTTTCAGTATTTCCGTTCAGCAATTAAGAACCCTGTAGATAAAAGTGATAATATAATCGATTTGAAGTCATCTCCCACCGTTTGCAAAATATTCCCAACCAAATGAACTCACAGTTCATAACGGAAAAAAAATTAAATTCGTTCACATTGCAGGAACTGAAACAAGTAAACAAGTTGGGTTATCAAACCTCATTTACAAATCCTTAGTCAATAACAATAATGGATAATCATGCTTGAAGCAAATAATTGTGTTGTTCGTAGCAAGAAATGTTTAAATTATTTTTCTTGAATTCATTAACTTCATGTTTCCATAATCCAAACGGAAAACTGTAGTTTTTTCGATATTTTTGAGATTTCATTCTCATATTCCTACTATATTTGTTGATTCGCACATGGTTTACCATACTTGGAGTAAGCACATCTTTTAAATTGCCCTTGCATCAAAGTTTCAGGATTGATGTACATATCATGTGGAGATCAGTTTATTTACTTGTTACGCACGAAAAATATGAGAATTTCAAGAGATTTTTGGGTTTTAGCGTAAATAAAACATGAAATTTAACATTGAACTGAGCTATAGTGGAAATTCATCCAAACCCAATTCACTGAGGGTGAAAGGTAAACTTTTCCTTATCATGAACAATACAGATTCTGAGAAAATTCTATAAATGAAAAGGAGTCAATTTTTTTCAAGTTCATACTATGTTTATGAAAAGATTCAACCGAGGTTATAACCTGACAGTCTTATCACACCGATTAAGCGTTGAATTTTTGAAATATTTATCGAGCTTCTCATTAACATGAGTGTTTACTTTGCACCATTTAATTTAACCTATATAGGGTGTACCAAGTTCTACGGCCTTTTAGGCATTTCTGGAGAACTGGATCTATTTCAAATCTGAAAATTGGGATTATATTATTGTTTGACATTATCTTCCGATCTAAAATATTCTTGGAGCCTGACCACTTTCAGTTATACAGGGAGTGAAAAAATAATTTTCAAAAATTTTCTTTTCTGTTTTTTTGTTTTCGAATTTGATAGAGTATGCAATTCTGAATACATTCGTGTTCAAATCGTTGCATTCGTCAAAATACTTTCCAAAATATCGAGATAGAACTGAAGAAAAAAGGGAGATAAGTGTATTGGGTATTATGTTTGTTATTCCTAACCTAGATATCGTAAGGAAAAATTGTTTTCACATTTTTGAAGGCGAAGACTGTGGAAATATTGTACAATTTCAGAATTTTGAATAACCCGTCACAGGGTGTTCCAAATGTTGGTTCAAAAATTGGGATCAAAATTTACTAATAACTTTCGTTTTTCAAATTAGGACCCTATTTTTTTATGATTACGTTGGATTCTGCGAAGGAAAATGATGATAATGTCCTAACATGTTGATGTTCCTAAAATTACTAATTCTTGGATTTTCAGTTTCTATTCATGAAATCTGTTCTACATCAACAATGATAAATCAATTCAGAAAAGAGGAAGTCACTAGTGAGTTATTTGAGTAATTTATCTTCGATGACCAAGGTTATTGTTGATATGAAACAGATTCTATTAATTTGATGGTACGTACGACATGAAATCAGGAAATCCTGAATAACTCAAGAATTATTAATTTCAGGAGCATTAACATGTTGGAACATTATCATCATTTTTCTTCGCACGATCCAACGCAATCATAAAAAAATAGGGTTCTAATTTGAAAAACGAAAGTTATGGGTCAATCTTGATCCAAATTTTTGAACCAACATTTGGAACACCCTGTGACGGGTTTTTCAAAATTCTGAAATTGTACAATATTTCCACAGTCTTCGCCTTCAAAAATGTGAAAACAATTCTTCCTTACGATATCTAGGTTAGGAATAACAAACATAATACCGAATACACTTATCCCCCTTCTTTCTTCAGTTTTTTCTCGATATTTTGGAAAGTATTTCGATGAATGCAACGATTTGAGTACGAATGTATTCAGAATTGCATACTCTATCAAATTCGAAAAAAAAACAGAAAAAAAATTTTTCGAAATTTTTTTTTTCACTCCCTGTATAAGTGGAAGTGGTTAGGCTCCAAGAATATTTTAGATCGGTAGATAATGTCAAACAATAATATAATCCCAATTTTCAGATTTGAAATAGATCCAGTTCTCCAGAAACGCCTAATAGGCCGTCGAACTTGGTACACCCTGTATATGGGGTAGAAAGGAAGGTTTTTTTTAAATTTTATTGTATGCTTTTGGGTAAATGAAATAAACTTATCTATCTATTTTGATGCCTTATTTCGGCAACTTGGCGAAATAATTCAAAACTCCGACTTATAGACAATAGAAAGTCAATGTCAAGAAAATTTTAGTTGCATCTTTCCACGAATACTCTCAAAATGATCTTCAATAAATTATTGTACATTTTACTTCAATAATAAATAATATTCATGTAACCAAAATAATGAATGAAATATTTGTATATTTACTTTTGTGTGGATTCAAAAAATGTTAGCATGTAACTAACACAAAACAGCAATTTTGCTCGGATCTATCTGCATCATTTTGTGTTCATTACAAAATATACTATTTCTTGCTCACAATCTTGCATATCCCTACAATTTCAGGGTTCATTTTATTCCGATTTTGTCAGATCTGTCGTCGTACGTTCGAACAAATTCTGAGCTAAAGAAAGCTAACAAAATAATATCAGAAATTGCGTTTCAATAAATAACCGCTTTTAAATGCAATAATTGTCGATACTCTGAGAACAGGTGGGAAATCAGTGACTTGTGAAGGTTTTCTGTAACAAATATGAGCAATTGAATCCAGACGATATAAAATAAATATGTATAGACAGGATGAAAAACTTTCCATTTAATTTTATTCGCGCTTGAATTGAATCGATTTAAACTCACCATGATCGTCGTAAGGATATATTTGAACAGATTATTCACATGGTCACTGATACTAAATACATTTTAATAGTATAATTCGAGCTTATAAAGTTATGCAACGGAAAATTGAGATGTCGTGTTGAGAATTTCCAGATCTAAACGAATCTAGAAGGTATACAATATGGGGAAAAGTATTCGATAAACTGCTGCTAATTTTTCGAGGTGGAATTACCATTTCTATCGGACAGTTTCTCCTCTCAGAATATCATTCTTAAATGCCATTATTTGCTCATTAAGACCTCCAGTTCATAATCAAATAGAACACAGTAAATGCATTCTTGAACGTACTGTAACATCCAAAGTTCAATGATATTGATTATCTGTTTATTATAGATAATTAGATCAAATCGTTACTAGAAGTTCTCTAGAGGCAATTCCGAGGGCAATTCTAGAGAGAATAATGGTGAAATAGCTGCAAATATGAGAAGCAAGTTTCACTTGTTAATAATATTTCAGAACCTTTTCATTTTGGTTGTATAGAAAATAAATCTGAAATGACTATAAATATCAGCTCATTGCATTGAACCGAAAAAGCGAAGAAAATTCAAATGCTAAATGCTCTCTGACAGATAAAACTTAAACATAAACAGGCAGACAAAAGAACAGCGACAAACACAAGACAAAAATACTGGAATAATAACATACAAAACGGAAAGACCATCCTAGTGGAACGGACGAACAAAAAAATTTTGATTTAATGGGAAGTGACAAATTATCTGTAGTCCATATCTGTTGAGCAATAATAAACAATGACCTCAATATTTAATAGGTATAGAAAAAAACAAATTTCTTAAAAACTTCTTTCTGATCCTTCTCGAAGAATTAATTTCTTAGTTAAGTTTTTTTCTTGAATACTAACATGCGTAACATAGATATAAATCGTATCATTTTCTATAGTTTCTATTCTACTTTAATAATTTCCTGCTCTTTTGAAAAAACACCTAGGTATAGTTTAATGCATAACAAACAACATTCTCATAATTATAAAGAAATGCCCTGTTTGGTTTCAATTATCAAATTTTAGAAAAATTATGTGCAGTTTTCAAATTTTTGAAGATTATTAGAAAATACTATTGAAAATTTCGTTGGGACAGAAATCGGAAAATATTCATAAATTTTTCATAGACACAGGTATATATATATATATATATATATATATATATATTCTTATGAAAATAGAGAGCTAAAATAATACAATAAATGTTGAAACAAAAAGTACCTAAGCTGAGGTAAAAAAAGAACGGGGTATCATAACATTCTTCGTATGATACTATAGAATCATACGATACTATCATCACTAGTATCATACGATACTATAGAGCCAGGGGAAAAAACCTCAACCGAAAAAACCTGTCACCCCGTAAAAAAAATAACATAAAATATTAAATATCAGGAAAAATCTTGAAAGACATCAGTGTGAGATCATCTTCATGTTATCCGTCGATAGATTCTACCCAAAACGGCTCGCGATTCTTAATCTGAAATGAAAAAAGAAAAAAGCAGAAAAGAAACCGAATAGTTATAATTTCAATTGATTCAAGAAAATGAACTGAACTTAATAGTTGAAATTATAACTGTGTCTATGAAAAATTTATGAATATTTTCCGATTTTTGTCCCAACGAAATTTTCAATAGCATTTTCTAAAAAAAGTTGCAGAATGAGCTCCTATCCCAACACGAATGAAAAATTCGAAAACGAGCGACGAAGGAGCGAGTTTTCAAAAACATGAGTGTTAGAATTGCCTTCTGCAACGAGTATTAGACGATATTTTCTCTATTCCAGTCAAGTTCTGTGAAATGCTCTCGAAATTCAAAAAAAAATTCAGATTAGTGACTTTTTTGTATTTTGTATCTTGGCAGTTGGTGTGACTCACGAAATTTGACAGAGTACGAAATTTGAAATGAATTGATTTGAAAATTGAGAGATTTGAGTTCAGAACTGACAACCACAAAACGAGAAATATAACGGAAAACAATGCTGTAATGAGTTTCATTACAGCACTTCTTTTAGATTTGATTTGAAAATTGAGAGATCTGAGTTCAGTACTGACAACCACAAAACGGGAAATATAACTGAAAACAATGCTGTAATTACTTTTGCTAAAAAAATTTTAATCCAAAATCAACGTGGAACTATTTTAAACCCATATTCGTAACATCAATCAACCAAGAAATAACGAAAAACTAAATTAAAATATTGAATATGAAAAAATGTTCAAATAAAAAACTCAATTTTTCCAGGGCCGCATTCCAAAAATTGTGAACGGCCGTCAAAGTTTCAATTACGCCTCTGCCCACATTACTCAACCTCAAAATCACTTTCGTTAAGGAACAAAATCATATAACTATTAATTAACATAGTTTTCTTGATCTCCTCTACAATTTATCAGTTTTGACATACGACATTCAGGAATTAAAACTATCTATTTTTTTTTTCACGGATGAACGCAATTAATTTATTAATCTAGTAGATATGTAGTTCGTTTTCGATTTAATTTGCAATGGAACAATCGCAAAAAAGAATACAACTTGTCGTGAGCTGATTTGAAGTTCATTGACCAGATAATAGTTTACTTTTGGTAACCAATAAATTGGTATTGTAAGTTGCAATCAGTTTAGCAGGTTGAAGTAGAGGATGGTTTAAAGGTTTGTAACACCAAAAATTTCTATTTGAATACTATAATGAAAGAAAAGCCACTTATCTCTCTTAACCCTAGTTTACTTTTTTTTCTTTTTGTTGTTTGTTTCGCAAAAATGAATCTGGAAACTATTATAATATTCAGGACCAAGATACTTACATCGAAAACATCCCCTCTTGAGTCGAATTCCTCCGAAGATCTCCTTGAGAAAAGGTCCTCACCGGAGCAAGCTACCACACTGGAAGCACCACTAAGCAAGGATTCTTTCGAATCGAACATTTTGATGTTGGAACTGGAGTAATTATTGTTCAATTCGACGGAGCCTACAAACGAATTTGGTTCGTTCAAACTGCTATGATCCGATTCCCTCATATTATTATAATTTGCGGATTTGAATTGGAAATTTTCCGCGCGTTCATTTGACCGATGTTTTTCGCTCTAGACCTCTAGACGGTTTTGCACTATCGCACGAGCTCGCTTGAGTACGAACGCCAGATTGAGCTGTTGCTAGACGTAGATTTCTGGCAAATGCGAAGAATGGGCGATAAAGACTGATGGGGAGTTCGGAAAGTCATCTTTGTGCAACAGGGATTTGTTTTTAAGTCGGCTAGACGGAAGGCAACACTATTTCGTAATTTGGCGAACTGATAAACGGATGTAAGCATCATCTTTTTGTTAAAACAGCGATGAATGGCAGAATACAGAAGGGAAATCGAAGAATTCTTGCCGGAATTGGGTAACAGGCTGAGTCATAGTTGTCACCAGAAAAATATTTTAAAAAATTTGATAATCAATTTTTTATTATTCGAGAAAACACTGACCCTGTGATGATTCTAGATCTCCTGTTGCTCCAATATTCTACTTTTTTCAAATTTTCTTTATCCTATGTTATCCCGAAATAGTTATTTATGATATGAGTGTTGAAAGTGACGTTTCATTTTGTGAGAGAAAAAGTTTGTAAAATGAGCGGAGCGAATTTAACAATTTCACGAACAAAATAAAATCACTTTTAACACAAATACCATACAATGTTTTTTGTACAACTGCCCTATTTTGATAATGAAATGGGCGAATTTGCAATGGCAATGAACTTCAAAATGCATTTTACTATTCAAATAATCAAAAGGTTGTTGTGAATGGCAATCGTTGCCAACGTTAAGATTACTAACGAAATGACGCTGTCATTTGAATTTCATTCCTGTCCAATTTTCGTCTTGGGTTTTTAACTGCTTAATATGTTTGTCGAGAGTCCAATTATTAATAAAAGTGACGATTTGGTTGTTCCTCTGGATATTGAAGAGTCTGAAGAAGAGCAAATCTGGAACTCTTTCCTAAAAAATCGGTTTCTGGCCTGGTGTAAATTGAAAAATGTAGAAAGAAACTTCAGTGAAACTGTTTTCTTGGCATACTTAGAAAAAAAATCGAAAATATGGAGTTCATCAACTTTGTAGAGCAAATTTTCAATGATAAAGTCAAGCGTCCTTGTTAAAAATGGTGTGGATGTTAGTAAATATTTCAAACAGGAGCGGCCTTACCCATTGCGAGGCCTTGGGCGGGAGGTTTTGCGGGGACCCTTTCCCTTCGTGAATCTAGTTTCACAAAGCGGTGTTAGTTATAAGGCTCTTACATGATCCTTTAAAATCGCCCACCTCTGAGTTGAGCCGGCAAACAGAGAGTATACAACCTTTGTAGAAAACCAAAAAAAGATTTTGCTTGGACACAAGACGGTGCTACATCTTCTAGGATGAGATTCCAGCTATATATGACTCCCACAAGGTAACAATTAAGCAAGTGGATTCATTTCAAGAATAACGGTTTTGGACACCACTTTTTTACCCCGCATATTGGCTCCGTTATCATATCCTTGACCTCTGCATTTTTGCAATGATATAACAAACTGCTCTAATTCTATTATTATGTGATCAGTTGAACTCTCGGCTGCGGTTTTTTTCCACGGCTTAAAAAACAATGAAATGTTCTTCAATCTCAGTGGTATTAAATTTCCTGTTTCGAAGAGAAGATGATGAAAATTAAACTATTTATTTATTCGAAAAATGATTGTATGACCTCTAAATGTGAATGAAGAACCCAAAACAAGGGAAGTTTTACTTCAGAAAAAATAGAATATAACAAAACTGGACCCAGTATTTGCATCCTTCCCTAATTCGCTACAATGGAATAAATTCGTGCATAAGACGATAATTGAACGAATATTTCAAAGGGACCGGCGAAGAACGGTCAACAGGACTATAAATATTTCCAACATCTGGGATAAGTAAACATTCTGCCTAAATACTTAGATAATTTTTACCCTAATGGTTGTGTGATAGTGTGATTCTACATTCTATTCACAGAACATACCTTTGGTTATTTTCTGTGATTCTATTCTTCCTACTGATCTGCTGGTCAGACATCTGGTGCTTCAATTACATATTTGGACGTTTCGACAAGGCGCAATATTGAAAAACTACATCATGTTTTTTTCAATTTTGTTTTGAATGAATTTATTCGTTAACGAACTTTTTTGGACTTACCCTTATGTTTAAACCTTTATAAGTAATTAGAGATCTAAATCAACATCCAAATTTGCTCGGGTCGTCGCTCGCGAGGCCCCAGGCGATTGCCCCGTTCGCCACCCCCTAAGGCCGCCACTGATTTTAAGGTAATAGCATATTTAAAACGGAAAAGTGAAGGATATCGTCCCAAAAAAATCGAAAATTCTCACTCGTGAACAAGTTGAAAAGTTTATAAAGGAGGCACCAGATGCGAAATACTTGATGGTTAAGGTTGCAACTATTTTCGGATTATTTGGAGCCTGTCGGCGTGAAGAATTGTGTAATTTATCAGTGGAAGACATCGAAATAACAAATAAATCATTGGTTATACAACTTCCAAATACAAAAACGAAAGTCAGTCGTTCTTTCAGTATTATTGGGAAGTATGTAGACTATTTTCATGAGTACTTTGCACTGCGTCCTTCTGTCATCAAACACCGTCGTTTCTTACTGAAATAAATGAATAATGAATGCACTGCCAATCCAGTTGGTATTAATACATTTGGGAAAATTCCATCTATTGTTGCCGAATTCCTCAAATTGCCAGAACCAAAGCAATATACAGAACACTGTTTTCGAAGATCCTCCGCTTCATTTCTAGCAGAATCAGGAGCAAATATTACGAATATAAAAAAACATGGTGGATGGAAGTCTACGACGGTAGCCGAGGGCTATGTTGATCATTCCATTGCATATGGAAATGTCATTGCTGAAAAAATTCTCCCAACCTCAACAGATTTTGGATCATCATCCAATATTGTTCTTCTGGTTTCTACAAGTACTGATGGTGCTGAGGATTCTGATAATGTGTTGCGAAGCTCCCTAACGTCACAGGGCATTAATGTTAGTAATTGTTTTAGTTTTACGATTAATATTAATGTTTATAATTAATGATTCTTAAATATTGATAATAAAAATTTGCAATTGCTAAATTTTTCTCATCTGATTTCATCATAAGAAAATGAAGTGCTAAAAATATTTTCAAAACTAATGTTAAAAATATTTTTAACACGTTTCCTTGTAAACAATCAATTTTAACATTGTTTGCTGTCATTAAAAATGTCACTTTTGATGGCAGTTGAACAAAAGGTGCTTTTGTAACCTGTAATCTTCAATTCTCAGCCGATTATTTCTGATTGAAAAATAATGTCACTTTTTGCCAAACCAAATATTCAAAATTGAAATTTTGCCCAACTTCAACTAACTATACTGAAAAAAATTGTTCGACATCAATTTACCTACTTAAAAAGTTAGCCGTTAAATAAAGTTTCCAAAATGCTATCCATACTAACATTATAAATGTGAATGTCTGTGTGTTTGTTTGTCCTCTATAGACTCCGGAACCAGATGACCGATTTTGATGAAACTTTCACTATAATGTAGAGAATTTATTTTGGGAGGTTTTCATGTAGGGTTCATTCCCATATCACGAAGAAATGAGAAAAAAATATTGATTTTAATGAAAAAGTCGGTAATTGCCCCGGATTTTTCAGGCTTTTACGGCCGACGCCGGGTAAACTATGAGAGATAGAGAAACATGGTCAGAGACAACTTTGTATTGCTCAAAAAGTTCACGATGGCATATGTCTAACTGCTGAGGACAACCCACGATAACCATTTTTAACATTTTCAGTTCAATTCAAAATAATATTCAATTTGAAGAGGCCTCCCGACTGGCATGTAATGAATTCATGTAAAAATTAATGTGATTGTTTTCTGCGGTATTTATTCCTGATGAAAAATGCTTTTTACAGTATAGTTTTATAATGGATAATTCAAAAGTAACCGCAGGTTGAATGGATGCTAATTTGAGCAGAAAATTATTGAATCTACGCGAGATAGCTTTGTAACGTAGTCACGTGCCTGTCTCTTCTTCGATACAATGTTATGAATGTAAGATTATTATTACGCGAGCGGAGCCGCGGATTTGAGCTAGTTTCTTATAATTGGGATTTTTCAATAAAATTATTTCGCTATGTTGGCCGCGAATTTTTTTTTTTTCAGAAAATTTGCATTCCATATCTACACTTCTCGCAACAATTCAAGGAACAGAAAAATTATCCGTGGATTGCATGGCTGCCGGTACTCTGAGAATTTGTTAACCAATAATTCAGAAACAAGAGTCTTCAAGCTTCAAAAGTTGATTTTTCTTTTTCTCATACGACCATTTTTCACTGAGATACAGCCTGTTGAAAACCACCAAAAAATTTGAAAAATTTTTTTGTTCTTTTAATTGTTGTGAGAACTATGTATATTTTATAAATTCCAGCAGAACCTCTGACCTGTTCCCACCATTCCCCAACATTCAAACAAAAAATTCAAAAATAGATACGTATTTAATCGTTAAACAAATACAACAAATTATACATCATTATCAATAGAAAAAAATATTTTAGGTTAAGTGATCTCATTGGTACTTATGAATGACATAATCTGATATTTCGAAATGGCAACAAGAGTTCTCCTAAAAGGAACAATCACATTATCACACAGTCAGATTATATCGAATTAAAATTATATACATACATTTCTGTATTTGGTTGTTTGATTTTCCGCGGATATTCAATCAAATATCGATCCCAGCAAAAAGTATCAAATATCACAGTTTATCGCTTAAGCTAATTCAAGGTTGAGCCTAGGTTAATATCTCTTTCTACTCTGAAGTATAGCGCAAAGGTTAGACGTGGTTCTGTGTTAGAGGCTCTTCATCCTCTGTACCTTTCCATCCATTTCGGACAGTGATGAACGAGCCTATAACTAACAGAAGGCAGCCAATGCCTATGACTCCATAAGATGTGTAACATCCAATGTTGGGTAAAATGATGAGTGTCTTCGCAAGATCAGCCAAGTTTTCTGTTATAGCTGCGTGCTGTCGGAACCATAGTACTGGCATCATTGTCGTTTTGACATTTTCGAACATACTGAAGAATAAGTTGAATAAGAAAAGTTGAATTTATAACATATTGAAAAAAATTACCTGATCCCTTTTATTTGCTCCATGTACAAACTAACTTGTAAACTAGCGTGAACTTTGAGAGGTAATCCAGTATTTGGTTCTAATGCTAAATAGAAATTGTGTTTAGTGGGGTCTGGGTGCATTCCTTCTACTGCATCTGAATATAAAGGATCGGCCATGTAGAAGTGAGGCATTGACATAAATGCTGGAGCGCCAAACCTAGAATAAATAACAATAAATCTACAACCAGTTTATTAATGACCGCGATTAATGGTTAATAATTCGAGACCATTTTTCGGTATATTAATAAACGAGTTGATTACAAGAGTTTTCCTTCAACCTCATTATGAATTGAATATAAATTCTCGATTGAAACGAATTTTTATTTTATGTAATGTAATCCGCGTAATTAAAGGAACGGACAAATTTTCGAAAGTTTTTTGTGATTTTCAACAAGCTCTATCTCAGTGAAAATTGGTCGTGAGGGAGATAACAAAACTTACTTTTGACGCTTGAAGACTCTAGTTTCTTAATTTATTGGTTGCAAATTTTTCGGATAACCAAATCAAGATTTTTGCTCTACGCGCATGTAAAAATTTTTTCGAGCTATACCGATGCAAAGGTCACATAGCCTGTTTATTCAGAGCTAATTTGCTTTTTACGACCCTCGAATATGATAATTTGTCTTCGAGATATCCAATTTTGAATGCAAAAAGAACCTTTTTCACTAAACTGCCGATATATCCGGAACTACTGGTAGCCTAGCAAATCGAAAGGCGATTTTTCATTGTGTAGAAAATTTCCTACAAAAATCTGTTATGCTTAATAAGAAGAATTTTTCGCCTGTAACGTTAACGTGAATAAATAGCAAAAAAATGCCGTTTTGCCATTTTTTGGTTGATGGACTGTATTTTCGTCCATATTGGGGGAAAATCTTAGGTTATAAAGAAATATTACAGCCCGATGTTCCCCAAAGACCCACCTTAATCGGTGGATCGATCGGTTCAGCGGTTTTGTTGGAGTGTTTGTTTAAAATTTTGAAAAAATTAAGGGAGCAAGATTTTTATTCCTTAAAGTTGACCTAATCTTTTGAATCATTCAATAATCACACTATTTGTTGAAGATAAATTATTTTAAAATTTTTTTTTATTTCGAGAATTTTGGTTATTTGAAAAAAAAAATTGAATTGAAAAAAAAACAAGAGACCATTTCTGCTTTACCTCCACTGAAGCCATGGACACATTTAAACCTTCATTTTCCTCAGAAAAAATTCATTCAATAAATTTAAAGTTGATAGCCCCAGGCTGCCCACATTTTAAGTGACAGAATTTTTCTGTTTCGTTTTTTGCAGAGACACAATGTATTGCCAACAGTTTTCTTGAGAACTTTTCGACTTATTTAATAAAAACAACCGATTTAAAAAGATTAGTTTAGTGAACCGATCAATCTACCGATTCAGAAGGGGACTTTGGGGAACATCAGGCTGTAAAATATCCTCATAACCTAAGTTTTTCCTCCAATATTGACGAAGAGACTGTCCATCAACCAGAAAATGGCAAAATGGCATTTTTTTGCTATCAGCAGTTGAGTGAAAAAGGACCTTTTTGCATTCAAAATTAGATATCTCGAAAACAAAAGGTCATATCCGAAAATGGTAAAAAGCAAATAAGAGCTGAATAAACAGGCTATGCGACCTTTGCATCGGTTTGGCTTGAAAAAATTTTGGTATGCGCGTAGAGCAAAAATAATAATTTGAAATTTTTCTAAAGTTTTTTCTTCCAGATTTACCCGAAGATTGCATGGCTACTGGTACTCCACAAAATTGTTAACCAATAAATTAAGAAACTAGAGTCTCCAAGCTTCAAAAGTGGATTTTTTTATTTCCCATACGACCATTTTTCACTGAGATACAGTCTGTCGAAAATCAAGAAAAAATTTTGAAAATTTTTCTGTTCCTTTAATTGTTGCGCGAAGTGTATATACATCTAACATAATATTAGTTTCCATAACAACATACGTAGAATAATCTATTCTGTGCAATCCATACACAGTATATTTGAAACAGAAAATTCAATAGAGTTATAACATTACTTGTACTGCTCCTGAATATTTTATGTTCGGCTGCCGATGACAATTATACAAATAGGGGAAATCATACATTGAAAAGGGTCATTATTGGTCAATTTCGTGTAGGTTAATCTTAGCTTTTATTTCGAGGTCCACGAGAATAATGATTAGCAAAAACTGAACCTACTACTGACAGTTTAAAAAATCTGTTCTACAACAGTTATAATTGAAAAATTTTCACTGAATGATTTCAACTTTGAAGCGTTTGTTTTTTCAGAAAAAACAAATGAAACTTAGGTATTCCGCAGATAGTTTTCAAAATTTCTACCTCTCTTCAGCTATTCAAAAAGGTATAACACTTGCTGTTAAATAGGCAAAACATTGACAAAATACCAGTTAAGTTAGTAGAGCATACATTTTTGAAAAAAGTTCATCATAAGGACTAGATAAATTAAATCAGATTTTGTCACCGAGATAATAGAGAGACCGGTTTCGGCCTTTTTTTTCCTCAACAATATACCAATATATAAGAAACAATATTTTCAAAAAACTTCTACTATTGAACTGATTGTCAAATCAAAAAATCCTTCCGATTCTGAAAAGTTAATGAAATCCAGAAATTGCCTGACAAAGAGTCTTATTTAGACTCCGAAACGTTACACAGTTTTAGAGTACAAAGTGTTTTCTCCTTTTTCATTGTTAGGCAACAATTTTTTGAAAAAAACAACTGCTATAAGTCTTTTCAGTAATAAAATGCAAATGGCTACATAAAGAAGATTTAAAATATGTCGCCATTTGTATTTTATTATACAAAAGGCTCATAAAATAATAATAAATTTATTAAATAATATATAATGGTGTTCATTTCAAATTTGTTACCCGCTGTTTGAATTAAGAATTGCCTATTTTAAGATGTCAATAATGCGAAAGATATCAAAATTCTTCAAAACCTGAAAAAGTTTTAAATCATGAGAAAAGGTTTTATTGAGCATTTAATAAATTGGTTACGGCTTTCACGACTGGATGAAATGAGATCAAGGGTCTGCCAGGCATATTGACTGTTGTCTATTAGGAATTATTCACCTAACTTTTGGCCTACATCTGCGGTAGGCATCTTCAGAGGATTCTTGATCTAAGATCGTTATTTTTCGCATACAAAAGTTCACTGTGAGCGAAGAAGTTAAAAATACACACTGCTGTATTTGTATTTGTAGATCTTCATAGAAAATTCATTATTCACCTCAGAAAATAAAATTTTTTCACTTACTTGCATTGCGATACATTCCTCACTCCAGTAGGTAAATGTACGCCAGGACTGAAACAATCCATCTCTGGATATTTGGTACCATTATCGAATAAACGTTCAGTTTGGGCATAAAGATTGCCTTCCACACCAAACGTGGAATAACTTCCATTTGCTTCAAGAGTTAATGAGCTGAAAATTAAGGATAACCTCAATAATTTAAGAATCTAACCTTTTAAAAATTACGCATGTGCAAAAATAAAATATCCAAGTTATGCTAGTTCCTGTACCACTCAAAACTCACCGATTTCCTGGATGTAAAAATATTGGGAAAGCTATTTAGGGGAATTATCAGTTTAGTGGAGATATATAAATTTGTTTACCTGCATGTATCTGCTGTGAAAATAGAAATCTTTTTCGCATCTTTCAATGGATACCACAGCTCTCCTGATGTTCCGTTAACCATACCACAATAACCAGGATATTCAGGGGACCTTGGACTCTGATTCCACCTGGTTATGATTCCTAATTTCTGAATATCGTCTGCTCCAGTATACATTGTGTAATTTCCATCATAAGTACTAGAACCATTTCTCTGCAATTTTCAGTCACCGAATGATTTGTTGAAATTAAACTAGTTTGAAGGTTACATACATTATAAAACCATCCGAATTTGTCAAATGGAATGTCAACACCCTTCAGGTGTATCTTTTTCAGAAGCGTCAGCAATGTGTCGTTATAACCTTCGAAGAGGAATTCCTTGGCGGTTTTGGTCACAGTCAATTTGACTTTTTTTTCTTCAAGTAGAAAGTTCACACCTTTCCTGATAAGTAGAGATTTGTGCTTAACTATGTTTCCAACGGTCTGTAAAATAAAAACGATGATTTAATTTGTGAAAATTGTATCGAAATATTAAACATACACTTGACGCAAGATTTAAGGAACAGAAAAATTTTTTGGTGATTTTCAACAGGCTGTATCTCAGTGAAAAATGGTCGTATGGGAAATTAAGAAACTTACTTTTGAAGCTTGAAGACTCTAGATTCTTAATTTACTGGTTAACAATTTTGCGGAGTAGCGGTAGCCATGCAATCTTCGGAAAAATTTTCAAAAATTTTCAAATTATTATTTTTGCCCTAAGCGCATACTGAAATTTTTTCAAGCTAAACCGATGCAAAGGTCGCATAGACTGTTTATTCAGCTCTTATTTGCTTTTGACCAATCTCGGTTATGACCATTTGTTTTCGAGATTTCTAATTTTGAATGCAAAAAGATTCCTTTTTAACTCATTTGTAACGTTCACGTAAAAAAAAGCAATTTTGGGTTGATGGACTGAATCTTCGTCGATATTGGGGGAAAAGCTCAGGTAATAAGGAAATTTTACAGCCTGATTTTCCCCAAAGTCCCCTACTGAATCGATAATTCGATCAGTTCAGCGGTTTTTATTGGACCGATTGATTGAAATTTTGAAAAAATTAAGGAACAAGGTTTCTGTTCCCTGAAAAAATAGTTGTAAATCAGTGTTTTTACCGGATAAGTCAAGTTGCATAATTCTGGCTCACCCTGAAAACCCGAACAGTATCTTCACATTATGTGCATCAATTCTTTTCTAATAAGGCTCACCTTTCTGCATTAATGAAAATAATTTCACTTTCTTTTCATTTTTGTGCTTCATTTCCAAATGTTCAGGTAGTCTGCCATATAACTTTTTGCAGTAAATGCAACAGTTTTTCTTTGTGCTTCTTCCCTGTGTTGTTTTATTAGCATCAGTTGTTTGAAAATTTGGTTCAATAAAATTTGTTTCTGTTGCGATTGACTCAAATAATGTCTCCGAATACTCTTCACGGTTGTTGTTATTGATTTCAGAAGTTTCTTCAAAATCCAGAATAGATCTTTTGCATTCAAAATAGGATATCTCGAGGACAAATTGTCAGATTCGAGGGTCGTAAAAAGCAAATCAGAGCTGAACAAACACGCTATGCGACCTTCGAATTGGTCTAGCTCGAAAAAATGTTTCCATGGTCGTACAGCAAAAATAATTATTAGAAAAATTTTGAAAATTTTTTCTTCCTTATTTATCCTAATGCATGGCTACCGGTGATCTGAATTTTTTTTAACTAATAAATGAAGAATCTGAGGTCTTCAAGCTTCAAAAGTAAGTTTTTTAATTTCCAATACAACCATTTTTCATTGAGATACAACTTGATAATCACCAAAAAATTTTGAAAATTTTTCTGTTTCTTTAATTGTTGCGCGAAGTATATAGTAATGATAATTTAGGAAAGCTTCGTTGTCTCTCCTAACAACGCATTAAACGCAATCAACGTTTATTTGGCATTTACTCAACACAGAAAATGTATAAAACAGAACTAGAAGGGTTATTTTGAAAATCTATACAAAATATCCGGTTCCACCGGAAAGGATACCAACTTTCGTTTATTAAATGTGATATCTAGTTTTTCCGTAGCTAATCAGATTAACTATAAAATTCTACATCATTTTAATGTGTCACTTTCATATTATTTTCATAAAATTCCTCTGAAATCTTAAAAAACCCTTGAGCTTAACTTGAAGAACATGAAAATTCCTAATTTTCTAGCTTCTATCATAAAACATACCAATGCTTCTCCTTCGTTAATTGAAAATTCTATCGAAAATACATGAGAAAAAATATCGACTTTTCATGAAAAAGTCGGTAATTAACCCGGTTTTTTCAGGCTTTTACGGCCGACGCTGGGTAAACTATAAGAAATAGATTTTTTCTGATGGATACTTTAAAAGTTACCGCAGGTTGAACGAATGCAAATTTGAGCAAGAAATTATTTAATCTACGCGAGATCGCTTTGTCACGTAGTCACGTGCCTGTCTTTCCTTCGATACGAGGTTATGAATGTGGGGTTACGGACCTATCAGTACCGTTTTAAATTAGTTTGAGCTAGTAGTGTTTTAGTGAAATACATAATACTGCTCTACAATGTTCATTTCCCGAGATATTTGGTGAAGTTTTATTTTCTTTTCAGGAAATATCTGTTTCCTTTTCTCAAAGAGTAAGGGAAAAATAATTGTATTATGATTTACCGTTTTCAGACATTCCCTAATAGATTGTGTTGCTATACGAATTTCGGCAGGGTCTAAACTATCAAAGGCAACACAATTTCAATTTTCAGAACCTGGATTCATAATATGATTCCTCGTATTCAGAACTTACGAATTATTGGAGCAAATGAAAATTTTACACTTCATTTCTGATGCTATTCTGAATGACAATATAAATTTAAACGATAATATATTAGTCATAAGAAGATGTTAGATACTCTCTCAAGTCCAAAAATCAATATGAATTTATAGAACAGCTTATCTGGGGGTCTAATTAGTCACTTGAATATATCTTCCTATAACGGATAAAACAAGTGACTAACTCTTTGTTTGTTCGATTCTGTTGAGCAAGGTCGAAGGTGAATTGCAGCGATATTATATTTGGATTGTTATTTGTTGCATCCATTCATGATATAAGAATCGTTTATTCAACCAACCAATGTGATTAATACTAGGGAACATTTTTATTTACCAGTTGTTCACTGAGGAGTTTCGGAAGATATAGTCGTTAATTACATGTAGTTTTTTCCATAACACCAGTTATATATTTTTGGAATATCACGAAATAACAACAAATAATACTTGAATGCAATTCACTTAAAACAAACTTTTTGTTTGTTTTTTTAAAGATTCTAAAAAAAAATGTTTCACAAAGGAGACCCAATTTGGAAATGAACAATGAAAAAGAACAACTATTTAGGGCCAATGTCAGACTAACAGATAATTTAAATTAGATTCTTCCGGACGTTTGTACAATTATTTCTATCCCGTGATGAACATTCAAGTAACGCCACTGTTAACCGGAAACAATTGGCAGCCATATTGGTAGACCTTCGCGGACGCCTTCATATTTCACCAATGCTTTTTCCTTTCCTTCTTTATCCAATGTTTCGGCCAATAAGAGAGTTATTCATGCGCAAATTATACAATTTGGGTTGTTTAACGTGCTCCTTCTCATAATGGAACACACTAAATTAATACACTGCGCAAAAAAATTAACGCGCATTATGTAAATCTCAAATTTATTCTACAGCGGGAGGTATTCTCAATGATAATTATTTTTATCAGAATTATGCATGCAAATGTTATCCACTTTCAACGTTTTTCTTCAATACAGATGTTTTTCCCAGCAGGAATAAAAAAAGATGATATTATCAGGTTTTGAATGTATTGGCTCCATTCTAAAATCAGTTGTTCTCGATCAATTCTAGTGATCAATAGTTTTTCTTTCGTTTGATTTTCTACACTCGATCGCTATGCAACGCGAAACACGCAATTTGACCCAAGAATGTGCCCAAGCGGTAGTTTTGCGAGAAGAAGGGTGGACATACTCAAGAATTGCAGAAAAGTTTGGAGTTTCCCAAGTGTGTCCAGAATGTTGCAGCGATTCAGGGAGACAGGTATGAGTGTCCGAAGACCAGGACAGGGTAGACCACGGTAACAACTGCCATTCGAGAACGTTACTTGAGAGTTTTTTCGTTGAGACAACGGTTTGCAACCGCACGGCTCCTTCAAAATCAGTTTGAGCAAACTCATGGGGTGCAAATTAGCACTCAGACAATAAGAAATCGCCTCAGAGAATATGATTTAAGGCCTCGTGTCGCGACAAGAGGCCCAGCTCTTACCCCAGCCCATCGAAGGGCGTGTTTGGATTTTGCGAGAGGGCATATCCATTGGGAAGAGGCCGATTGGGAAAGAGTTCTCTTCACAGATGAGTCTAGATTCTGCCTCTTCCATTGTGATCGACGTTCTCTTGTATACAGACGTCCGCATGAAAAATATGCTCAGTGCAATTTCCTGAATACTACTGGTTTCGGGGGAGGATCGATTATGGTATATGGTGGAATATCTTTGACTGCTCGCACAGACCTAGTGGTCGTTGATAATGGAGCTATGAATGCTGATAAGTATATAAGGAACATTCTTGAAAAGCATGTAGTGCCATTTGCCCCATACTTTGGTGAAAATTTCATTTTTATGGACGATAATGCCAGACCCCATCGTGCGCGAATCGTTCAGGAGTACCTTGAACAGGTTGAAGTCTCTCGAATGGAATGGCCAGCAAGAAGTCCGGATCTCAATCCGATTGAGCAGGTTTGGGACAACCTCAATAGAAGGCTGAGCAGTTCAGAAAATCATCCAGCTACTCTTAATGATTTAGGAATCCAACTCGGAGAAATCTGGGAAGCATTAGATCAGAACATTTCAAGATCACTCATTTCGTGTATGAACCGTCGTTGCCGAGCTGTAATTAACGCAAGAGGTGGAACTACCAAGTATTAAATCACTTATCAGCATTTCAGTATTTTGAAAATTGTTCATTTCTCTTCTTCCATATAAGATTCGGTGAAATCCTGAATTTTTCTTCCATTTAATGTGTCTTGTTTCGTTCAAAACCTTCCCGAGAGAACATAAAGAATAAGTTATAAAGTTAACTTTCATTAAAATTGAGATTTTCAGAATGTGCGTTAATTTTTTTGCGCAGTGTAGTATGAAAGTGTAGATTACTCACCAAGGCAATGGCATTCAATGTGGTTATATTGTCATCCAAGGAACCCCTTGTCTTTTCAGGTACGAAGTGCCACGTTCGAATGGTGTTAAAATTAACCGTATTATTATCGTTATACTTGATGTTGACCCTGGAATGATGCTCCTTGAAAGTGTAAGGCCCCAGTTCCTGAAAGATCGGCTTTTTGGTCCACTGTTCTCCTTCTTTGAAGTCCTGCGCGTTCGTCCAATTGAACAAATAGATTTCGAGAAACATCGGGATTGGAGTTTCTTTCCAAAACTTGAACTGTTGCGTGTTCTCGTTCTCCAGAGAGAGTTCCTGCGTGAAATTGAAATATTATAGTGTTGCAATTTGGGTTTGATCCGGATGATAAGGCCCAGAATGTTTGGATAATCGTGGGGCACATAATAGAACCTGAATTCATTAGAAAAACAATTTTTGTAGGAAATGAAACAAAATTCAGCTGAAATAACTCATTTTGAAAAGTATATAATGGGTATACAGTAGAACCCCGATTATCCGAGCCCGCTTTATCCGAGGTCGCGATTATCCGAGTCGCGTGGATAGCACAGGACAGTTCAATTCCTTACGGTGAAACTTTGCTCGCGCTGCGAGATGTCTGTGCTTGTCATTTTTTAAAGAACATATCTACATACTTGTGTATTATTTACATATAATATATGTATTTACTTATCTATTTAGTAACTGTTCACGTGAATAAAACTCAATTTGATTAAAATATCATATTTTTTCAGAGTTATTTAATAAAGTCCGTATTATCCGAGTTTTCGATTATCCAAGGTCAGCTCGGTCCACAATAGCTCGGATAATCGAGGTTCTACTGTACCATGAAAAATTCATAAATAACATCTGTGGCTAATGTTTCAATATTGAATCGAAACATATCTTTCCTAACCACTACTTTCATTGAATAACGAGTTCATTAACGAAACTATAAATAATTTCTTTGATTTATATGAACTAATTGTGTATAAAATGTTGAATCAAACTGTTGAACTAATATACATTTATTTATATGGAACTTTTTTTTATGAAACAATAATATATCTTTATCATTCATTAATTATTGTTGGTTATCAGAAATGGAAACATATCATTTTCTTCAGTAAGAATTTTTTTTATCGATAAACCAATTATTTAATTGCAACGAATACAACTTATTTGGGAGGGATAAATATTTCTATCAACGTAAATAAATCCACTACTTAGAGCAAATAAATATTCATCAAGCAATATTCGAATCAAGGGATCATTTGGTATGAATGAAGGGGTTGACCCTCATTGACAGAAGAGTATATTTATATCTAATAAAATTTCAACAGTGGCTAAGCTCATTATGAAAATTAAAAATGGCTATATGTTCTTGTCTGGGCTGAATCTTGTGTTAAAATATACATATATACAAGTCAAAGACTCACTCTGATACTGCAAAAAATGATGATAAGTAGTAAAAAAAATGCCGAAATTTATGTTACAAAAAAACACATTTGAATAAAAAAAAATCAAGTGTGAACAATTATAATAATAACTAACACTTTTTTCTGAGTTGACCTCAACTTGTATTTTTTGAATGAACTCAAATATTGAATATTTCCGATATTCGAGCTATTTCAGTGAAAATTAATGTAACATTATACTCCTACATACAGGGTGTCAGGGGAATAACTGTGCATACTCTTACCAGAGATAGAGTTGTATTACTGATTGACTAAAAAAAAATTAATTTCTGGATTTCCCTAGAAAGCTACAGGGTGATTTCCCAACTTCATGGAAATACTTAGATTATCATAAAATCCAAACTTACTGACGGATATTATTGAAACTTGGGAGGTTATTGGCACATGCTAAGGTCGAGTCAGAAAGATATCAATTATGTCATTATTCCAGGGCTGGACTCATTAATCTTCATTTAAAGTGTTCAGGTTAAAACTAACACTTTGTATTTTGAATTACAAATAATTAATTCTCTTTTCAGAAAGAAGCTGAATTATGCTTCAATTTGTGATATCGCTTAAAGTTGTCACATCAACAATTATTTTTTTATGAATTTTTGGATCTGGATGAAGTTCGAAAAATTGCATTTATTTACCTGAACAGGACTCAGTCATCTTGTGCAGGTCGAAAATAAATAATAAAAATTCTTGAAAAAGTTACTGAAGGAGAGGAAGACAAAATTTGCACATTGGATAGCAAATCACAGAGTCACTTTGTACAGAACAATATTCAGTGATGAGGCTCAATTCACCAGAGATGGTGTGTTCAATATTCATAACTCGCAAATTTGGGCCGAAAATATTCCACACAGCATAAAACTGAGAAGTCCACAACTAAAATTTTCTGTAAATGTTTGGTGTGCTGTGATAAACAAACATTTGATAGCGCCTTATTTTTTTGACGGTTGCCTTACGAGTGCGATTTATCTAGATTTCTTACAAAATATTTTACCAGGCATTCTACAAGGAATAAATATTAGAAGAATTTATTTCTGGATATCATGGAGCTGGACCTCATTTTGGCTTGGAAGTGAGAAGTTAACTCAACAATACCTATCCAAATAGGTCGAGGAGGACCTATTTCATGGCCCCCTCGATCTCCAGATTTCAACCTGTTAGATTATTTTTATGGGGAAAATTGAAGGATATATTCTGAAGAAATCCAGTCAAGAGACCAGCTGATGAACAGAATTATCAACTGCTACGATATTTTAAGAAATAATGGCGATATGATTCGCGAGGCTGTATCCAATTTAAACATAGAAATGTATACAAGCTAATGGTTTTTTATTTCGAACAACTTCTGAAATTACATAGGCTCAGCAATTCATTCGTTCCTATTTTCATTTTTATTAGGCACTCTCTATTGTATTTTAGTTTCTTTCATTTGTTATTGTTTCGTTATTGAATGTGCTTGTTAGAGCTCTGAACTTTTTTGAAAATTTTCTACTAATACTTTCCCATTTTATATTCAAACATGAGATTTTCAGTTCTCTTGATGAAATGTTCAATTTTTCGAATTTTATCCCAATTCAGAAATTTCATAAAAAAATAACTGTTGATGTGACAACTTCAAGCGATATCACATATTGAAGCATAATTTAGCTTCTTTCTGAAAAGCGAATTAATTATTTGTAATTCGAAATACAAAGTGTTTGTTTTACCCGGAACACTTTAAATGAAGATTAATGAGTCCGGCACTGGAATAATTAAATAATTAATATCTTTCTGACTCGACCTAAGCATGTGCCAATAACCTCCCAAGTTTCAATAATATCCTCAATAAGTTTGGATTTTATGATGTTTAAGTATTTCCATGAAGTTGGAAAATCATCCTGTAGCTTTCTTGGAAAATCCAGAAATTAATTTTTTATAGTCACTCAGTAATGACCTAGTCCAACTCTATCTCTGGTAAGAGTATGTACAGTTATTCCTCGGACACCCTGAATAAAATACCACCTCTTTTTGTAGTTTCATCAAACAAGTTGATCTATGTTTGAGTGCCATCCCAAAAACGTTTTAATCAATCTTGACTGAAAACAAAACAATTATCGGAAAAATTAATAAACAACAAACTTTTCCATCATCCCATCGATCAGATGACCTACAATTTTCAATTTTAAATGATAGGAATTTTTCAAATCCCGAAGGTTTCATGAAATGAACAACAAGCCATAAATCTGCAGGACTTTATACTTGTTATTATGCAGAAGTTTCTTGGATAAATTCAAAATCAAACTCACCGTTTTGACGATTCTGTTGTAGATTCCGGTCCAGGTAAGCGCCAAAACGATGCCGAAAACGATGAAAATCAGCGATATGAGAAAGAGCGTCCCTCTCTGACATTTATTCGAGCAAGCCATTTTTTTCTGTAAAAAACGAACCACTCAACTCAACAACCAACATCAATCAAGATAAGCGGAAAAGGTAGCAGGCCGAAAGAGCAACTGTACTGATCTCTTTGAACAAATCCATGTAACTGAATCCTCATAGGATGATGATTCATTTTGGGAGATCAATAGTAATAGAATGCAGGGCCTTATCTAAAGCGATATGCTGTCAAAAGGATCCAGCGTGGAACAAAACATGTTTTCTGAACAAGGTGAAATTGGTTTATCGGCACGTATGACTTTATATTGAATATTGGGATGCATGCAAATGTTAAACGGGTGATAGAAATTCCGTTCTACAGTGTGAAAGCGCGAAATGGAATAATAGCTATTTATGGTACTAGTGTGTTAAGTTGATAATAAGTCACGCGAGAAGATCTACGTCTGGCCCAGTGGTATAAATCCTCAAGTGACTTAGGAAACATGAGCGTTTTCTTTTGATTTCAATAACAATGTGAATTCTGCTTGTAATAGTAAAATCTCATGGACTGAAAGAGGAACTACGCAGGTCTTTTTAACATGTGATCTTCTCTTTTAACCCTACTAGATATCGCCACTTGTAATAAACTGATCCACATGGGTTAGGTATATTGACTTAAATTACAGACAAATATAGTTTATATGAGATTTTGTGATGAACATTCATATTAATAATATGCTTTCAATTTGCAGGAAATGAAATTAATTTTAGCCTGTAGGTCTGCAGCGTTTACAGGTATTTTAAGACTATCAATACAATGTATGGCCTCCACGGGCATCAATAACAGCTTGACATCTTCTTTGCATACTACACACGAGGTTGTTGAACATTTCTTGAGGAATTTGGTCCTACATCAACGGGGCAGAAGCTCTCTCAGATCATTTGAGGATTCTGGGGTAGGTTGATGATTATCTAATTTCTTTGGAGCATATCCCATGCATGTTCTATGCAATTCAAATCTGGTGAGTGCGGAGGTATTGGTAAATGTGGAATACCAAGCTCCTCGCGCGCATTCTCAACTATGGCTGCACGGTGCGGTCTAGCGTTATCGTCTATAAGTTAAAAAGTTTCACCAATAGCAGCGTGAAAATTTGGCAAAACATTGTCAATGACTTGCTCCTTATAGTGTAATGCGGTCATATTCCCAGGACAAATGTGTAGATCTGTGCGCATTTTGAAACATATCCCGGCCCATACCATAACACTACCCCTCGGAATGAATGGACTTCTTGGACATGACGACGATTACGGGGTATGCGTGGAATTGTCCATACCCTTATTCTTCGACAATCTGAAAATCGTCCATATCTGCATTCATCAGTGAAAAGGACACCACGCCATTGATCGTTCCGACTGATATCTTGCCTTGCCCATTCCAGTCTTTGATGCTTATGGTCACGTGTTAATGGAACTCCTCTTAATGGACGTCTAGAACCTAGATTAGCCTCTCTCAAACGTCGACTCATGGTTTCGATGGAAACTTGGAACCCATCTGCATTTCGAGGAGTATTCCGTAGCATTCTACACGTAGATGTAGGCTTTCTTCTCGTCGAAACGGTGATGAAACGATCCTGAGCAAATGTTGATTTTCGTCGCCCACCAAGCTTGGTCTTTACAACACGGAACCTGTCCTCCCTGAACCTATTCCAGAGTCGAGATATCACACTTTGGCTGACTTGGAGTCTTTCCGCTACAACAACCTGAGTTAAGCCACCCTGTAGCATTCCGATAGCTCTATTAGCCTCAGCGTTTGTTAATTTACGTCTTGGCATTTTCATAAAACTCGGTTCAAATCGAAGCCGTTGATAAACTGTCTCCATTTCAAAATAAGAACATTCATGAAGCATATGCAAAGAACCAAACTTCAGAATAAAGGCGACCAGATTGAGGAAATGTCTCATACTGATTTTTATTGGATCCATTCAAGTTGTTATTGAGATTTCAATGAATTTACAGCGATTTTATCGAAGATTACATACTTTTCCAAACGGTTGAATACGATTTCCCTAACTCTTGTGGAGCAGTATATTTATTTTACTCAGAGGGCATAAACTAGTTGCTTCAAGAGAAGAAGTATTATATGAAGATTTTGTCTGTGAATCGTCAAATTTCGCATTTGGGGATGCCAACTTCACACTTGTAAAGAACTTTTAATGATTTTTGGGTGGACATAAGAAATAATCGGGTGACCAAAAGAGGACTAACGTTAAAAAAACGTGGAAAAAAACGGTGGACAAACGATCCTAAATATTTTTTGCCGAAAGTCGCTACAGAGCTGAAAATTGAATATTTCATCTTCCGAACAATCATACTTTGTGAAAACATTTCAGTTCGTACACGTTTCCGCTGATTTTAGCTCTGACGAGAGATTAGTTAATCTTTTTACTGATAAGAAACTGGCTTCTTAATAAGGCTGGCATTATACTTTTCACCAACATGTCTGGTTTTTTATTATCATTTGAAAGACAAGACATCATAATTCGAAGAAGTGCACTTTTCTCTCATCTGCTAGCACAAAGTTGGTCAACGTAAAAAGCATTTATTATTAGTCATGTATACAGGGTGGTCCACGGTCGATGGTACGTTAAATGTTCACGAAAAACGAAAAGCAGGAATTCATTGAAAATTTGATTTCTTAGACAAGAAGAGATGCTTTATCGATCTTAAATATTTTCAGTGCTGCGGTGTTGCCGCTTATGTCAAAAAGTAGTAACAACTTTGTTATTTCAAATGGCACACCCTGTATATTATTGCATTTTTCTATTCATCGTAGTAACACGATTTTTTTGGTATCACTTTATACTTATCTTGATTTTCTCTTTTTTCTGAAATGGAACATACACATAGATAATTTATTGAGAAAATTAAGATGCCTTCTGTCGAAGTTTAGATACCTGAAAAAGTACCTGGATATAGAGAAGCTAATGCTTATATACAAAGCTCTGTGCCAGTCGCTGATAAATTATGGAATTATTGCCTGGGTCACTGGTAGTACATGGTTGCACATAATTATCACAGTGTTTTAGATACTTCAAGATATTTAAATTTTTTATTTGTTTTGTTATTTGAATATTGGATAGGATTCAATTTGAAAAGTGGCTACACTAATAATGTTTATGTGTTAATTGTATATCGCGTACAGGCTTTAGCCTCTACGATTCATGTTTATGTAAAATAAACTATTATTATTATTATTTTATGTGCAAAGCATAGCTTTGGTTAAACATCCGTATACCTACCATACTATAAATGTTAGGAAGCCGAAATTTCGTATTCAGAATGCCAAGATCCTATGCATCATGCACCTGTTATGAAATACGCTTCTCATTGTACAGAGTCATTCAAAATTCGATGGTTTTTCTAGTCATACAAAAACGGTTGAAAGTGCATTTTTTTAAAATGGAATGCCATGTTTATTTTGAGAATAACTGAAAGATAATTGAATTTCCTTTCAAATGATATATCATATCCTATATCTAGATTGTAAGATTCTGCGTTGAACTGAAATTTTATAGTTGCGCACGTTTTATTGTTGCGAACCTCCTGAAACTGTTAACCAAAACACGCTCGAAACGAGAGGTTTATACATACTAACTTCAGCGGATTGCTAAGATTTATTGATAATGATTATGAGCTAAATACTATCAAATAATAAATGAATTCTAATAATGTTCATTCTTCGAACGATTCGGCGGTTCTAGAAAAAAAAAATTTAATTTCTGATGCACATACATCTCAAAACGTCTAAACAGGTATTCACCGTAGATAGCAATGAAATACCATAACATGATGAAAATTGGCATTATGCAGATTTGACAATTAGTTTGTTGATAATAATACATTCGTTCAAGCTTCATAGTAAAAGAAAAATGATAAGTGAAATGGAAAGAAATACCTATTCAAATGAAATTTTGATGAATTTGTTCGCTCACCATGGCAAGGCCAATAAAATGTTTCCCGATGAACAAGTTCGCAAGTGAGCAACTATAAAATTTCAGTTTAACTACAATCTTACAATGTAGGTATAGGAATATGATATTTCATTTGAAAGGAAATTCAATTTTTTTTCAGTTATTCTTCAAATATACAGGGCATCTAATTTGAAAAATGCACCTTCAACCGTTTTTGTATGTCTCGATAAACCATCGAATTTTGAATGACCCTGTATGAAAAAATCGTATTTCGTGACACTTGCATGATGCATAGAATCTTAGCATTCTGCATACGAAATTTCAGCTTCCTAAGATTCATAGTATGGAAGTTATGGATGTTCAACCAAAGCTATGTTTTGCACAAAAAAAGAGGAAATTATTTAATTACTTAGAAACCGCTGACGGTAAGTATGAGAAAGTGATACCAAAATAATCGTGTTACTACGATGCATAGAAAAGTGCAATAATATACAGGGTATACCATTTGAAATAACAAAGTAGTTACTCCTTTTTGACATAAGCGGCAACACTGCAGCACTGAAAATATTTTAGATCGATAGAGCATCTCTTCTTGTCGAAGAAATCGAATTTTCACGGAATTCCTGCTTTCCTTTCTCCGTAAACGTCTAACGTACCACCCTGTATACTGACCGACAACATTCATCGTAATTAGATTAAATATGTTCTTCCGTATCATCATTTTCTAGTAGTCACATTCCACTCTTTGCATAAGTAAAACTTCATTAGTAAGAGTGATGTTCGAATGTTGCATCTTAATTCAATTCAACTGAATCCTCATAGGATGGTGATTCATTTCAGGAGATCAAAAATAATAGAATGGAGTAACTTATCTGATGTGATTATGTTGTCAAAACTTCATAAACATTTCGCTGTGAAACATAACTCATTTTCTGAATAATGTGAAAGTGGTTATAGGCACGTATGATATCATATTTTATTCATTTTATGGTATAAAGTCTAATCTATCCTGAATCATACGAAACAAAACAAAAATAAAGGAGCCAAGTATTTTCACAACAACAGTAATCTTGGGATCATTGAACAATTACACATTATTTTGAAATTAGAAAGAAGAATATCATCAGAAAACACATATTGATATTCTGCATTTTAAGCTCTAGGAAATCTCGCCTCTATTTTCTAAGAGAGCATTTCAATAATGGTTAATAACAACAAACGAATAAAGAAGTCAACGCTGAGTGATCAAATGATTATTCGAATGTAACAATATTGTATTAAACCAATCTGTTGGTATCTAGATGAATTTTTTTATCGTTCATGACCTTCACTCTGTAATAAATACTAAAGTGCTCCAATTATCATTTCATAATTTTCTCATATCGTCTACGATAAGTTCTAAACTAATCCCAATGAGAACCTGTAGACTTGAACTTTTTCTATCACAATTATAGGAAATAATATTGATCTCAGTCTCAGAAAAAGTATGTCCGTTGCGAAATAATAAAACATTCGATAATCTAGAAGGAAAAGAAATCAGAGAGATTTTTCTAATGCTTACATATTAGCCCTATTAGCCTCAGCTTTTGTTAATTTTCGTCATGGCATTTTCAGAAAACTCGTTTAAAATCGAAGCCGTTTATAAACTGACTCCATTTCAAAATAAAAACATTCATGAAGCATATGCAAAGAACCAAACTTCAGAAAAAAGGCGACCAGATTGACGAAATGTCTCATACTGATTTTTATTGGATCGATTCAAGTTGTTATTGAGTTTTAAATGATTTCACAGCGATTTTCTTGAAGATCACATACTTTTCAAAACGATTGAATCCCTAACTCTTGTGGAGCCGTATATTTATGTAAATGTACCAGTGTAAGATACGTAATTCTACTTTTTCTATTCATATCTATATAATAACTTCATAAAAATTGTTCTGAAGGGTGGTTTTTAAAGATTAAAAAATTGCAAAATGCACTTGATACCTACTTTAAAAACAAAATTCTTCAATTGAATCACTATACCGTTTCATTTAACGGAGGCCAAGACTTTTGGCGATGTGTGTATGTGAATCCACTGGTGTTGACTTGGTTTGAGCGCGATTTTTAAATATTCAGCGATTGCTTCAGCTTCAAATTTTTGTTAACAAAAATTGTCAGCAAAGGTGGTTACTAAAATCACAAAAAATAATGTTGAAAACACTAATAAAATAAGAAAATAAGTATAATGAATGATTTTACTGAATGAGGAGGGCATTGTTTGATTGTGATACAATCTTCATTTATATTATTGTTGAGCATGTCACATTGAAAACAATCATCATTAATTTTTTAAGCGTTCTTCACGTTTCATAAGTTCATGCAAGTTTGTTATCTAAATATTTCAAGGCAACAGCCATTTACTTCAATTATGGATGTTCCATTTAACACATATCTGGAAACAGTCATTTAGTCACATTCGAAAACATCGCTCACTAATTGATTATATTTCGAAGGTAGCTGAACATCCATCAGAATAAAAATGATAAAAGTATGACAAAACTTAACGAACCTCCAGTGGGTAAAATTAATATCACATATCACTTTTCACATTGGGAGCGACTTTAACAATCACTTTCGTCCGATCATCATGCTTTCCCTTCTGAATTAATTCGTTCGCAGTGAAGTGCCACTGATAAAAATTCGAAAAATGTGGAACGCATTATCAGAGTGCAGAATTTATGATCGGTTGCGTTCAGATTCACGTATTTCGGTCATTTCCGATGAGATATCGGGATCCTTCTCGGTGTCACTTGAGTTCATTAGTCTATATTCTATTCATTCGAGCTTCATTTCTAACTGGATGAGTTTGTGGCACATAAAAAAGGTTTGTTCTAAGAATTCATAAATGGAGAAATTTCCAATATAAGCTTATAGACTTAAAGAACAGGGCTGATGAAGCCCTATGGAAATGGTAGAAAGTGAAAAAAAATTATAGAATAAAGAAGTCCGTTGAAAAAGAAAGAAAATAAAAAAATACAAGCCCTATGGAAGAACTTAACTGGCGCATTTGTGAATGAAAGACTCTATAAGTGTGTCTTTATTTCTCTCTTCTATTTGTTAACTGGCGCAATTGTAGGTTATAAAAAGAACTACAACTTTTTTTTTACACTTTTTTCACATGACCTCGAATTTCATACAAACTCTTCAAATAACCAAGTCTTTGGTTCATTATTTTTGTCTTTTACAAAAAAATTAAAGACCTATGGAAAAAACATAAATGGCACAGTGGTAGTCAATCAAAAGAACCACGACTTTTTTGTTACAAATTTCTTCATATAACCCCAAAATTCATGTGAGAATTTCAAATATCCTACTTTTTGGAGTTTTACTTTTATCTTTAACACAAAAGATGACATAATTTCATTAAAAGGTAGATTAATTTTCTATCGAAAATTCTCACGTCCAAATATTTGCTTTTTCAAAAAAAAACGTTGGGTTTTTTGTTCGTTGAAATTTCTTCTGTCTGATGGTAGAAAAAAAATTTCAGAGGAAATCCACTTTCAATCTTATTTTCATTATTTAGATCAACTCTATGGCGAGTGGACAAACGAGTATAAGTCAAGTTAGAGATAATTAAATTTAAAAATCCAGAATAACTTCAAGGGTTATTTTCAGATCTTTCAATTAAACTATACAGGGTGTACCAAGTTAGACATTTCCGGAGAAATGGACCTATTTGGAATCTGAAAATTGGGATTATGATATTGTTCGATATTATCTACCGAGCTAAAATATTCTTTAAGCCTGACTACTTTCACTTATACAGGGCATGAAAAAAAATTCCAAATTTTTTTTTTCGTTTTGATTTTCGATGGAGTATTCAATTCTGAATACATACATATTAAAATCGTTGCATTCGTCGAAATACGTTTAGACGTTTAGAAATATCGAGAAAAAACCGTCCAAAAAGGGAGATGAGAGTATTCGATATTATGTTTGTTTTTTTCTATTCTAAATATCCTAAGTACAAACCGTTTTCACCTTTTTTAATTCGGATCTGTGGAAATATTGTACATTTCTTTACCTTTTCAACTTCAAAATGCGACTAGTCTCATTCAAATTGAGATTAAACAATTTCAAAATGAGAATAAGCAACTTGAAATTGGTAAACACCATTGAATTGGGAATAAACACATTCAAAATGGGACTAAACAATTTCAGAATGGTTATCACAATCAAATTGGAATTAAACACATTCATATTGTCACTAACTAAACAATTCCATATTGAAAAAAAGTGGTTTTGTGTTTCTTTTCATATTTCAAGAGGAATATGAAAATGAGGAAAAAATTTATGAACGATTTCGTCGAAAAATGTGAGAATCAATACTCTGCAGGTTTTCCCTTCCAATCTCTAGATCAAAAATCAATCAGAAAAATGTTTGAATACACAGGTAATATATAGAAGAAAGACCACTATGTAAAACTTGTGCACAAAATTGGTCAAAGGCAAATTTCATTCATGAAAGTCTTCAGAATCGTGAAAATTTTCTGATATGTAAAAAAAGACATGTCATTTCCCAATATGAGATTGTTTAGTCCCATTTCGAATGTGTTTATTCCCAATTCGATTGTGTTTACCAATTTGAAGTTGCTTATTGTCATATTGAAATTATTTAATTCCAATTTGAATGAGATTAGTCTCAATTTGAAGTTGAAAATGTATAGAATTTTGAAAAACTCTTCACAGGGTGTTTCAAATGTTGGGTCAAAAATTGATATTGGCCCATAACTCTTATTTTTCAAATCAGAACCCTATTTTTTATGATTGTGTTGGATTATGCGAAGAAAAATAATGATAGTGTTTCAACATGTTGATGCACCTAAAATGAATAATTGAGGAGTTATTTGGGATTTTCTCATTCAATGTAGTACGTAGAGTCGAATTAATAAAATCTGTTTCATATCAACAATGATCTAAGGTCATAGAAGATAAATTATTTTCCTAATTTATTTTTTTTTTGTTAATATGAAACAGATTTTAAGAATTTGGCTCTACGTACGACATTAAATGAGAAAATCCTAAATAACTCAAGAATTATTATTCATTGTAGGAGCATTAATATGTTAGAACACTATCATTATTTCTTTTCGCTGAATCCAACGCAATCATAAAAAAATAGGGTCCTAATTCGAAAAACAAGTTATGGGCCAATCTTGATCCCAATATTTTAAACAACATTTGGAACACCCAATGACGAGTTTTTCTAAATTCTAGAAATTTACGGTTTGTGCTTAAGCTATTTAGAAGAGAAATAACAAACTTGAAAATAATATCTCCCTATTATTCTTCAGTTTTTTCTCGATATTTTGAAAAGTTTTTCGACGAATGCAACGATTTCAATACGAATGTATTCAGAATTGAATACTCCATGAAAAATGAAACCGAAAAAACAGAATTCTACTTTCAATGCAGTTCCGAATTGCTTCTGGGGGAATATTTCCCCAACAATTTCTGTTAATGCAAGACAATGCTAGGCCTCACGTTGCACGAGTTGTAAGATAATACTTAGAAGAGGCGATTGGTGTGGCCAGCCAGAAGCCCAGATTTGAATCCAATTGAACATGTATGGGATATGCTAGGTAGACGTGTTCGAAATCGGCAGCCCAACACCTTGCCCGATTTACGAACAGCCTTTCTTGAAAAACGGGAAAATATTCCCCCAGAAGAAATTCGGAAATGTAAGTATACCACGTCGTATGGTAGAAGTGAGGACAAAGCGAGGTGGAAATACAGGCCATTAATTTTCAGATGTTTGTTCATGTTTGCTAGTCGATAAGGTAATGAAATGTTTTAAATTGTTATAAAAATTGAAAAAATGCAACACTTTGTTTGAAAATGTGTATCTTGTTTTTAAAAGCAGATACTGACGCAAATCAGAAAACATTTTGTTGAGGAAGGGTCACAGTTCAAATTAAAACTTAATGATACCAAATTTTCCGCCTCAAATTCACCAAGGGGTATTTAGAAATGGAGAGTATAAAACAAGGTTTTCTTTCTCCCTGTATAACGGATAAACTGTAGATATTTTTGCAAAGAAAATTTCAGGTAAATATAACAAGACCCAACCCTATACCTGGTGAAAATTTCAACAAAAATCGCAACACCACGAAAAAAGAAACAGGATGTTAAATTTGACAAAAATTTTGCCTGTCCGGAATTTATAGACGGGGAGTGTATCTACCGACCATCTCGATGGATAGATCAGATATTGAAAAGGGCCGTCCTTAAATTTGAGGAATGCAATCGTATCCTTATGGTATTGGTTGACACTATCCAACTATGGGTTCTCAAAAAATCACTTCGAAGGGGTGTTACCGATACCGTTCGATTCCTTCGAGTGAAATTTGCGAAATATTGGTCTTCTGTTGTAGATGTTACTCTACATCGACTATGCATGCACCGATTTCCGAGCCACTATACGCATTACTGTCGGAAATATTCAAACGTTGTACAATCTGCTGATGCGATAAATTTTCTTGATAAAAGACTATTATTCTTGCCCGGTCAAACTGATAAATTGGATGTCCCGGCATATTCTAAATGTTAAAATTCTCATTATTCGCTGAAAACTGATTAACTTCGAATACACCTGTATTCTCCTGAACAAGAAATATTTTTTGCTAGTTGTTTTCATTCAAGTGATGAGATAGTGAAGATTCTACACACAAAAAATTGTCTTGTTACATTCAGCAAGTGCAGAGTTGATAGGGGGGGCAAGACATTTGACGATGTGAGTATTATATAATTTGTTGGAATAAAAAATTAATAACGGCCGAGAATAACCTTTTCAATTTCTTCCAAATCTTTGAATTGCATTATCTCTAACTTGTTGACTTATACTAATTCGTCCACGAGCTATGGAACAATTTTCGCAGGTTTTCTGCATTCTTTATGTTTCTTGGATTTGTAATTATACTGCTACACAAGAGTTAGGAATATCGTATTCAATCGTTTTGAAAAGTATGTAATCTTCGAGAAAATCGCTGTAAAATCATTTAAAACTCAATAACAACTGGAATCGATCCAATAAAAACCAGTATGAGGCATTTCATCAATCTGGTCGCCTTTTTTCTGAAGTTTGGTTCTTTGCATACGCTTCATGAATGTTCTTATTCTGAAATGGAGTCAGTTTATCCACAGCTTCGATTTGAAAAGAGTTTTCTGAAAATACCAAGACGTAAATTAACAAACGCTGAGGCTAATAGGGCTATCGGAATGCTACAGGTGGCCTAACTCAGGTTGTTGTAGCGCAAAGGCTTCAAGTCAGACAAAGTGTGATTCTCGACTTTGGAATAGGTTCAGTGAGGCAGGTCCCGTGTTGGAAAGACCAAGGCTTGGTGGGCGACGAAAAACAACACTTGCTCAGTATCGTTTCATCACCGTTTCGGCGAGATGAAAGCCTACATCTACGTTTAGAATGCTACGGAATACTCTTCAAATTGCAGATGTGGTCCAGGTTTCCATCGAAAACATCAGACGACGTTTGAGAGAGGTGAATCTAGGTTGTAGACGTCCATTAAGAGGAGTTCCATTAACACGTGACAATAAGCGTCAAAGACTAGAAGGGAAAGGCAACATTTCAATTGGAACGATCAATGGCGTATGGTGTCCTTTTCACTGATGAATCCAGATATAGAGGATTTTCAGATTCTCGAAGAATAAGGTATGGACAATCCCACGCATACCCCGTAATCGTCGCTATGTCCAAGAAGTCCATCCATTCCGAGGGGGTAGTGTTATGGTATGGGCCGAGATATGTTTCAACAGGCGCACAGATCTACACATTTGTCCTGGGAATATGACCGCCTTACACTATATGGACCATGTTATTGACAAAGTTTTGCCAAATTTTCACGCTGGTATTGGTGAAACTTTTCAATTTCTAGACTAAAACGCTAGACCGCACCGTGCAGCCATAGTTTGACAATGCCCGCGAGGAGCTTGGTATTCCACATTTACCAATACCTCCGCACTCACCAGATTTGAATTGCATAGAACATGCATGGGATATGCTCCAAAGAAGATTAGATAATCATCAACCAAATCCAGAATCCTTAAATGATCTGAGAGAGCTTCTGCCCCGTTTATGGAACCGAATTCCTCAAAAAATGTTCAACAACCTCATGTGTAATATGCAAAGAAGATGTCACGCTGTTATTGATGCCCGTGGAGGCCATAAATTGTATTGATAGTCTTAAAATGCTTGAATTCTCTGGGAATAAAATTTAATTATTTTACTCGATTTCTCTTTACCACCCTGTATACGCTGCACACCTACAGGCTAAAATTAATTTTATTTCCTGCAACTTGAAATCATATTAATATGAATATTCATCACGAAATCTTATTTAAACTATATTTTTTGCAATTTAAATGAATATCCCTAACTCATGTAGAGCAGTTTTTTTTGTTCATCAATGTTACATGGACTCTTAAGTTTTTCGAGTGATTGGGGTTTTAATTTTGTGCTTTTCAAACCATGTTTTCGGCAGCCACATTTGAGACTGTCACATCCTGTTTCACAGCTGCAGTAAAGTTCTTTGCATTTTCTGAGAAGATTTCTCACAGTAATGTTCAGTTTTATACCATCGAACAATAGAGATCTCAACGATCAATAAGTCCATCGACTTTTTCACCAAATTTCGTGAAAAAAATTGTTTACAAACAGAACTAAACTGCCAAATTCAAACAATACTCCGCCCGCTAATCAAACTTCTGAAAATGTCATAAGTGGATGGTTTTTTTTCAACAACGACCTAAATCCTGATGGGATATTACCAACACAATTTTAATTTTTCTTCTCAATAATTCTTGAACCTACATTTGGAAAACTCACATCCAGAAGCTTATGATCACTTATATTTTATGAATATTACAGAATGAAAGTGAACACAGAATACTTTACTTTTTTCGGGACGTTGGACACATTCAGAGGATTTTTAGTTCTATCACTAGGTTTTTCTTTCTTCGCTGTCACTACATCACGCTTTTCTGAGTCTATTGTATCGGTTTTCGAATTAGTCTCAACGCCGGCCATCTTAACTATCAACTACATGTGACCATGAAAATTCAATTGAGCGGATCCGAAATTTCAAAGTTGCTTTAGCGGTCGATCGTAAGTGAATGAATATTTTCCATGAGCACAGAATAATTTTACATCGCAAACACATATTACTCATTTATTCACGGAAACATCTAAGTAATAATAGCTATTTATCAGCGGCAAATGACACCGGAGGGGTCAAATTATACACTCGGTGACATAAGGAGTAACTTTGCGAACTTTCATCTTCTGGCAACAAAGTGACCATATCTCAAGAATGTCGTGATAATGATATCATCGTTCTAGTTCGATTAAGCGAAGATTTTTCTGGGTTTTTTTTTGTGAAGAAACTGGTTCAAGAATCTTGGATGGTATACAGTTATTTTTTGATATTGATCGACTTCAGCCATGGTTGAGAGCAACAAAATGTCTCGAATTTGGAAAAGTCAAAATTATCTACGTCTGAGCTTATTAAATTTTTTATCCAAACTCTCTGATGATACGGTATCGGGGTATAAAATAATATACTGCTCCACAAGAGTTAGGGATATCGTATTCAATCGTTTTGAAAACTATGTAATCTTCGAGAAATCACTGTAACATCATTTAAAACTCAATAACAACTTGAATCGATCCAATAAAAATCAGTATGAAACATTTCGTCAATCTGGTCGCCTTTTTTCTCAGGTTTGGTTCTTTGCATATTTTTCATAAATGTTCGTATTTTGAAATGGAGTCAGTTTATCAACGCCTTCAATTTGAAACGAGTTTTCTGAAAATGCCAAGACGTAAATTAACAAACTCTGAGGCTAATAGGACTATCGGAATGCTACAGGGTGGCCTAACTCATGTTGTTGTAGCGGAAAGGCTTCAAGTCAGCCAAAGTGTGATATCTCGACTTTGGCATAGGTTCAAGGAGACAGGTTCTGTGTTTGAAAGACCAAGGCTTGGTGGGCGACGAAAAACAACACCTGCTCAGGATCATTTCGTCACTGTTTCGGCAAAAAGAAAGCCTACATCTACCTAAGTTATTCATCTGGAACAATTCGAAAACTAGGCAAAAAGACGTGAAAACTAATTGTTCGAAAAATTCCATGAATGATCAAATAAGCAATCACTTGTTTTGTTATGGCCCATATGTTTTTGGGATCTTGCTCTTGTATGTGATTAATCAGGCAACTCAATTCAGCGAGAACATCTCTTCGAAAAAACAAGTGATATCAGACACCAGAACTTTTATCAATTTTGTGAGTGAATGACAGGATACAAAAACAGTTGAAAAGGAGTAGAGTTGAGGTATGATTCCAGATTCATTTGATTTACTCCACACTGTTAATAGTCCTCTAGCAAATATGCCAAGATTTCGTACAATTCCAAGTTGTTTTTTCCACTTGTTGTCAGAGAAACATTCATTATTTTGACCTATAACCTTCTTTGTGCCTTCTTGTCACATTTTGCGAAATCATTTAATTGTTTCCTCACAGAACAAATTTTGTATCACTTCAAGGAAATTATATGGTCAAACAACTTTGCTATTGCTCAAATGTCGCAATTCAAGATTGTCACCAAATATCAACATATTCACTTGAATCTAATATGAAAAAAGTTTGACTTTTGAACAACAATTAAAACAAAGCATGCCACACTTACTTTTCTCTTTGTCAAATGACAGAACATGATCTGAACAATAGAAAATTGACAAAAATAAATTCTACATGACTTCCCACAATAAATGTCAACTTAGTCAATAAAAATAAATTGAAAAATTTGAGTGATGTGAGAATTTTGAACAGGAATTCAGGCATATTTTTTCTCTACGAATATGAAGGTAATACATGCACTTTTTATGCTTAGGCTTTCTATCAATATCGAGTTATTGAAACAGGGTAACAATTACGAGCAAATGAATGCAAACAGGAAATAACTTAAATTTCCAAGATACATCGAACAAATCTTATTAAAAACTGGTTACATTGGTGACGAAACTTTTTAGTACAATGAGAATTCCCAAATTCCGAAATTTCATGCCACAATGTTAAAAACATAATAGTTATAATTCTTTAGGTTTATTCACACGATATTGATAACAATGAGACAATAGATCCTTAATCCATTACATAAGCAGAATAGAAGTTCCATAACATATTTCAGAGAAGATTTAAGTTTTATAGGCATAAATACTTCATTTAGATGAAAAATCAGAACATGCAATGTAAAATACTTTCTTACTCATCCAATACTATTTGAATGGTGCAATAAATTTTGCTTCAGGCATTACTTAAAATTTTTACTCACTTTTTCTATTTTTCAATAATGTTCAAACATAACCATAGTATGAATTATCACTCCCATCGTAAGAAACAGCATTCATCAAAACAATAATTCAAACAATAAGGGCAGTATCAATAAAAAACCATAAATGATATCAATAAATTCACTAATTCCATATTTTGAAAGGCCATCTTTAACCTCAAATCGTATCATAACAACTACGATGATGACGTTTAGCAGAATATCTACGAAAAACCTCTAATTTTGAACTACTATGTTTTTCAAAATGCAGATTCATTATGGATATTCATTTAAAAAAATTTACTTCTGTTTCTGTCTGAAAAAGATTTCTGATAACCATTATTTTCAATCAGCTATTATTCAGACTTTGATTCTTTATTTTACAGATGAAAAAACTTAGATGCAAAAAAAAACTGAAAAATAAAAAAGTTACATTTCTGTGCTACCTTTTTGATTCAGTTATCGAGTAACGATTGATGTTTTTTTTTCATTCATTGAATTCCAAACAACAAAAAAATTATTATCAGCTGATATTTTCCAGAAAAAATTTGAATTCTAACCTTTTTCCTCATTTTCTCTATGATCCAAATCGAATTCTAACCCCGAAATTGCATGTAGCAGTTGAGAAAAATTTTAAATGTGTTTTATGTTTAATCGGGGTTACTGAGTTTTTGCTGATTTTGTGAATAATAATTTTTGTGAACTGTAGTTATGTAATCATCTGTTGTATAATCATTCTCAGAATTTTTTTCGCAATCATTTTCCCAAAATCGGATAACTTCAATTTTTTTACACTGGTTATAGTATTACGAAAGCTTCATCATGGGTGATTCCCAAGGACCCAGGGGCAGAGCTGCCCTGTTAGAAAAACTGAGGTTGAGAAAAGTGCAACAGGTTGGCGTTCAGCCTCCAGAACCAGAAGTTGCAGAGCCAGAAGTCGTATCGAAACCCAGTGGAAGAGCAGCTCTCTTGAAAAAAATTCAGGAAAGTCGACAGAAAAAAGTTGGTTGTGATCCAGTTCAGGCGTCATCGTCTACCGCAGTTCCTCCGCAAACTGCAAATATAGCAAAGGAGGTTTCCGAAATTACTGAGGAAGTTTCCAATTTAGCGATTACCAAAGAACGAGAAGCTGTTACATACAGAGGTACGCAAACATTATTAATCAATTGAAATTGGTCTCGTTCATTGGTTTTTTTTTTCCAGGTGAATCAGGAAAGACTGTTAGTATCACCTCAAACTATATAAAATTAAAAGTGGAGAAGGATAGAGGTGTGTTTGAGTATGAGGTTCGATTCAATCCCGAAGTTGACTCGAAGAGTATGAGATGTCGGATGGTCTACCAGCATATGGCAGAAATGGGCAAAATTAAAATGTTCGACGGTGGATCAGTGCTTTACCTTCCGAAGCTCCTAGCAAATAATGTATGCAAATTTCAATGCTCTCTTCCTACAGGAGAGCCTGTGACGATGGAAGTGATATTTAAACGAAAAAAAATTATGGCAGAATGCCTTCATTTATATAACGTTCTTTTCAAGAAAGTTATGAGAGCTCTAATGTATTCCCAAATGGGTAGAAATTATTACAATATGAAAGAGAAGTATTCCATCCCGCAACACAGACTGGAGGTTTATCCAGGATTTGCGGTAACAGCCGATGAATTAGAAGACGGCCTCCTATTGTGCCTTGATACCCAACACAGAGTTTTGAGGTGTCAGAACGTTTACGAATTGATGTTGGACCTACAGAGGGACCCTAATTTTAGAGAAACTTTCTCGAATTCCGTGATTGGATCTTGTGTACTTACCCGTTATAACAATAAAACTTACATCATTGACGATGTAGCTTGGGATGCTTCCCCCAAAGATCAGTTTGAGACAGCGGATGGATCCGCTATTTCTTTCGCAGATTACTACAAGAAACAGTACGATATAAACATTCAGAATGACAGCCAACCGTTGTTAGTTAACCGGAAATCTATCAAAACCTCGGATGCTTCGGGAAAAGTGGATCGAATGATCTGCCTGGTGCCCGAGTTGTGTTATTTGACCGGACTCACGGATAAAATGAGATCGGACTTCAGGGTAAGACTCGGTTTATTCCAGTTTTTTTTTTTTCAACAAAAATACTAATGTGCTAAAAATACGAAATTTCCTAAATTAATATCAAATAAAACATTTTTTTCACACTTCTTACCACCGCAGAATATGATAAGTTCATAAAATCGATGTGCTAGGAGAATGATTCAAATTTTGACAGTATGGACAGTACTCGCGCGCATAACCTAAATTATTTTTGACACTTCACTCTGGTCCGAATGTGGGGAAACACTCTCTACCCTTTTTTTTTTTTATGACAATGCCCAATTTTTATATTATATTCATAACCCGCAAAAAGTTACGGTGTCTTTCAGATCACTTGTAGACCTCCAAAACTTTTGTGGAATTCAATAAAAAACAATCGAACAACGGTTTTCAACATGTGTTCTCTAGTTTAAACCATTATAAGTAACAGTAAGTTATTTCCCGTTTTTATAGATTTCTCACACTAAACTCAGTTTGTGCGAATTTGAAATCCCAAGCTCTTTCAACGTTTGCGAAGATATACAGGAGGTCCCATATAAATTTAAAAGCAGGCTGTTTCGTATTTTTCCATTTTGTCATTGTTCTTATTTTAAATGAGGAAATACGAAAAAAAATTCTGAGTTTCAATTTTCCCAAGAAAATTGTCTTTAAATGAGGAAATACGAAAAAAAATATCAAAATTGAACTCTGTTGAAATACAGACAACTTCTAGCTTTTTTCATTAAAAATTCGCATTTTTGAAAATCTCCGAGAAGAAAGGCTGATGCTTCTTTTCCAATAGCATAATTTTCGGAATATGATATAGGAGGTCACCAATTCTTTGTCAAAGTTAGAAGTGACGAAACATCAAAAAAATCGTTTGTTTCAAATTGGAACCCCATCTTTTCGAAGCATTTTCGAAATCTTCGTCAAAAAATAATAAGAGCATCCGTCCAAGACTTTTATCCCAAAATGAATATTTTTTGAGATATTCAGGAAAAACGATTTTGTCTTCAATTTTCAATCCCATTCCGAATGTGTTTTTTTGAAGGAAGATAACTAGCGGTCAAGTGAAATATTTTTTAAAGCTTAGGATAATTTCCGCAAATTCTTAATTCTGGAGAATTTCTTTTTTGTCATGGTAGGAAAATTTGAATTTTCAGTAATGAAATTGTTACATGTTCTGTTAATTATTCTTTCCAAAGCATTAAAATTTTTAACAAATTATTTTTTTCTGAATTCCTCAGAATTTTTTACGTTGACTTCACATTGAGAACTTTAAACCAATTATTGCTCTCGCATTACAGATGATAATTCAAGAACTTAACTCGTCTGAACTATAGAAAATATTTTCTCGATAACAGAGATTTCCAAAAATTTCACTTGACCTCTAATTATTTTCGAGTAAAAAAACATATACGGAATGAGATTGAAAATTGAAGACAAAATCGTTTATTGTGAATATCTCGAAAAATATTCATTTTGGGATAGAAGTCTATTATTTTTTGAAGGAGATTTCGAAAATGCTTACAAAAAATGTTTCGAAGCTAAAATTTATTGATGATTAGGTTGTCATGCATCAATGTATTCATAAAAATAATTGCAAAAATTTGACATTAAAATATACAAGGTGTTCCATTTGAAAAATACAAAGTTTGTGCTCAATCTTGAAAACAATGCATTAAAAAAATTTTTTATCTGCTTCCCTGACTTTCATGTGAAAATATCTATTCTAAGGAGTTTTCTCTTTTTTTTCTATCTTATACAGGACATGAAAAATAATAACATCACCAAAAGTGAACATTCTCGTTTTCGCTCTGTATTTCAGGAACAAAAGTAGTTGAAATATTTTTGTTTGTGGTTTTAAAAGTTTTACAAAAACAGGCCCACCTCAATCGAATGTCTCCATCTTCAATAATAGCTGAGATACAGTGCAGTCTGAATCAATATGGGACACAGTCTACTCTGACAAAAAAAATCAACACATTGGCAGACTTTGTACATATCAAATTAAATGTATAACATGTAAAATTCATGAAATAGATGCTAATAAAGAACAAAACGGGAAAATACAAAACAGGTTATCCGCCTTTTTAATTTATATAGGCCATACTGTATATCTTCCCTAGCACAACATATCAGAGTTACCGATGTGGCATTATAATTTAAGATAAGATTTATTAATTCTGAAAACGCAGTATGAGTCAATTTATACAAAAAATCAATTACAAATATGAATAAACAGTCATACTCATATAGAAACAAAATAAAGAATATTGGGTCGAGAATGTCTTGATTTAATGATCATGTGATTTTTTATAGGTTATGAAAGATGTTGCAGAGTACACTAGAGTGACCCCAGCCCAAAGAATGAACAGTTTGAGGACGTATCTAAGGAACGTCAGCAATTCAGCCGAAGCTCAACAAATTTTGGGAGATTGGGGTCTGCAATTAGAAGCGGACACGGTTCAAATCGAAGGGAGATTGTTGGGCAACGAAACGATCCTTTTCGGAGGCGGAAAGGAGTTTCGGCTGAGAAACAACGCAGACTGGACGAGGGCTATATCAGAGCACAAGGCGACGCTGCCGATTGATCTGATCAACTGGGTGATTTTCTACACGGCTAGAGATAAGAATACAGCGAACAGATTCGCTGAGGCTATGTCGAGGTTTGTAAGACAATTTTTTCATGCTTATATCTAGAGTGCTTGGGGAAAGGAGTATAAGTCATTAAATGGCCAGAATGAGAGATGTCCTTACTTCTCATATGTATGTCCTTTAATAATGAATATAACAAAGTAGAATGAAACTAAATTCAAAATAGTTAATTATACCAGTAAAAAAAAAACAAATGAACTTGAATCACCAAAAACCACAAATTTTGACTTATTCTCCTATTCCCAAGCACTCTAAATATTTGAAAATAGTTATCTATAATGTAAAAGTTCATGCATCTTTATGGATAAAAGATGATCTATAGCTTCGTTAGACGCGTCATTACGCCCGAACGACTGCACCAAATTGAATGATTCTTTTTTTGTCCTGTTTATTATAAAAAGTCCTGACAAGGTTTCTATAATGTAATATTTTAGAAAAAACACGTAAAAGAAAGAAAAAACGGAATATTAATGTCTCTTGCAACTAGAGAGTTGAAATATACAGGGTTATTCACAAATATGGCCCTATAGAATGTTTTTAGGAAAGACACAAGATTCAGGATTGAAATTCTAAAGGTGAGCTTCAAGTGAGAAGATGACTTCTCGTATATTTTTCGAGGTTCTAGGAATTGAAACTTTCGTTTCAAAAAGGATAAGACCATTTGTTTTCGAGATATCTAGTAATTTTGAGTGCAAAAAGATAATTTCTCACTCAAAAAAATGCCATTTTGTCATTTTTTGGTTAATGGACTGTATATCTGTCAATATTGGGAAAAAGCTTAGGTTATAAGGAAATTTTACAGCCTGATGTTCCCCAAAGTCCCCTCCTGAATCGCCTGTTGGCCGTCAGTAGTTCCAGGGATATCGGCAGTTCAGTGAAAAAGGATCTTTTTGCATTCAAAATTGGATATCTCAAAGACAAATGAACATATTCGAGGGTCGTAAAAAGCAAATTAGAGCTGAATAAACATACTATGCGACCTTTGCATCGGTCTAGCTCGAAAAAATTTGTCCATGCTCTTATAGCAAAATCATAATTTGAAACATTTTGAAAATTTTTTCTTCCTGATTTATCTGAGGATTGCATGGCTACCAGTGAACCGAAAAATTTTTAACCAATATATTAAAAATTTAGAGTCATCAAGCTTCAAAAGTAAGTGATTTCATTTCCAATACGATCATTTTTCACTGGGATACAGCTTGTTGAAAATCACCGACAAATTTCGAAAACTTTTCTGTTCCTTCAATTGTTGCGCGAAGTATACTTGATACGAACCGTGTAAATAGCGCCCTCTACCAGAGTCAGGCATAAAAAACAATTTCAATGAATGTATCAGCTTCCAAAACATATTCATATAGAATTTCATTAAAGTTGCCAGTAGTTTCGACAATATCGTAAAAAATGTCTATAACTTTTTTTTTTTTTTACACCCTTTATCATGAATGCAGATGGCGTTACGAACATTTTTTAGTGCTTTCTATCAGTAATAAAGACGGGATAACCTTTTTTTTTTTAAACGTTTTGTACAGATGAACATAACACGATGATTTTATTAAAAAAAATTTCAGAAACGGATCCACCCTAGGATGTATCATAAACAAGGCACAGCTGGTTCAACTGAGGGACGATCGCAACGAATCTTACATAGACTTCATCAAGCAGTACGTAAGATCCGACACCCAATGCTGCGTATTCATTTGTCCCACCTTACGGTCGGATAGGTACGGGGTGATCAAGAAACTCTGCACTTCGCAATTTCCCGTAGCTAGTCAAGTAGTTTTATCGAAAACCCTGGCCAACGAGCAGAAGTCAAGGGCCATCATCCAAAAAATAGCCCTCCAGATCAACTGCAAGTTGGGAGGGACCCTGTGGACCCTCAGATTTCCCTTCAAGAACTGGATGATCATAGGAATCGACGTTTACCACCCTCCGAAAGGTTCAAGAAATGAATCGATCTGCGCAGTTGTCTCCAGTTTGAACGAGAGTATATCCAGGTGGTTCTCTATGGCCGTACCGCAAAAGGGAGAACTCAGTGAGTTTTACAAGTTGGTGTTTACGAAATCCCTCGAACAGTACCAAAAAGTGACCGGAACTTTCCCAGCGAAAATAGTTATATTTAGGGACGGTGTGGGAGATGGTCAGTTGGAACATTGTCGGAAGCTGGAAGTGTCCCAGTTCGAAGACACTCTGAAACAGTTTCAAATCGACGCCAAACTCTGTTTCGTCGTGGTTCAAAAAAGAACCAACACCAGGATATTCCTGCAGAACAATCAGGGTTTCGAGAATCCAGAGCCCGGGACTGTTGTAGACCATTGTATAACTCGTAAATATCATTCGGACTTTTATTTGGTCCCTCAGAATGTTAGGCAGGGTACCGTTAACCCGACACATTACATCGTTTTGTACGACACATGCAATTTCAAGCCGGATCACGTTCAAAGGCTGGCTTTCAAATTGTGCCATTTGTACTATAACTGGTCGGGGACTGTCAGAGTTCCCGCACCCTGTCAGTATGCACATAAACTGGCTCAGCTTTACGGTCAACATATAAATACGCCGGTTGCACCCGAACTGGCGGACAAATTGTATTATCTATAAGTTTCCTGTTTCGTTGCTCATTTCACCTACTGTTTTTTAGTAGTTTTTTTTTTAACTCAAAATTTTTACCGAGAAATAAATTTAATTTTTTACATTGACGATGATTGATTGAATGAAACCAAATGATCTCATACTATTACTCTCTGACGTATCAATTCGAGTTGTGATCGAACGATATTTGCCTTGTTTTCAGAGAATTTTAAACTGGGACCGAGGTTTAATTTGGTCCTTGTTTCTGATTTTTCACTTGACGGCAAGCAGATTGTATGCTTAGGTGATCGAAACTTTATAAGTTTAGTACAGATTTGTTGCTTTTGAGCGAAGAATGTTCCATTATTTTATTTTGTATGAGAGGTTGCTACTTCATTGATTTCCAAAAGTAATAATTCTATGTGATGTTTCTCATTCAATAGTTTATTTTTATTAAATATTCAAGTTGAATTTATTGTTTGATTATCCCAACTCTCCTATTTTATATATTTCTTTCTTTTACTATAAAGAGAGAGAACTATTATTTCTTTCCTATGACAGTAATAAGTTTTCCTCTTTTTTAGCATCGTAATGAGTTCATTACTGTACTAAAAGTAGTGCTGTAATGAAACTCATTACAGAATTGTTTTCAGTTGTATTTTTCATATTTTGGTTGTCAGTACTGACTCAGATCCTCTCAATTTTCAAATCAATTCAAACTCAAGATACTGGCAAGATACAATGAATAGAATTATTATAAGTTATTTTCTCTAATTCATTAAATTTGGAATCTCATAAATTTGACAGACAATAAATAAATGCAAGAAAGGAGATAAATAAATATTACCATGAAAACTGTCAGAATTAAATATACCCGCACGATTTTTTTCTATAAGATGTGGCAGGATTGGAGAAAAAACATTTTTTAATATTTTTATTATATCAGGAGAGATTTGAATTATTTTGATTTATTCTTTTTACTGAAGAATATGAACGTAATTTATTGATATTGTTTACAAACTTAATTAAACCTGCTGTTTTGTATGTGTAATATTTCATTTGAAAAGGATATTGCTCTTGTTCAAGAATTAAAAATTCTCATCAAATTATTTCTACATAAACCTCAATTGTGAATATACAAATATCTTTATTATTCTCTTCTGAATTTTGAAGATAATGGTTCGAACCTCATTGTATCAATAACTGTCCTTAACCTCATCTTTCAAGTAAAACCTTCTCAAACATCATAACCTCATCTAGTCTTTTGTAAAAATATTTCAATACTGCCTCAAGAAGTACGAAAAACGCAAATAAAAAAAGATGTAAGATGTACAAGATATATTTAATGTAATAATAATAAACATAACTTATTACAACTTGAGCTTAGTTCTACGCCAGTGACGCCTCTTAGCATTGTACCTGAAAAAAAAATTCATTTTAGTATTATCCACAAATGTTCAAACCCAATGAATGAAAAAATACATTAATGTTTTTACAGAGTGAGTGTTCAAAGCAGATTCCCCATAAACTAAATAGTATCAGGAATATTGTTGTTGTACACTGATGTTATTAGAAAACAATTGTCGTTTAGAGATCTCAAACATGATGCGGTTTTTCAGAGATAAAAACACTGTTTAAATGAACTGAATATGGAAGAATTAAACTTTTAGAAAAGAATGATTTTTCTTCAAAAATTGCACTTGAATATGAGTTATACACTAAAGATATTGCATGCTAAGACGCTAGTGCTAATGGCATGCAACTTTTATCGTTTATGTATTACAGGAGTGAACAAAACTGCAACAGACTGAAATTTTGTTGCTTTACAGCTGCCTTTGTGAATAATGTCATCACTCTCAGCGCTCAGCTTTAATAATTGCACAATTGACTGAAATTTCGGTTTGTTTATAAATATACAGTTGCTATGAAACTTGGTCGAAAACTTTGAACTCCTTTAACAATTGAAGAGTGGAAATTCAAAAGGGTCTAAGTGCCACTTTCACGAAATTTTAGATTTCATTTGTTATGGGGTCTATGTGCCAAGGCCAATAGCCTACGGAACGGTCAATGTGCTATCCGCTTCCGGCAGTCATAATTTCTGATGGAAAAAACTGCGCATGTTCTAAGTGCCATCATCTGTTTCACGTTAAAAGGGTCTAAGTGCCAAATTATCAATATTGTAAGTATACAAAATGGACACACAAGCCGATAATATTGCAGTGAAAAGGCGGCAAAAAGGGACCGAGAGTGTCAAAACAGAAAAAAAAATATGCAGAGTTGTTGGTTTGCAACATACAGATTATAAAAATATCCACTTGAACAAGAGCAAATTCAATACGAAATCAGCAGACTCACTTTATGCTCCTGTTGCAGGTGGCATGTTCTAGTGAATATTTCTGCAATTAGAACATTATCATAATTTTTCTTCGCAGAATCCAACGCAATCATAAAAAAATAGGGTTCTAATTTGAAAAATGAAAGTTATGAGCTAATCTTGATCCCTATTTTTGAACCAACATTCGAAACACCCTGTGACGGGTTATTCAAAATTTTGTAAATGTACAATATTTCCACCGTCTTCGCCTTCAAAAACGTGAAAACGGTTTGTGCCTACGATATCTAGGTTAGGAATAACAAACATAACACCGAATACTCTCATCTCCCTTTTTTCTTAAGTTTTTTCTCGATATTTTGAAAAGTATTTTGACGAATGCAACGATTTGAGTACGAATGTATTCAGAATTGCAGACTCTATCAAATTCGAAAACAAAAAAACAGAAAAAAAAAATTTTGAAATTTTTTTTTTCTCCCTTCACAACTGAAAGTGGTCAGGCTCCAAGAATATTTTAGATCGGTACACCCTGTATATGTAGTTTTATTTCATTCTGTATTTTGTACCGAATAACAGTTTTAAATTTTTTTTCAAACTTTTTTCATAAGTTCTAGACATGTTTTATGTAATATCTCAGTTCGAATTTTTTGGCACTTAGACCCTTTTGAATTTCCACTCTTCAATTATTAAAACTATGGATATTATGATAAGCAGGTAATCCCATTATTATCACTAAAATATGAAATATCAAACGATAATATACATATCAGAAAAGCCCTCCAAACCAACAATACAGACATGCCTAACCCTAATTTCTTGGACTTCTCAGATTCATTATGATAACTGCATATAAAAACTATTCTAAAAGTATCTTTATTTTACCTTATGGTATTTCCAGTTCTCATACGGACCCATTGTGGTATCGGTCTGTTTTGCTTTAGCTTCTTCGCTAATTTCCTTTTGATTATGAATGTCTTATGAGCCGACTGCAAATTACATAAAATGATCAGTTTACGAAAAACAAAAAGAAGAATATTATTCAATAATAAGAATTAAAAACTAAATAATGATGACTTAGATAATTTCAGATAAGTTTTACTCACCATTTCGACGTTGTCTCGATTCTCACAATCGAAGAGAAAGGTTAATTTGCCTCTGGAAATGACAAACGGAAATTCATAGATTGTGGTGTCCAACCACAGAGAAGAATATGCTTTTTTTTCAAATAACTATTATTGAATGAAAAATTATATTGATTTATTGGCGATATTTATTTCTTTCTCAAGAACCAATGTATTTTCATAAAACAAATCATTACTTTATGTGTATAAGATACTGCAATGAGAATTTATTCTAAATTCTTCACAAATCTTATCTAAAGATGGCGCTTCTATCGCATCACTCGTAAATGTCATAAATTAATATTTTAAATTCTAACTAATTTTGAATTTAAAAATAACTTTTATCTCATTTTATCTAGTATCGCATAACTGATGCATTTTCTAATGTTCTTTTCATATTATCAGAATATAATACGCAGAAGCAAGACAAGTTGTAAATTAAGTAAAAATCGTATAACAGGAGAAAACATATATTTAAATCAATTATTAACAGGGTATTTTAAAAGGTGTTTTAACTCGTAACAAGTGCTTGAACCCATCAAAATAAAACACTTCAACAATATAAAACTTACAAGATAACTGAGTTGATATTCCTACAAATACATTCAGTAAATTAAAATTTTTTCTAATTCGGATGCTCAATCTATCCGAAGTGGAATATAAGTTAAAAACATCACAAAAATAAACTGAAAATTCCATGAAAAGGTTGAAATTTTAATCAGCATCACAAAAAATCACATCGTCGTTGTAAACACTTGGTTTTTCATAATAATTTATGGGGATGTAAGGTAGGGAAGGAGATTCAGCTTTCCATTCATCATCTGAGGGCGTTATTTGTTCCAGAAGTTCCAATTCCTGATCCCAGTCCTCTGAAACTGAGAAAAAGTATGTATTCATATAAAATTATCTGATTAAAAATTAATAAAAATTACGAACGGAATATTTTTTGATTATTTCGGCACACGTCCTTACCATAAGATGAATTACATGATTCATTATCAGAAGGTTCCGAATAAATATTACTCAATTCATACGAATTTGATTCTCCATCTGATCTCTTTTCATCAAGAATCCTTAATCTTAGTGCATGTTTCATTTTTTCATAAGGTTGAAAGTCCCATTGCGTAGAGTCAAACAGATTCATTTCTACATCAAGACACTTCAAATTTTCACCGATCAATTGATGATCAAAATTCAAGAGTTTATTGCAGTACAAATCCAAAACTTCCAAACTTTTCATCTTGTGAAAATCAATCGTTACTTCTATTTTATTATAACTCAAATTCAAAACTTTCATGTATTCTAACCAAGTCAGTTTTTCTGGAAGGTCAGAAATTAAGTTGTGGGAAAGATCAAGAATTTCCAAATTCACGAAATATTCTAAGCCATCTTTCGGTAACCACATGAAATGATTGTTTGATAAATAAAGTTCACTCAGTCCTTCTAACCAGGTCAGTCCTTCTGGAAAAACTGACAAAGATAAATTTTCCATCTTCAATATGCTCAGATTTTTCCAGTTCGGTTGGTACAATAGTTTATCCACAGTTTTAATAAAATTAAGATTCACTGATGTTTCCTCTACGTTACTTATATCTAATTCTTCCAAATATATACAATTTTTCAGGAAAACGCAGTCTTCATCTCTCAAAATACAGTTTCTCAAGCTCAATTTAGGAACTGAGAATTTCATATTCGATCCAAAAATACATCGTAACGAAGTGATTTTGTTGAAATCATAACACAGCCATCTCAATGAAACTGCACGATGATTCATTATCCATTGAGGAATATCTTTTAACTTGTTTGAACAAACATTCAATTCTTTCAAGGTCCTACAACAATTCGGTTCTACCTCAAAATTGGTAATATTATTCTTTGATATATCAAGGTACTCGAGATTTTCCAAGCCTAAATAAAGACATCTTGGTATTTGAATCAGCTTGTTTACAGACAAGTTAAGTTTTCTCAAAGGTAGCTCTCCGATACTGGATGTGATTTCGGTCAAATTGCAGTTAGATAAATCTAGTTCGGATATTTTTTCAAGTGCACCAGTTTTAAGTGAAGTGTATAATTTCAAGGCTGTGTCATTCAGATTACCATTGTTGGATTTTTTCTTGAGTGGGTCCCTGCAAATTTCTTGATCAAACTTTTTGATGATATGCTTCTCCATAATGTTTTCTCGTTTTTTCGTGGAACATCACGAGCACGTGCTTCCGTTTTCTAAATTACCATGGATTCATTATCAATCATTGATTCCATATACCCTTTATTCATAATGTTTTCATATTTTTATGGAAATTTAAAATTTATATATTAGGTTATTTTAAATCTCACGTTCTATGGTCCTTACCTTATTTCTTCTTTTTTAATATAATGTCTATGAATAATCTATTAAGTGTGCAATTGGGAAAAGTAGAATTCGATAGGTGGCGCTCTGAAATGTCAATGCAACCAGTAAAACAAATCAGTTTCGATTATGCAGCGACATAATTCAAAGTATAAAACTTTAAAAAAGGTACACATAAAATCAAACTTGATCTGCAATGAAGACAAAAAGTAGAATGAAAACAATCCAACACGAATGATTTTACTCGTTGCTTCAGTTACAATTTTTTCCGCCAGAGGTCTCATTGAATTCTACTTCTGTCAATAAACTTCCACTTTATTAATATTTCATTGTTGACTGAAGCTGATGCAATAAAGTATCAAATAGTTGATACCTTCTTCAATTCACAAAAAAATCGAATCTTAAAATGGAAAAATGAACGAAGAAGTCATGTTCGAAAACTTGAAAACACAATTTTTTCAAATTAGACCCCATTTTTCAAATGCCATAATGAAATGTAAGTTAAGAAATCATGAACATCAATGAAACCAATTAAAGGAAAAAAAAAAGAAATCAACAGTTTTTGGGCAATTTTCAACAAGCCGTATCTTCGAGAGAAATTTTCATACAAGAAAAATCAAAAAAAGAAGTTGTAGTTCCGGGTTTCTTGCTGTTGGATTAGAACTTTGAAATTTTGTAACGTCAGTAGTTTTTGTCCATTAATACAAAAACAGGAAGAAAAAAAATTTAAACATTTTTTTAGTTTTGATTTTTGGTCGAGCAGACGTGAATATAACTTTTTCTGCTTAATTGCTATAATCATCAGATACATCATTCATTTAGCTTTAATTTCCTTTTCTATAATTCTTGATACGTCCACCTCTCATAGAGATATCGGCCTTCCAATGAAAAAGAAGCCTTTTGTCTTAGACTATCGATATCTCAGAAACCAATAATCACACAGGAAGTAAGGGGGAGTTTCGAGAACCTGAATAAATCGTCTTGGACGGGTGTTCATTGATTTTTTTAAAATAAAGTTTGTTTTTTTTTTGTCACATTAGTTTAAAAATGAAATAAAATGAAGGCTTCTGGTGTTTTTTTGGAAAATCAATCGCTAGATCAAACTTATTGAGGAAAATAACAATGTTAAAGTGAAGCATTCACTATGTCCACAATAATCCTACAAAGAGTCAAATCAATACAGCCAGCTGTTTTATCTTGTTTCACTTGATGGAATTTTAGAAAAAAATTAAATCGAATTATTGGTTGCTGAAATATCGATAGACAAAGATAAAAGGATCTTTTTTTATTTGAAGACCGATATCTCTATCGAGAAAAAGAAAAAAGGAAATTAAAGCTAACTGAACGAAGTATCCAGTGATTATAGCGGTTGAGCAAAAAAAAATTTCGAAACTGAAAACATTTTCTTCTTGCTGATTTTTCTGATATTTCTCAAAAACTACTGAAGCTACAAGAGTTTAAAGTTCAAATCCAGAAGCAAGATTTCTGGAGCTACAATTTCCTTTTATGTTTTTTCTTGTGCGACCACATTTCTCTCGAAGTTGAAATATGAAATTTTTTATTTTTCTTGATCCTCTAATTTTTCCATTAGTGCAGGTGTGGAAATAAACCCAATGCTCAAATTCATATTTACGCTATATTCAAATTATTAATTTCTACAAATAATACTCATACAATCATATTTCTGTACCTTTTCAACTTCAAATTCGGACAAGTCACATTCAAACTGGGATTAAACAAAATTTAAAATGAAAAAAACTTCAAATTGGCAAACACAATCGAATTGAGAATAAACACATTTAAAATGAGACTAAAAAATCTCATTTCGGGAAGTGACATGTCTTTTTTATAGAAAATTGAAACGATTCTGAAGGTTCGAAGTGTAATTTTTTCATATTGTGAGGTAAAAAGTTTTTGAATGGATTTGGCCTCTGACCAATTTCTCTACAAGTTTTACACAGTTGTCTTTCTTCTATTATGTATTAAAATTTTTTTCTGATTGATTTTTGATCCAGAGACTGGAAGAGAAAACCTCAAATGAAATTCAGAAGATTGCAGAGTATTGATTGTCACATTTTTCAACCAATTCCTTCATAAATTTGAATACACCCCTGCATTTTTACCTCATTTCGATTCTCAGTTACTTCAGAACAATTCTCTCGGATTATGAAATAAAAGGACTTTTTTCAATGAGGAATAGTTTAGTGTTAATATAAATGTGTTTAATTCCAATTTGATTGTGATATCCATTAAAAAATTGTTTAGTCTCATTTTGAATATGCGTTTATTACCAATTCGATTGTGTTTACCATTTTGAAGGGGCTTATTCTTATTCAAAATTGATTATGTAATCCCAATTTGAATGTGATTATTGTTGATTCGACGTTGAAAAGGTATAGATTCCTTTCTGTGAAGAATAGATGTGATTGCTCAGATTTTTTTTTAATATCTCAAAAAACTTGAATTTTAGGGCATTGTTATTAATTCCACACCTAATGCACTATTTTTCAGCGTGGATTCCTTAATAGATTCATAAACTTTTGATTTCAAAAAATTTAGATTTCACGTTTCGAAAATGTCAACGCGTTTGTGAACTCCAATGTCATGATGTTTTTGAGTGAAATTACTTAGAAACATAAACATTGTGAAGTTATAATGGTTTCTTTTTGAGTGGATAAAGAAAAACTGAAGAAATAAGTATTCAAGGAGAGGAAAGACTATATACATTTCAAACATTTATTATTAAAATCTTGACGTTTTTACAAAAAAAAAGAACATTAAAAATACAATGATAGGTAAAAATGTTTCAGGTTTTTAGCTGAAGCACGAATACATAAAAAATATTTTGAATTACTGATTAATAACTTAGCTCTAAATATTAGTACATGTTTTGATCACATTGACAAAAAGAAATTCAATAGATTCAACAATCTTATTCTTTCATGAACGGATATTTTTCAAGACGATCTCTCAATTCATAAGACTTGGATCTTTTGCACAAAAATATGTGCCTCTTCCTCAATCTCTCGAAGATTCCTTTGAAGAAAGGATCAGTATCACCATCTAAGTCTGCGGCAACACTGTTGATTTTCATCAGTCCAGCTTGAATCCTGTAGTTTACACGTTCTTCGTCTGAATCTGAACTATCGTAGCTTTCCAAGAGTCTCAACTTCATTTTCATTTCCTCTTTCATGTTATCCAAGTCACTAGATGACGCGCTCTCATCGGCATCATTGTTTTCTTCAGGTTGAGTTTCTGAATCAGGTTCATTGTCAATGAATTGGATGCTGTCATCAGAGGTTCGTCCTTCCTCTGCAAGATCACCTGAGGTGTACCCTGAAGATGGTTGATCATCCTGTCTTACGGTTTCGGCAGTGAAAACTTCAACTGAAGTACATGATGCAATTCCCAGTTCATAATTTTCTTCTTGGACTTCACTAAAAGTTGCTACAGCGACCTCTATTGGTTCTGTAGTGTAAAATTCTTCGTTCGTTTCACAAATCACTGCAAATTTTTCTTCTTTATTTGCCGAATTGTACACGTTTTCACAGGATGATGAACTATGATCTGAACTCATTTCTCTGGAACTGGAAGACGAGGATTTGTTGCTCCATAAGGACGATGTGGATTCGTACTTCCTCAAGGTTTTCTGGAAAACTTCGGGACTGCTTGAACGTTTGGATTTCTTCTGCAATGAACTTATGGTTGGTCTGGTGAAGCTCGCGTTTTCTAAATTTTTGAGGGAAAATTTTCGACTGCTCCCAATCCGCTTGACATCTTCATCCGAGGATCCATGTTTTCTCTGGCAGTTTCCACGTGATGGCGATTGTTTCACTAAAGGTTTCTTGACTTGTTCTTTTCCGACAACACTAATATTTTCCATTGATGAGCTCAAAAACTCATCATCACTTACAATATCTTCTAGTTCCACTTTCTGAATCAAAACATTTATCAACACCCTGAAGATGTATATGATAAAATCAATAAGCAACATCTTTGAATTTTAGAAGGAGCTTGCACTTTTCTCAACTAGTTGGTTCTCAGACGACTGAATTTTTAATGACCATACTTGAGGGCTTCTTGGCTTAAATATGTTTACCCCTAGAACTTTCTAGTTCTGTGGTGATGCCTAGCCAATGTCTTGTAAGGGAGGGGTGTTCTAAAAAGGGTGCTGATAATTCTGAGAATGAAGGTGAACAATAGTTTTTCTCATAATTTTTGAAGAATTTGTACGATTATTTAGATTGATCTTAAATTCATTTTTGCAGGAGGAATCTTATTTCAATAGATAAAGTTATTAGTTATTGATATTTAATTTTTTTAATGTAGTGAATAACCTATTTTTTTTCTGACATAATTGTGAAATTACTTGAAGATTTATCGAATTCAATATTGAGTACATTTATTTTGTAAAATTAGTCAAGAACTTAATTACTGAAAAAATAAAAATAATAAAAGACTCAATAGGCACAAATAATACTGAAAACTATAGAATATCCACTAAAATTTTAAATTTATTAGGTATATGAAATACTTTTCAAAGAAAACATTATCATTATTTTCATTTTGATGCTGAAATTCCATCGTATTCATCTCAGAATACGTATTTGCATGATTAATTTGATAGTGAGTGTTTAAAATAATACAAATATTTCACCTTGATACGAGCCATATTTATATATTTTTCAAACAGAAATCTAACCCGAATTTTAATACTCCAGGATCGCAATGATTACGATTATATTAAATAATGTCATACTCTATGAAAAAGTGGCTTATGTAAGGTATAAATTAATAGGCGACGATAAAACCACAAACAGAGAGGTAAAATGAAAACAACTACTCATAACTGACATGAAAATAGTTTTGGACTCAAATAGTAGTATCCTTTTAAATATGTCGACAACTTTATATTGAAAAATCCTAATATGATATTGGAAACATTTATTTATCCGGAAAAACCTTATTAAAATACCGATTTATAAGAGATTTTGAAACACAAAACGAAGATCCAGGACTATTTCTACTATTATCAAAGTGAATATGATTTCATGAAGTTATTCAATTGAAAATAATGAGATGAACATGCATATTCAGTCGAGTGGAAAATTCAAATACACTTTATTTGAATATTTTGAAATTTCTGCAGTTTTCTGTGTTTTTGTGGAATTGTTGACAACAATTATTGGACAATCAACTCATTGATGAAAATTAATACCTTTATGAATCGAATGAACTCTTTCTATCTCAATAACCTTCAGCAGATTGAAAATAAAGGTTCTTCTGTTAAATTAAAAGTTATAAAATCACTTCAAACATTGAAAACTCGATTCATAGCTTTATTTTCAGCTGTTTAAAATTTTTTTAATACATTTTCTTATAGATATCTGAATTTTCATTCTCATCATGAAGTGAGTGTTAAAAAAATTCTTATACAAATACTTGGTAGAGCTTATTAAAATTCATCATCAATACCTGAAATAAGAATTAACGAAGTTAATATATCAATATTAAATTTTTTGGAGATGAATGATACTGATGAAATTTTATATAATATTAAATTTTTTGGAGATGAATGATACTGATGAAATTTTATATAATATGAAATTTGGTGAAAAAAATGTCTAACTAAAATTATACTGATGATCGTGAACCGTCAGGAAAATGCTCAAGAAGATATGATTTTTTATGTTCGTGGATTTTCTGATAAACAGGCAGGAATCGTCTGCAAATCCGATATAAGTACCTTTTTTTCGAAACACAAAATAATGTGGAAACTATTCAAAAAAAACTTAACCTCTGAATCTGAAAATAATTTTGACGAAAACATAATATTGAATTTGTGGAAAAACTTATAAGAGAGAAACATCAAGGACTTACTAATTGATGAAAGTGTCAACATAAATACAATATTGAAAATAGAGAAATTACTAAAAAGCAATTAAGATGTGTCCTAATAACACAAAAAGTCTTATGAAGGATTTATGGAAAAATCAAAGAGTTCACCTTTTTTAGATGGGAGTTATTAGACGAATAATTCTGTAGGTATGAGTAGGTCAGATTTATATAAAGTTGGGGAAAAATAATATCAGAATAATATCAGGAAACTGTGGAATCAAATAAATCCTTTGTGTTGACAAATGCCAAAAAAAATTGAAATATGAAGTGTTCTGTAGATTTCAAGATTGACAAAAACTTAGATATACATTCACTTCATTTGGTAGTGCGAAGTTTTATAGGCAAAATATTTTTACAATTGATTTGCATATAACAAAATAGTCAAAGCATTTCCATTGCATCATCTCCATTTTGCAAACATTTTTTTAAAATTTTATTCTAGAGATCGAGTTCGAAAATATACGAAAATAATCACATAAAAGAAGATTTAATTTTTTTCAGTCCAATTCGAAGCAAGAAATCTGAGAATTTAATGTTTATTGAAGGGAAATTGGTCCCATTTTTTTTTAAATAAATAATAAGCTTTCGTGTGAAATTGTTCGTGCTTAATGCCCAAGTAATTCTAATGAAAAATTCTCAAATTTCATTTCGAACAAGTTTCCGAAAATTTCAAACATCGCTTCAAATTGCCATCTCAACTTTTGGAAAAGTACCAGATCCTTATCAACATAGCTTATGGTGCCCCCAGCGTACAAAGGTCGTACCTAGGTACTTCATGAATGCAGTCGGTTACTGCAATAAACAAAAAGGGTTTCGTAGATGTGGAGGTAAATTTTGGGATGAATCTAAAGGCCAAAAGCTTCCAAGAACTGAATGAGATGGTGTATGAAAATTTATTGTTATTTCGAGAAATTTCACTATTTTCAACCCTTTATTTTCTCCTAAAGGAGATCCAGCATTTCTCGAAGGTTTAGAAAGTTTATTTCCGAATGTAAAGGTTTTACACCTTTGGGTTTTATTATTTCCAAAAGACATTGCCTCCTGTTGAAAAACTGTTTTCATATTTCATGAGTGACGTACTGGGTGAGTCATCGACTTGTACTTACCTTTTAACGGATGATTGCATTCAAACGAAATTCTTTTCGGCTTTACCATATTTTCCCATTGTAATAATACTGCCAGCATAAAATCCATGAAAAAATTATATTAGAAGAAAGGTATTTCGAAAGATCATGCAGTCTGATAGATATCTAAATTTTTATTTTGACTATGTTAGTGTTAGAACAGTATGAAAATATTTTGGTAAGAACTCATTTAATTCCATCTAGATCTAAGATTAGTAATAACGAAGTTGGATTTATTATGATATTTCTTGTAGATAATCGATTTCATACACCGAACAATAATAATAATAAAAATTGAATCAAATTATTGGTTGCTGAGATATCGATAGTCAAAAACAAAAGGATTCTTTTTCATTTGAAAGCTGCTATCTCTATGAGAAGTGGACGTATCGAGAAAAATAAAAAGTGAAATTGAAGCTAAATGAACGAAGTATCTGGTGATCATAGCGTTTAAGCAAAAAAAAATTTCCACGAACGCTCGAATAAAACCGAATCTCAAAAAATTTTCTTGTTGCTGATTTTTCTGATATTACTCGAAAACTACTGAAGCTACAAGATTTCAAAGTTCTTATCCAGAAGCAAAATACCTGGAGCTGCAATTTCCCTTTATGTTTTTCTTGTGCGACAATTTCTCTTGAAGTTGAAATATGACATTTTCAATTTTTCTTGATCCCCTAATTTTTCCAGTAGTGCAGGTGTGGAAATGAACCCATTCATTTCTACAAATAATACTCATACAATGATATTTCCATACCTTTTCAACTTCTAATTAGGACTAATCACCTTCAAATTGGGATTAAACAATAATCAAAATGAAAAAAAGCAACTTCAAATTGGTGAACATAATCGAATTGAGGATGAACACATTCAAAATGGGACTAAACAATCTCATATTGGGAAATGACATGTTTTTTTATAGAGAATTGACACGATTCCGAAGACCTTCATGAATAAAACTGAAATCTTTAAAAGTTCGAAGTGTTATTTTTTTATATTGTGAGGTAACAAGTTTTTGAATGGATTTGGCCTCCGACCAATTTACGTACAATTTTAACACAATTGTCTTTCTTCTATTATGTATTAAAAAAATTTCTGCTTGATTTTTGATCCAGAGACTGGAAGAGAAAACCTCAAAAAAAATTCAGAAGATTGCAGAGTATTGATTCTCATATTTTTCAACAAAATCGTTCTTAAATTTATATACACCTCTGCATTTTTAACTCATTTCGATTCTCACTTACTTCAGAACAATCCTCTCGAAATATGAAATAAAAGGATTTTCTTCAATAAAGAATAGTTTATTGTCAATATACATAAATGTATTCAATTCCAATTTGATTGTGATTTCCATTTTGAAATTGTTTAGTCTTATTTTGAATGTATTCATAACCAATTCGATTGTGCTAACAATTTTGAAGTTGCTTATTTTCATTTCAAAATTGATTAATCCCAATTTGAATGTGATTTTTCTAGATTGAAACGGTATAGATTCCTTTCTGTGAAGAACAGATTCGATTGCTCAGATTGTTTTTTTTTTAATATCTCAAAAAAATTTGGATCTAAGGGCATTGCTGTTATTTCCACACCTAATGCACTATTTTTCAGCGTAGATTCCTTTATGGATATAAACTTTTAATTTGAAAAGATTTAGAATTCATTTTTTCGAAAATGTCAACGCTTTTGTGACCTTCTGTATCATGATGTTTCCGAGTGAAATTACTCAGACACATCAATATGGTGAAGTTATAATGGCTTCTTTTTTGAGTGGACAAAGAAAACCTGAAAAAATAAGTATTCAAGGAGAAGAAAGACTATATACATTTCAAACATTTATTATTAAAATCTTAACGTTTTTACAAAAAAAAGAACATTAAAAATACAATGATAAGTAATATTTCAGGTTTTAAGCTGAAGCACGAATACATAAAAGATATTTTGAATTACTGATTAAACTTAGCTCTAAATATTAGTACGTGTCTTGATCACATTGAGAATAAGAAATTCAATAGATTCAACAATCTTATTCTTTCATGAACGGATATTTTTTAAGACGATCTGTCAATTCATAAGACTTGGAACTTTTGCACAATAATATGTGGCTTTTCCTCAATCTCTCGAAGATTCCTTTGTAAAAAGGATCAGTATCACCATCTAAGTCTGCGGCAACACTGTTGATTCTCATCAGTCCAGCTTGGATCCTGTAGTTTACACGTTCTTCGTCTGAATCTGAACTATCATAGCCTTCCAAAAGTCTCAACTTCATTTTTATTTCCTCTTCCATATTATCTAGGTCACTAGATGACGCGCTCTCATCGGCATCATTGTTTTCTTCAGGTTGAGTTTCTTCATCTGGTTCTTCGTCGGGGAATTGGATGCTGTCATCAGAGGTTCGTCCTTCCTCTGCAAGATCACCTGAGGTATACCCTGAAGATGGTTGATCATCCTGTCTTACGGTTTCGGCAGTGAAAACTTCAACTGAAGTACATGTTGCAATTCCCAATTCATAATTTTCTTCTTGGACTTCACTAAAAGTTGCTACACCGACCTCTATTGGTTCTGCAGTCTGAAATTCTTCGTTCGTTTCACAAATCACTGCAATTTTTTCTTCTTGATTTGTCGAATTGTACACGTTTTCACAGGATGATGAATTATTATCTGAACTCATTTCTCTGGAACTGGAAGACGAGGATTTGTTGCTCCATAAGGACGATGTTGATTCGTACTTCCTCAAGGTTTTCTGGAAAACTTCGGGACTGCTTGAACGTTTGGATTTCTTCTGCAATGAACTTATGGTTGGTTTGGTGAAGCCCGCATTTTCCAAATTTTTAAGGGAAAATTTTCGACTGCTCCCAATCCGCTTGACATCTTCATCCGAGGATCCATGTTTTCTCTGGCAGTTTCCACGTGATGGCGATTGTTTCACTAAAGGTTTCTTGACTTCTTCTCTTCCAACAATACTAACATTTTCCGTTGATGAGCTCAAAAACTCATCATCACTTGCGATATCTTCTAGTTCCACTTTCTGAATCATAAAATTTATCAACACCCTGATGATGTATATCGTAAAATCAATAAACAACATCTTTGAATTTTAGAAGGAGCTTGCACTTTTCTCAACTAGTTGTTTCTCAGACGACTGAATTTTTAATGACCATACTTGAGGGCTTCTTGGTTTAAATATGTTTACCCCTAGAACTTTCTAGTTCTTTGATGATGCCTAGCCAATGTCTTTTAAGGGAGGGGGTTCTAAAGAGAGGGCTGATAATTCTGAGAATGAAGGTAAACAATATTTTTTCTCATAATTTTTGAAAGATCTGTATAATTATTCGAATTCATCCCAAATTCATTCTTCAGGAAGAATCTTATTTAAATAGATAAGCTTATCAGTTATCAATATTTAATTTTTTTCAATGTAGTGAATAACCAATTTTTTTTCTCCGACCTAATTGTGAAATTATTTGAAGATTCATTGTATTCAAGATTAAGTTCATTTCTCTTGTAAAATTCGTCAAGAACTTAGTTCCTGAAAAAATAAAAACAATAAAAAACTCAATAAGCATAAATAATACTGAAAACTATAGAACTTCCACTTAACTTTTAAATTTATTGGGTAAATGAAATATTTTACAATGAAAACACTATAATTATTTTCATTTTCATGCTGAAATTCCATCGTATTTATCTCAGAATATGTAGTTGCGTGATTTTTATTTTGATAGTGAGTGCTTAAAATTAATAGGTATAGTTATTTCACCATGATATGAGCCATATTAATATATTTTTCAATCGGAAATCTAATGCGAATTTCAACACTCTAGGATCGCAATGATTACAATGGAAATGGAAATGGTTAAAAAATTATGTTTCCCCATTTTCTGATAAAAAGGCAGGAATCGTCTGCAAATCCGATATAAGAACTTTTTTTCGAAACACAAAATAATGTGGAAACGATTTAACAAAAGTTGACCTCTGAATCTGAAAATCATTTTACGAAAACAATATTGATTTTGTGGAAAAACTTATAAGAGAGAAACATTAAGGACTTACTAATATATATGCAAGTGTCAACATAAATACAATATTGAAAATAGAGAAATGACTGAAAAGCAATTAATAGGTGTTCTAATAATACAAAAAATCTTATGAGGAACTCATAAAAAAATCAAAGCGTTCACTTTTTTTAGATGGAAGTAATCAGACAAATTATTCTGAATGAGTAGGCCAGATTTAGATGAAGTTGAGGAAAAAAAAATATCAGGAAATTGCGAACTCAAATGAATTCTTTGTGTTGACAAATGGCAAAAAAATTGTGTTCTGCAGATTTCAAGAGGAAAACTCAGATAAACATTCACTTCTTTTATTAGTTCGAAGTTTTATAGGCAGAATATTTTTCCAATTGATTTGCATATAACAAAATAGTCCAAACTTTTCCGTTGCATCATTCCATTTTTCAAACATTTTTTAAATTTTTTTCTAGAGATTGGGTTCGAAAATTTATGAAAATAATTTAATGCTCAAGTAATTCTGATCAAAAATTCTGGAATTTAATTTCGAATAAGTTTTCGAAAATTTTTAATATCGCTTCAAATTGCCATCTCAACTTTTGGAAAAGTACCAGATCCTTATCATTAGAGCTTATTGTGCCCAAAGGTACAAAGATCGTACCTAGGTATTATATGAATGCAGTCGGTTACTGCAATAAACAAAAAGGGTTTTGTAGATGTGAAGGTAAATTTTGGGATGAAATCAGTGGCGCAAATGGACCTAATAAAGCCCAAAAGCTTCCAAGAACTGACTGAGGTGGTGTATGAAAATTTATTGTTATTTCGAGAAATTTTACTATTTTCAACTCTTTATTTTCTCCTATGAAGACCCAGCATTACTCGAAGGTTTAGAAAGTTTATTCCGCATGAAAAGGTTTTACCTTTGGGTTTCATCATTTACAAAAGACTTTGCCCTCTGTTGAAAAACAGTTTTCATATTTCATGAGTGATGTGTACTGTTTGAGTCATCGACTTGTAGTTACATTTGAACGGAAGATTGCTGAGGTCAAGAGAAATTCTTTTCGGCTTTACCATATTTTCCCATTGTATAAAATCCAGTATAAAATCCAAAAAAAAATTATTTCAGTAGAAAGGTATTTCGAATGATGAAACAGTCTGATAGATATCCAAATTTTCATTTTAATCATTTGAGAGTTAAAAGAGTATTTTTGGTAAGAACTCATTTAATTTCATTCATCTCAAATTAGTAACAAAGAAGTTGGATTTATTATGAAATTTGTTGTAAATATTCGATTTTATAGACCGAACAATATAGAGAAACATTTAAAGAGGAAAATATCTCATCCAAATTATACTGATGATAATGAACAACCAGGAAATGGTAAAAGAAATACAAAATTCATTGTTTTATATAATTCCTCGATGTGTTCGGATTCAAATACAATATATAGGAACAATTTTCAAAACACAAAATAGTTTGAGATCCATATAAACAAAAATTAATCCTTCCAATGAGAAACTATTGGTATTGGTTGCATAATGTTGTAATTGTTCAGAAACTAGTATGAGAGAAACATCAAGTAGTTAATGATATATGGAAAGTCTGAATATAAATACAACATTAAAAATAGAGAAATAAATAAAGCGCAGTTTGCGGATTAATGTGTGCCCATAGCAGAGATCACATGATTGGAGAAGAAAAACAAAAATTCTTATATGAGGAAACCTTTTCATTAAAAAAATTAAAGAGTAGAAAAGTTTCCGCATGAAACTTCGAAATTAAATGAATGTTTGTCTCTGTGTTGACAAATGTTAAATGACATATTAAAATATGAATGCTTCATAAATTAAATGATTCTGTCTGAGGAACGAAGTTTTATAGGCAACAAATTTTTTTGATTTGATTTGCGAATCACGAATTAGTCGAAAAATTAACGTTATAGCGTTTTCGTTATTTTTCATCATATTCTTTTATTTTGGTTTAGAGAAGTTCAGAAAGTTTTCAAAAATTAAATTTTTGTTAGTACGATTCGAAGTAAAATAATTGCAAATTAAATTTCCAATGAGGGGAATTGGTTGTAAATCTTTCTTTTCAGAAATAATAAGGCCTGTAGAAAAATTATCAGGTTTTATTTACGAACGCTGAAGTAACTTTTACCTCAAATTTTATTTCGTCTCATTTTCAGAAAATTCCTAGCATCCCTTCAAATTGCCATCTTCGGTTGGATTTTGAAGTCAACTATCTGGAATAAAGATTATGGTTTGCGAAATCTACAAAATCTTACCTACAATTTGAATGCAGTCGGTTACTTCAATGAACATAGAGGGTTTTGTATGTAGATGTGTAGGTAAATTTTTGGAAGCCCAAAGATTCCAAGAACTGAAAGAAGAGGTGTATAAAAATTTATTATTACTTCCAGAAATTTCACCATTTTCAAAGAAATCTTTGCTTTCTCTTAGGAGACATATCACAGTTTTGAGAGTTTATTTTCGATGAAAGAGTTTCACCTGTGGGGTTTATTACTCCTCAATAAAATTGTCGTTTTCGGAAATATCTATTTTGAGAAACAGTTCTGATTTTTCAAGAAGGATATATTTTTTTAAACTTCTGAAACTTATCTGAACTGTCGAAGTTCATATTAGGAAAGCAATATGACAACGATTGAATATGATCAAAAAACGATAACTATACAAGGTGTTTAATTGGAAAACAATGATATTTAGAAGCCAGTTATATTTTTTACCACCATACGAAATGAGCCATGCTGCATGGTGAAGGTAATTTTTCTTGAGACCAAAAAAGAAAGCTTTTTTGCGAGAAGGTTATGTGATAAAGTTGGAGAATTCCTGATTTCTGTTCATCCGTTTTTATTTTAAAATATTGATTTCAAAACACAAGGACTTTTATAGATCTTTATCAACAAATCGTAAAGTTTAGAATCAGAAACGAAAGTTAAAAAAATTGTTTTCACATCGTTCTCTGTATTTTTCGGAAAATTTAAATAGGAATGACATTGAGCCATTTTGGGACAAGGAAGCTTTAACATGAAACAACAAAAAAAGAGAAATTAGTAGATTGAAGATTTCGGATTGTGTATGGTTTCAACATTGGAGATCATATGATAAATTGGAAAACCACAAAGATTTTTATAACGAAACCTGAGCAGTTTTGTATTTTGATGGATGAAGAAATTTTGGCATATTACTCAATAGGAGTGAATTATTTCTGTATAAATTCATTGAGAAGAAAACGGACATTCGTGAATTTCAGAATTAGATAAATAAATATCTCTGTAATGACAATTATTGTCAAATGACAAATTGAAGAATCCATTATTTTCTTCCAACTTTTCCGAATTCTGAATTTCAAGCAATTGAATAATTGAATCAGTAGTCATCTCGAATTCACATGCACAATTCACATAATTAAGACATATTTATTCACAGGTTGAAGGTCCAGTGGATTGAAGCCACTAAGCTACTTTCTTGAACCATCGCCGACACGTTTCGATTTAATTCAAAAATCTTCTTCAGGGCTCTGAGAGACATACAGAACTCTCAACTATTATAAAAATGGTAGAAATAAAACCAGGTGACATCACGATCATATAACGAATAATTGTACAGAATGGATGTAACCAACAATATAATAAAAACATAGGTAATTAAAATTATCGGGCAAAACTCAATCACGTCTATGAGTACTTGGCCAAATATAAAATCAGGAAAAACAAAAATTACTCACAGTTTTGTAGTGAGGGGTTTTTCCCATTTCATATTTGGTCAAGTACCTACTTATATACCTGATTCAGTTTTGTCAGATTCTTATCTCTCATTACTCGATGTTAATTATGTTTTCGTACAACTGCCATTAAAAGTGACACTTTTAATGACAGCAAACAATGTTAAAATTGATTGTTTACGTGAAAGCGTGTTAAAAATATTTTTAACATTAGATTTAAAAATATTTTTAGCACTCCATTTTCTTATGATGAAATCAGATGAGAAAAATACAGCAATTGCAAATTTTTATTATCCATATTCAACAATCAATACTTATGAACATTCATATTATTCGTAAAACTAGAACAATTACTATCATTGATGCCCTGTGACGTTAGGGAGCTTCGCAACACATTATTAGAATCCCCAGCACCATCAGTACTTGAAGAAACCGGAAGTACAATATACAATATTGGATGATGATGATGATCCAAAATCTGTTGATGTTGGGAGATTTTTTTCATTTCTATATGCAATGGAATGATCAACATAGCCCTCGGCTACCGTCGTAGACTTCTATCCACCATGTTTTTTATATCCGTAATATTTGCTCCTGATTCTGCTAGCACTGAAGCGGAGGATCTTCGAAAACAGTGTGAGTAGATGGAATTTTCCCAAATATATCAATACCAACTGGATTGGCAATGCATTTATTATTCATGTATAGGGCGCAGTGCAAACTACTCATGAAAATAGTCTACATACTTCCCAATAATACTGAAACGACGGACTTTCGTTTTTGTATTTGGAAGTTGTATCACCAATGATTTATTTGTTATTTCGATGTCTTCCACTGATAAATTACACAATTCTTCACGACGACAGGCTCCAAATAATGCGAAAATACGCAAAAATACCTTAACCATCAAGTATTTCTCATCTGGTTTCTCTTTTAAAAACTTTTCAACTTGTTTACGAGTGAGAATTTTCGATTTTTTGGGACGATATCTTTCACTTTTCCGTTTTGAATATGCTATTACCTTAAAATATTTACTAACATTCACACCATCTTTAAAAGGGCGCTTGAATTAAAACCCATTAGCGCCTACGGTTGCCATATGGCAACGCTGTCGGGGTGTTTTTCAAATGGTTCTCAGATGCGCAGATTTGTAGCTAGAAAGATGGCGGTTGGTTTACTTGATACACAAATGTACCTCATTTTACCAGTAACAAGAATTTTTTCTGTAAACTCACTAGTTCCGCCTCCAGAAGTTGTGAAACTTTGAGTTCTTTGTGAATCGGTAAAAACATGGAACCTATGTTCGTGTAAGTGGAATATTTTTTATTTGCGCCGTGGTTTTGTCATAATGTTTTTTTATATGAATCTTGAAACTTCAATTCATTATCCTAACAGGCTAAATATAATCACAAAAAAATTTTAGTAGGAAAAATTTTCAGTTGATTTCGTGGGTTGCCATATGGCAACCCTAGGCGCTTATACTCAGTGATAATGCTGACCAGATAGGAGTAGTAAGAAATGGTATTGGCCGATTTTTTCATGGTTGCTAGACGTAGCTATGCAAAATATCTGGATTCTGTACAATAAAACAGGAAGACCAAAAAATTCGCAACTCGAATTCAAACGAGAAGTGGTCAACAGCTATTTGAAAAAGTATGGGGTAACAACGAAAGGACCAGAAAACCGCTCATCCTTTTGTTCTTTTTCCAGGGATAGTCGAATTTCCAATTCCGTAAGATTCAATGATCTTGTGAAATACACAGAAGACAAAAAGTGTGCACTGGACGTGGATGTAAGTCGATCATGAGAATAATGTGTTCAAAATGCGATGTTGGACTTTGCATAGATTTCTTTTTCCGTTTCATACCGCATGATATTTGTATCATGACATTGTAAATATTTTATAAATGAATGAAATGTTTTGAAACTATCAAAATCTCAAAAAATTTCATATATCTTATCAGTAAAATAGTATTTCCTCTAAAAATGAAAATATTCCCGATGAGTGATCACAAGCGCCTAGGGTTGCCATATGGCAACCGTCAATTTTGAAAAAACTAGAGGGCGTATAAAATTTTTATATTATTTTTCCATCTCTACAGAGCGTTTCGGAACAGTTTTTATCAAAAAAATTTCAAAAATCGAAAAAAAATTAATTCCGGCGTTAATGGGTTAACTCCACGAAGTTGATGAACTCCATATTTTTGATTTTTCTTTTAAGTATGCCAGGAGAACAGTTTCACTGAAGTTCCCTTCTACATTTTTCAATTTGCACCAGGCCAGGAAATTGTTGTATGCAATATCGTACTGCTGAACAGATTTTTGAGGTATAGGAGTTACAGATTTGCTCTTTTTGTAGACTCTTCAATATCCAGAGGAACAACCAAATCGTCACTTTTATTAATAATTGGACTCTCGACAAACATATTAAGCAGTTATAAACCCAAGACGAAAATTGGACAGGAACGAAATTCAAATGACAGCGTTTTTTCTCATATGTTAGTAATCATAACGTTGGCAACGTTTACCATTCACAAAAACCTTTTGATTATTTGAATATTAAAATGCATTTTGAAGTTTATTGTCATTGCAAATTCGCCCGTTTCATTAACAAAATAGGGCAGTTGTAGAAAAAAAAAATTGTATGGTATATGTGTTAAAAGTGATTTTATTTTGTTCGTGAAATTGTTCAATTCGTTCCGCTCATTTCACAAACTTTTTCACTCACAAAATGAAACGTCACTTTTAACACTCATATCATAAATAACTATTTCATGATATTGCCGTTTATATCCATTATGTACCTTCGAATAAACTGTCTGTGGATATAATTCAGCAGCGAATAAATTTTATGAAAAATTTCAGAATAAGGATCATTATAATATTGTTCCAACATTAAAAAGATTAAGTTGAAGCATTGAGTATAAATCTTAGAATATAAAATTCTATATTCTAAGGTATAAATATATTAATACTCAATGGTTGAAGGTAGCTGGCCCTAGGATGGCCAAGTGTTTCAATCGAGAGACGCCTACTAGGAACTGAATTTGGAACTAAAGAATTCAACGACTGCGAATTCTGTCTTAAATTTCAGGAATCTCTCTTAAGATTACGAGGATCGGCTTTTAGTTCGTCGAACATTTCATAGGTGGAGCCAAAACGGACCTATTCCTTGGTGAATAGAACGCTTCGATCATTTGTTGCAGTTCGTGAAATGCCTACGAGATGGCTCAGACCCTGTGCCATGAGGGGGGGGCATTTTTGTTGAGGGGGTGGACTGGACCCCTTCAGACCTCTTACTGGCCACCTACAATAAAGTTCAAAATGGAGTTGGAACAAAATAATGTACTTTTATTCATAGATGTTTCGATAAGAAAATTTCCGAATAGTTTTGAAACAAGTGTGTTCAGAAAAAAGACACACACAAATCGATATCTACATTTTCATTCTTATCATGAAATAAGTGTTAAAAGAGGTATTATAAAAATACGAAATGACGAAATTAATTCCATTGAAGATATTCTTGAGGATAATCAATATCCAACAAAAATTCATAGAAAAAACTATTTCAAATTAAGGGAAAACAATTTTGCGTCAAAACGATAATAACAATAAGGAACCAACAACAAACCGTTAACAACCAATTATCATAAATTTGATTGCTTATGTTAATAGACTTTCAGAAACATATAAAAAAATTGGTTCTAAATTCAACATAAGAACTGTTTTCAAAACAAAAAATGATTTACGTTTTTTATTAACAAAAACTATACCTTTGAATGAGAACCAAAAATCAAGAAATTGTATTTACAATATTCCCTGTATTTGTGGGAAGTCTTATGCAGGAGAAACATAATGACCATTGGAAATTAGAGAACTTGAACATAAGAATAACATAAAAAATAGAGATATTGGTAAATCGCAGTTAGCAGACAGATCATGTGTGTTCCAATACTGACAATAACATGATGGATTGGAATGGCACGAAAATTCTAATGACGGGACATAATAATTTAAAAGAAAAATTAAAGAGTCAGCTTGTATTTTGTTGGATTAGGCTAATAATCTCTCCAATTGTCCAGTAGGAATAGATCGAATTTGGATGAATTTATCAAATAAAGAACTGGGTTCAGGGAATTTTGAAATGAAATAACGATATCAACATCCAGTAATCAATATTAAGTCATGTGCATCATATATTAACAAATGTCAATTAAAAAATCAAAATATTGTCACGATTCCACGAAGTTGTTTGAAAATAGAAGTAGTCTGATTTAGACGCCGAAAGTTCAAAGTGTTTTCTTTTTGTTCATTGTTAGGCAACAATTTCTTTTTGTAAAGTTTTGGCCAATGACAAATTAGTGCTCAAATTTTTACGCAGGGGCCTTTCTTCTATTATTTAAAAATATTTTCTAATTGTTTCTTGTTTCAGAGACTGGGAGAGAAAATTCAAATTGAGTTTTCAGGAATATGCAAAGACCTCACAGACAATATTTTAATAGATACCCTATATACGGAATTTCAGATTAATAATGAGATATGATTTTCGTATATTCGACGGTTCTCCATACCTGGAGATCCTAATAACTGCGAAGCCGTATAATCCGGCACACGTTGACTAGTTTTTCATAAAAAACCGTCGAAATTGAATTCTCCCCCAATAGCAGAGCAGTCAAGTGGTCCGCTAGAACTTAATTACTGAATTTTATTCGGCGTTTTATTGGCAATCAACGTTTCTGGCGATATTTTAAGTACCTATTAGCTTTCAGTCTAACAAAATAGTTATGGCCTGCGCTACGGCATTGCCTCAGAAAATGATCCACTCGGAATTGCTCTTTCTCCCCCATAATTAATCACATTTTTAATTAAATTCGAATTCTCCCAATCCGTCCGAATAATTGGAATGCCGTTTTTCGGTCATTGGGTTTTTTCCCAATCGTAATTGTCATATTGAAAATTCCTTCCTAATTTTTCGCGAGGGTTAATTAATAGTTTGCAAAAAAGGTGGACCTGTCGATGAGTTTTTCAGTTCCATCCTTTTGTCCTTTCTCTAAATTGGGGTGGAATTTCAATTTATGAATTTTTGTACAACTTCCATTAAAAGTGACACTTTTAATGACAGCAGACAATGTTAAAATTGACCGTTTACTAGGAAGCGTGTTGTCCCTTCATTTTCTTTTGATGAAATCAGATGAGAAAAATTCAGAAATTGCCAATTTTTATTATCAATATTTAACAGTCATTACTTATGAACATTAATATTAATCGTAAAACTAGCATTAATACCCTGTGACGTTAGGGAGCTTATTAGAATCCTCAGCACCATCAGTACTTGTAGAAACCAGAAGTACAATATGGGATGATGATGATCCAAAATCTGTTGAGGTTGGGAGAATTTTTTCAGCAATGACATTTCTATATGCAATGGAATGATCAACATAGCCCTCGGCTACCGTCGTAGACTTCCATCCTCCATGTTTTTTTTATATCCGTAATATTTGCTCCTGATTCTGCTAGCAACGAAGCGGAGGATCTTCGAAAACAGTGTCCTGTAATTGCTTTGGTTCTGGCAGTTTGAGGAATTCTGCAACAAAAGATGGAGTTTTCCCAAATGTATCAATACCAACTGGATTGGCAGTTCATTTATTCTTCATGTATTTCAGGAAAAAACGACAATGTTTGATGTCAGAAGGGCGCAGTGTAAAGTACTTATGAAAATAGTCTACATGCTTCCCAATAATACTGAAAGAACGACTGACTTTCGTTTTTGTGTTTGGAAGTTGTATAACCAATGATTTATTTGTTATTTCGATGTCTTTCACTGATAAATTACACAAATCTTTACGCCGACAGACTCCAAATAATCCGAAAATAGCTGCAACCTTAACCATCAAGTATTTCTCATCTGATGCCTCCTTTATAAACTTTTCAACTTTTTCACGAGTGAGAATTTTCGATTTTTCGGGACGATATCCTTTACGTTTCCGTTTTGAATATGCTATTACCTTGAAATATTTACTAACATCCACACCATTTTTAATAAAGGCGCTTGACTTTATCCTTGAAACTTTGCTCCACAAAGTTGATGAACTCCATATTTTTGATTTTTTTTCTGAGTATGCCAGGAAAACAGTTTCACTGAAGTTCCCTTCTACATTTTTCAATTTACACCAGGCCAGGAAATGGTTATATGTAATATCTTACTCCTGGACAGATTTTTTAGGTAGGAGTTCCAGATTTGCTCTTCTTGCAGACTCTTCAATATCCAGAGGAACAATCAAATCGTCACTTTTATTAATAATTGGACTCTCGACAAACATATTAAGCAGTTGAAAACCGAAAACGAAAATTGGACAGGATTCAAATAACAGTGTCTTTTCTTAGTAATCATAACGTTGGCAACGTTTGCCATTCACAACAACCTTCTGATTATTTGAATATTAAAACGAATTTTGAAGTTTATTGTCATTGCAAATTCGCCCACTTCATTATCAAAATAGGGCAGTTGTACAAAAAACATTGTATGGTTATCGTGTTAAAAGTGATTTTATTTTGTTCACAAACTTTTTTACTCACAAAATAAAACGTCACTTTTAACACTCATATCATTAATAACTTTTTTTCAAAAATGTAAAAATTTGTCATATTTCGAATTATGATTTCTATAAAACTACTTGTTCAAAATATAAGTCTGAAAATTTCGAGGTTTTTCGAAGGTCCCGACATACGCTCCACAGGAAAATTGGGTCAAAATACTAATATAAGAGGCCTTAATAAATGACTAAAACAGTTTCCTGAACTTCACCCGTTATTTCTAAGCAAAAGTTTAATTTGCTTGGCCTAACTAAAGCAATGGCTGCAACAGATCCGTTTCACGGTAGGTACTAATAATTATCTACTGATTATATTGTGAAAATGATTCACATTCATTTTTTTCTCGATCCACCCTGAAGCCCAAATGAAAAAATATTGAATATATGAACTCAGAAAATTGATCAACATTTTTGACTTTGGGGGTTCTGCCCCTCCTCTTTGGGCACGCCACTGCCTTTTTCGTATTTCCTCATTTTATCGCTATTCCCCATTATTATTTTTGTTATTGCTTGTACTTGACTTGCAGTTATTGAACCTCAATCAAATCTGTTTATTTGTTTATCTTTTTTGTAGAATATATTTTTAATTTTTTTTTCTTCACTTTTCTGTTTGATAAATGTTTCTGTGCAGGATGCGGATTGTGGAGCTGAATGAATTGATCCTTGCTGGAGCTTCTATCACCCCTTGAAAAAGAGTTGTTGAAGTGGAATATTAGATTTTCACAAGAGAACAAGTCTTATTCCATCACAAGATACCAGCGCTGTGGGATTTAGAGCAAGGGGGCTGTGGATTGTGATTTTTTCTCGTGCTCCGCCAGGAATATCCCGAACGATAACTCTTGCGCGGAATTCCTTTAGTGGAAAATGAGGCTCTCACGGGGAAAATGAAACATTTCCTCTCCGGCGTTTTCGCAAATGGGATATGTTGAGTTGGAACAAAGGTGGGACCTCGTAAGAAAAATGAATTATATATGTGCCATCCGTGAGGAGGCAAAGAAAATAAATTTGTCTGGGAATTTGAGATTCCTTTCATCCTCGGAACTTTATCGGAATCTTTCAGCATTTAAAGTCGCATTTTTTTCATTGGGTTCCTACAGAAATACGTGGAAGACGTTGACGTAACTGAAAGAGTTGAGAAGGAACTGAGGTGAGGTAAGGCCGCAATTTTTAACAGTTGAAATTTGAATGTGTTGATCGTCTAAACTCGAGAGAATTGCCATATGGTATTTTGTTATATCCAAATTATTTGAAGGACTATATCCTTAGTTTATCAGACAAAATTCATTAAGAAGTTAATAACAAATAGATTTATACAGATCGGGAAAACAGAATTAGAAACATCACAAATTCTATAATAAATTGGAACAGGGCCATATTCTAGTGGAAAAGTGGCAGAATCAAAACCTCAGAGGGAAGTGATATCGAATAAACAACTAGGCCGACAGATTCGTTTGGGTGGGGAAGTAGAGAATAACGAAGTGTCGAATCGAATCAGTAACACTCCAAACGCGGTATGGGTGATTTCATATCTGTTGTGAATGAATACGACAATTTTATTCCACTCTGACGCGAGGAATTTATTTGCCTCAATGAATTACACAAATAATTTTCTTGTGGAAATTAGTATTCATGTTCTTTTTCGTCAAAACTGGTTTGAGGATGAGATGAATTCTAGAAAAAAATTTAAAACGTAAATACATCCTACGAGAAGAAATTAAAAAACAAAAATTAATTCGATGAAAATAAAAAAAGGAAAACAGAAAAAAATTCTAAAACATGCGAAATTTAAGATCGTACAAATTCAAATTAAATGTTCAAATAATCCATCTTGTTCTGCCAAACTATTATGCTGAGATAATCTCATATCTCTGAGAAGATTAGGCATACTTGGTTTTTTGTCACAAAGTTGGAGAGCCGAACGTGAAGGTATATCGGCCTTACTCTAAAGGCAACAATGAAAGAAGTTATTGTCTCCGCAATATATTGACCATCGAAGTGCCATTTTCTGATTCGAATTTCCTCTTCAACCCTTAACATTTTGATTTACGCGAATCTAATTTATTTTCAAACCGTATAGCTATCACATCTGACGTTCGAATGTGACTAATACGCATTGCAATTCGCGGCAGCCGAGATCACACCTTCCTGCCGTGACTTACCATTCCAACAGTCCAGTCCCTTATTTGTTATCGAATCGCAATGAGATTTTGATTCTTTCACTGTTCTACTAGACTCGGAGCTCATTCGAATTTAACATTCATATTTCTATGTTTCCATAAGGTTATTCTTTATCTGTATATCAATGATGTGAACATGATTGTGAGTCCCACATTCCTTTCAGTTTGGGGCAAGTATAATTCAATACAAATATAATTCTAGTTTCTGATTTTATGGGTTAACGGTAGCCAAGCAATTCTCGGATAAAGTAAGAAAAAAAATTTTCAAAATTTTTCAAATTTTTTTTTTGCCCTAATCGCACGGAAAAATTTTTTCGAGCTAGACCGATGCAAATGTCACATAACCTGTTTATTCAGCTACAATTTACTTTTCACGACTTTCAGATAGAACCACTTGTCTTCGAGATATCCAATTTTGAACCCAAAAGGCTCCTTTTTCACTCAACTGCCGACACTTCGGAACTACTGATCACCTACCGAGCAGAAAATTACCTTCAAAAATAAGTTAGTTGATGAAAAAAAAATTTTCACCTGTAACGTTAACGTGAAAAAAATGCCATTTTGCCATTTACTGGTTAATGGACTGTATCATCGTTAATATTAGGGGAAAAGCTTAGCTTTAAAAAAAATTGACAGCCTGATGTTCTCCAGAAACCACCCAAATCGGTGAAATTGATTAAGGAAATAAGGTTTTTGTTCCTTAAAAATAAGTCGAAAAGTTTTCGAAAAAACAGTTATTCAATACGTGGTGACTGCAGAAAACAGAAAAATTCTGCCTCTCAGAATTTCGCTCAACGAGTACCGTGGGCAGGTTAGAGGTATCAACTTTAAATTCATTCCATGATTTTTTTCTGAGGAAAATGAAGGTTTAAATGTGTTTATAGCTCCAGTGGAGGTGAGTCAAAAGTTGTCTGTTTTTTTTAAACATTTTTTGTTAAATAAATAAAGTAGATACTGGGATTTCTGGACTGTTTTTATTCAATGTTTTTTAAAACAACGCCGACGTTTCGAAACTCATTTTTTGTCAAGGTTAGTTTTAAAAAAATATCCATTCATCAATAAAAATCAATATTTCTCAAAGAGATCGATATTGTGGTCATTGATAAGCGGGCATGTGATATGGCCGATAATCGAAGAATATTTTTTGTTAAAGTATTTTTTTTTTAATTTCAGAACAAAATTTAACGAAATTTTTTAAAAGTTTATTCAATTTTTCAAATTAACAAAATTCTTGAAAAAAAATTTTTTTCAATGATTTATCTTTAAAAAAATTAATTTGAATGAAAAGTGAAGAAATAATGTAATTGTTGATTAATTAAGAAAAATAGGTCAATAAAAATTGTTCCTCAATTTTTTTAAAATTTCGATCTATCGGTCTAAGAAAATTGCTGAACGGATCGATCTACCGGTTTAGGGGAGAATATCAAGCTGTAAAGTTTTTTCATAATCTGAGAACTTCCCCCAATATCGACGAAGATACAGTCCATTAACCAAAAAATTGCAAAATGAAATTTTTTCGCTCTTTTCTACGTTAATGTTAAAGGTGAAAAATAATTTTTTTTTGAAATGAGCAAGAAAGATTTTTGTAGGAAATTTTCTGTAGAAAAAGAAACCGTTTTTCGGCTCGATAGGCGATCAGCAGTTCCGGAGATATATATATATATATATATATATATTCTTTTGATTGAGAGAGCTAAAATAATACAATACATATTGAAACAAAAAAGTACCTAGCTAGGGTTAGTGCACCACCTGAAAACCATACAGGTCTCCGAAATTCAAGATCTGAAATGAAAAAAGACGAAAGCAGAAAAAACTAGTTTTATAATCACTCAAATGCAGTTGAGTGAAAAACGAGGTGAAAAAGGATCATTTTGCATCCAAAACTTTATATCTCGAAGACAAATTGTCATATCCGAAAGTCGTAAGAGGCAAATTGGAGCTGAATGAATAGGTTATGTGACATTTGTATCGGTCTAACTCGAAAAAAATTTTTTATACGCGTAGAGCAAAAAAAAATTTAAAAATTTAAAAAGTTTTTTCTTCGTGCTTCATCCGATGACTGCTTGGCTACCGGTACTCCAAAAAATTGTAAACCAATAAATTTAGAAAATAGAGCCTTCAAGCTTTAAATGTTTTTTTGAAATTTCCTATACCTACCATCATTTTTCCCTGAGATACAGCCTGCTGAAAATCACCAAAATATTTTGAAAATTTTTCTGTTCCTTTAATTGTTGTGAAAAGTATATTTCGAATTCGCGATGTACTTCGGAAACATCAGAATCAAACGAGGGACATTCATGGCGAATCGCCCTGTATAAAGATTCCTCGGCGATCTTCTACAACGCAAAATGCAATGAACCCTTAATTTGGCAAATCGATAGTTGCCGGGCAGGCCGATAATAAACAAAGTCGACAGGCAATAATTTCTCGTACCTTCATCCGACCGCTTTCTTTCCCGCGTCATCTTAATTATATCCGCTGATATAAACATTTTCAATAAATCATATCCCTAGGAAATTTTTAATATTGAAATTGAGCCTATAAATCTCGGCGGGCGATTCATAAAGGGGGTTCGGATTTCGATGACCGAGCGGAGCTGAATAACAACCGTAAAATTACCTGAAATTGCTCGCTGCCAGCCACTCGGAAACGGGTAGATCACGGCTACGTCTTCGATATTCGATTGTGGATCGAAGAAAATATTCTTCTGACGCTCACAGAAGAAGTCAATGTGTGAATATTTCAGGTTACCTCAACCACGATTTAGAGGGCATGGTCTCATACTCATTTATTTCCTCAATACTTTACAGGAACTGTCATGAAAGAAAATCTGTAGATGAAACAACTTTTCACAATACAATCAATAAATAGCTCACATCTGACAAATATATACAGGGTGTACCAAGTTCGACGGCCTATTAGGCGTTTCTGGAGAACTAGACTTATTTGAAATCTGAAAATTGGGATTATTATATTGTTTGACATTATCTACCGAGCTAAAATATTCTTGGAGCTTGACCACTTTCAGTTATACAGGGAGCGAAAAAAAAATTTTCAAAATTTTTTTTTCTGTTTTTTTCTTTTTGAATTTGGCAGAGTATGCAATTCTGAATATATTCGTACTCAAATCGTTGCATTCGTCGAAATATTTTCAAAAATATCGAGAAAAACCTGAAAAAAAAGAGAGGAAAGAGTATTCGGTATTATGTTCGTTATTCCTAATCTAGATACCTTAAGCACAAACCGTTTTCACATTTTCAAAGTCGAAGAATGTGGAAATATTGTACATTTCTAGAATATTGAAAAATTCATCACAGGGTGTTCCAAATGTTGGGTCAAAAATTGGGATCAAGATTGGCCCATAACTTTCGTTTTTCAAATAAGAAACCTATTTTTTTATGATTGCGTTGGATTGTACAAAGAAAAATGATGAAAATGTTTCAACATGTTGATGCTCCTAAAATTGATAATTCTTGAGTTATTTAGGATTTTCTGATTTTATGTCGTACGTAGAGTCAAATTCATTAAATCTGTTTCATATCAACTGTGACCTTGGTCATAGAAGATAAATTATTCCAAAAACTCACTAGTGACACACCTTTTTCTTTAATTCATTCATCATTGTTGTTATGAAACAGATTTTATGAATTTGACCCAACGTACGACATGGAATCAGATAATACTGAATAACTCAAGAATTATTAATTTTAGAAGTATCAACATGATGGAACATTATCATCATTTGTCTTCGCAGAATCCAACGCAATTATAAAAAAATAGGGTTCTAATTTGAAAAACGAAAGTTATGGGCCAATCTTGATCCCAATTTTTGACCCAACATTTGGAACACCCTGTGATGAGTTTTTCAAAATTTTAAAAATGTACAATATTTCCACAGTCTTTGACTTCAAAAATGTGAAAACGGTTTGTGCTTAAGGTATCTAGATTAGGAATAACAAGCATAATACCGAATACTCTTTTCTTTCTTTTTCTTCAGGTTTTTCTCGATATTTCCGAAAGTATTTCGACGAATGCAACGATTTGAGTACGAATGTATTCAGAATTGCATATTCTGTCAAAGTCTTAAAGAAAAAAACCGAAAAAAAAATTTGAAAAATTTTTTTTCGCTTCCTATATAACTGAAAGTGGTCAGGCTCCAAGAATATTTTAGCTCGGTAGATAATGTCAAACAATGTACTAATCCCAATTGTCAGATTTCAAATAAGTCTAGTTCTCCAGAAATGCCTAATAGGCCGTCGAACTTGGTACACCCTGTATATAAAATACAACATAATAACGATGTAATAAATAATTAGCTAAAACTTGTGTGACATGATTTCGTCAATCGTATAGAATACTTCTTTTACCAATATTTTTTTCATTTCATTCTTGAAGGCGGCACTAGATAGTGAATTAATAATAATAATAATATTCTCTTTATTAGCCCTGCAGCTAGTACAAACACTACAGATCAGTTTTTGTACTGAAAATAAACAAGTGCAAATACAATATTTTCCCTTAAAATTATCTCCTTACATAACACAAAATAAAAAGACCTCTGAGACTTATCCAGCTAACAAACGTTTTACTCGCTTTTTAAAAACTTTCTCATTAGCACTAGATCTTACACAACACGGCAGAGCATTATATCGGTCTAAACCATTAACAAAGGTGGTTCTACAAGTAGATGTTAAGTTGAATCCCTCTATGTTGAAATCATTTTTGGACCGTAGGTCATATTTCATCAACTCGCTTCGTTTAACAAGGAACTTCTTTAGATATGGTGCTGTTCTATCATTTGTTATTTTATAAATCAACAATAAATTTGACATCTCAATCAACTTGGGTACATTCAAGAAATTTAAAGTTTTCAACATATAATTGATAGGTGTATATCTGTTACATTTGAGAAGTATTCGCATGGCCCTATTCTGCAGTTTCTGTAATCTCTCAATATCCCCTTTGTTACATGAAATCAGTAAAGACAAACAGTAATTAAAATGTGGAAAGATAATTGTATTATATAGTATTTTTTTTGCCCAAAAGGACATTTTCCCACCAACTCTGCCGATGTGCTCAGGTAAGCAGTTGAACATTTTCATTCCATTGAATATGTGCATATTTTGAGTTTTCTTTAGACGGTCTAACATCTACTTCTCTGTAATTGATGCCGCTGCAATTAAAAATGTGTCTGAAAAGAAAGTTTATATGCAGGGCCGTTTGGACTAAACTCACTTAGTGCTAAGTTTCCCTTCAAATGTACCCTCAACTTAAATTACGTTGCACTAGCTGTTCAAGTGACATTTTGATGGCTGAAACCAACCTTAAATTTGATTGCTCATGAAGTGACCAATTGAATATACTGCTCCACAAGAGTTAGGAATATCGTATTCAATCGTTTCGAAAAGTCTGTAATCTTCGAGAAAATCGCTGTAAAATCATTCAAAACTCAATAACAACTTGAATCGATCCAATAAAAATCAGTATAAGACATTACGTCAACCTGGTCGCTTTTTTTCTGAAGTTTGGCTCTTTGCATATGCTTCATGAATTTTCTTATTTTGAAATGGACTTAGTTTTATATACACTGCGCAAAGAAATTAACGCACATTATGGGAATCTCAAATTTATTCTACAACTGAGGGTGTTCTCAATGATAATTATTTTTATCAGAATTATTCATGCATATGTTATCCACTTTCAACACACAAAAAATACTATGCTAAGGTCAATAGTAGTTATTTAATTGATATCGTTTCAATCGGCCCAATAAAACTTCTTTTTATTTCAATAAATTATTTTTGAAGTAATTAAATTCAGATAATTCATTGAATAATACGGTAGTCCTTCAATTCTAGTCCGGCTAATATTGAAATAAGGAAGAACTACATATTCGTTTGATGGGACTTGTATTTGAATGAATTGATCAGAATAATATTGAAATAAAAAAGAACTATATTTGCTTTGAATACAACCTATATTTGAATGAATTGATCAGAATAATATTGAAATAAAAAAGAACTTTATTTGCTTTGAATACAACCTATATTTGAATGAATTGATTCATTTCATTCAATAGCTATACATTTTAACGGAATAACAACTAGATTTAATCCAATGAAGCCTATCTTTGAATCAAATATAGTAGAAAAAGTTTGCAACCAGCGTTGCGAGCGAAAAACAAAGGAGACAACTGTCTCAGCCCTCGAGTCCCAACAGGTTTTGATTCAGTTGCATGTGATTTGCGTGAGTGAACTACTGTCAATGAAAAAAAATAGTTGAAAAATGGAAGACTTCTTAACAAGGTGGGGAATGGAATCCCTAATTCAACATTTTCAGGGTAAGTACTTTCAGATTCATATAAGAATGTAAACATCTAATAATGATACTTTTTTTACCGATAAAGGCTAGTATTTTAGGTATTTCTCTATTTAATCCTATTAGGTATACGTATTGAAAGGGTATTAGAATAACAATCTAATAAAAGCTATTTGAATTCCCACTGAATAATTTCAATTTCTCCTCTTTTTTTTGGTTCAACTTATAAATAATTGTTGAATCTTCGACTGAATATATAGATCACCATTACATTTTATTTTTAGCCAACGACATTCATGATTCAGATTTTGCATCAAATCCATGGTGCGTCTAATAATTTGGCCAGGGACTGTACTTTCAAACACACCCATCTTAGTAGTATGAACGATTGACATACTAATAAGAAGGTTTTGCTTATGTAGTTTTTTGAGGTTTAGAAAAATCGAGGATTGAGAAGAGAAATATCCCTTAAGATATGGAGTGTATTCATCATTGTCGCTTATTACAGTGCCAAAATATGTTCAAATTAGAGAAAATAAGTTTTTGTTTTGTTTTTTTACCTCAGTATGTTTCTGTTTACTTATTGCTGATACTCATTGTGTTCTTGAATTTATAGCATATTTGATTTTGTTGGAACAATAATAAAAAAATTTAAGACATTGTTTCATTTTATACATCTTATCATTCAATCAATAAATAAATTAAAGAATTAAATCAATAGTATAGTGAAATATTTCTAACAACTGCTTCATATTCAATCAACTGTTGCTGTTTTTTTTCAATATGAAGTTTATTTAAATCAAAATCAAGCATTCATCCTCGTCATGATAAATTACCTTTCGATAGAAAAAAAGGTGGGTTTGTTTCAATTATATTCTTTCATTGAAACTAAGTAAAGCTTATCTTGGCTCAATTATAGCATTTTATTGAATACTTTCACTGTTTAAATAAAATCAATAAGTCCTATAATTGAATCGAAAATAGGAAGCTTTGGCAATGGAAGAACAAGATAAGCATTGAATTAAATATACTAATCATTCAGGAATAGGGAACACAGTATATCATTGATTCAATGGTTATCCCATTGTTTCTACTAACAGTGTTTTTTGTGTGAACGGTTTTCTTCAATAGAGATGTTTTTTCCCAGCAGGAATAAAAAAGATGATATTATCAGATTTTGAATGTATTGGCTCTATCTAAAATCAGTTGTTCTAGATCAATTCTAGTGATCAATAGTTTTTCTTTCGTTTGATTTTCTACACTCGATCCCTATGCAAAGCGAAACACGCAATTTGACCCAAGGAAGAAAGGTGAAAATACACAAGAATTGCAGAAAGGTTTGAAGTTTCCCATACAAGTGTGTCCATTATATTGCAGCGATTCAGGGAGACAGGTATGAATGTCCAAAGACCAGGACAGGGTAGACCACGGGTAACAACTGCCATTCAAGAACGTCACTTGAGAGTTTCTTGGTTGAGACAACGGTTTGCAACCGCTCGACTCCTTCAAAATCAGCTTGAGCAAACTCATGGGGAGCAAATTAGCACTCAGACAATAAAAAATCGTCTCAGAGAATATGATTTAAGGCCTCGTGTCGCGGCAACAGGCCCAGCTCTTACCCTAGCCCATCGAAGGGCGCGTTTGGATTTTGCGAGAGAGCATATCCATTGGGAAGAGGCCGATTGGGAAAGAGTTCTCTTCACAGATGAGTATAGATTCTGCCTCTTTCATTGTGATCGACGTTTCCTTGTATACAGACGTCCACATAAAAGATATGCTCAGTGCAATTTCCTGAATACTACTGGTTTCGGGGGAGGATCGATTATGGTATGGGGTGGAAAATCTTTGACTGCTCGCACAGACCTAGTGGTCATTGATAATGGATCTATGAATGCTGATAAGTATATAAGGAACATTCTTGAAGAGCATGTAGTGCCATTTGCCCCATACATTGGTGAAAATTTCATTTTTATGGACGATAATGCCAGACCCCATCGGGACCGCATTGTCCAGGAGTACCTTGTAGAGGTTGAAGTCTCTCGAATGGAATGGCCAGCAAGAAGTCCAGATCTCAATCCGATTGAGCAGGTCTGGGACAACCTCAATAGAAGGCTGGGAAGTTCAGAAAATCATCCAGCTACTCTCAATGACTTAATCCAACTCGGATAAATCTGGAAAGGATTAGATCAGAACATTTTGGGATTACTCATTTTGAGTATGAACCGCCGTTGCCGAGCTGTTATTAACGCAAGGGGTGGAAATACCAAGTATCAAATCACTTATCAGCATTTCAGTATTTTGAAAATTGTTCATTTCTCTTCTTTCACATAAGATTCGGTGAAATAATGAATTTTTCTTCCATTTAATGTGTCTTGTTTCGTTCAAAACCCCCGAGAGAACATAAAAAATAAGTTATAAAGTCAATGTAGAGTTAACTTCCATTAAAATTGAGATTTTCAGAATGTGCGTTAATTTTTTTGCGCAGAGTATTAAGATTTTTCCGGCAGATATTTCCATTTCCTTTTTGAAACATATATGAATTCAAAATAGTTATAATCGAAATGAATACCATTTTCAATTCCCAGGCTCAGAGATCTTTTATCATGAGGTTGGAGAAATGATATTAGATTTTGTCACTGAGATGAGAGATATACCGGTTTCGGCCTTGTTGGGCCTCATCAGTATCCCGCACATCTCAGGACAAAATCTTCATAGAAAACTTCAGAATTTGAAGCAATTGGTTGTGAAGTAATGAGTAAAATATTACAAAGTACTAAGGTGGTGATATCTAATTGCGTCAAAATGAAGTTTCACATCTCCAATCAAATGCAAAAAAAGAAATCTGTACCTCCTCTTTCACTGAATGAGATTTTAGCAGTGGCTCTATTCAGGGCCCGCTTGCTAGTTTCTCAAAGTGATGGAAAACGCCCAATTGTTTTTGTGACTGTGAAGCTAGATGTTTTTAAGAAAAAGAAAATTCTTTGCCTTTACGAAGGCACATCGAGAACATTTTTGAAACATAGATGAATTCAAAATAGTAATCATCGAAATGAATACCATTTTCAATTCCCAGGCTCAGAGATCTTTTATCATGAGGTTGGAGAAATGTATGTTTAGTTTCTCACAGTATGCACCCCCTCCCTTAGACATCCGGCTGATTAAGTACAAGTGAAACCTCCAGTCTGCTGAAAACCTCACCGTGTCACGCGATAAAGGCCTCGTTTTCCGCGGATTATGACATATCTCACGGACTGTGCCCAAACAAAATAATTAGCCCGCCCGAATCCGAAATCACGTCGTTTCAGGGCGCTGTTTGCTCGTGCTCTTCGCAAATCCGAGCTGATCCCGTCGTAAATTCGGTTTTATCGCGACACCCAGTGTTGTTCCGTCAACCATTATCCTTAAATTATCTCGGTACACGCCACTGCTGTGAATCAAGTGGATACGTCACTGGACAGTTGTTAGCTTTCGGGCAAATGAAAAAATCTGTCTATCGGCGATATCGCGGATTTATTACGAAGTTTATCGTGCCTCATGGGGGGCTGAATTGTTTCAAAAAAATAAAAAATCATTGGACTCAATATTTTCAGTTTATTTATCGAGGTATTACGTGTTGGGTTCGAGTCGTCGAAAAGGCTATTTTAGCTTCGTTCCCTTCATGTTCTACCTAGTTATATAAATTATTGTTAAGGTGATTCCTGTCTTGCACGAATGATCGTCACCTTGTGCAAGCTTGAGCAGTTGTGATGAATCCTGAAAACCATGTTATTAGGACCAGCAGAGAGATAAAATAATACAAAACCTACATATTGAAACAAGAAGGTACCTAGATGAGGTTGGTGCATCACAAGAATACTATACAGATCTGTAGTATGATTAAATGAGGAAAAGGAAAAACCTCAGCTGAAACAAACCCTTACCTGGACCTTGAAAAAAAATTACTAAAAATTTTAAATACCAGAGAAAACTTGAAAGACATTATCGTGATCTAAGAGAACATCTTCATTTTATCGGTCTATGGACTCATGAACAGATTCTTCACAAAACGACTCGCAATTCTCAATCTGAAATGAAAAAATGATGAAAACATAAAAGAAACCAATTATTTAGAATAAATTAAATTATTTTGAAAATAACCACTCATTTCAGAAATGCATTGGTTATTTTATGTATAGCCTCGAAACCATCTTGAAATGGGACAACTATTTATAAGATATTCAATATCAATATCATTTTCCCCACACTCACCACTAGGGCTTTCAACCGAATTCCATCGGAAGAGCATGCTGTTGCATCGTCCATGGTCTGTTCTAATGCGATTTGGAACAGACCATATTCTCCTGGGAAGGTCAAAACCAGGGACTCTGATGGAAGATGGGAGGATCAGTAATAAGATCTTTATTGAAAAAATTGGATACATTCCATTCAGATTGCCAAATTTCTTTGTCGCTTCTATTCCTATCAATCAGAAAATTTTACCAAAAGGTTTACGCGACTTCAATCTGTTGACCTTATTATCTGCAATATAGGTGGCTATGGGAAATGAATTTGATTTGCTAAATGGTCAATGAGCAAGTTCGGGGAGAAAAAAGTTCGATTTCCCCCTAGCTTTAAGACGGATATTTTGTCTTCATCATCACTTTTACCGTTTTGGCCACACGAGCGGAATCATCCCATTTACAATACAGCCGAATCAATGAATGTTTCGAAAAAGTGTTACAATACTTTTTAGATCTGTGAGTGTGGGGGTAACTTTTAGATATAGTCCTGATTAAAAATTTTTTTTTTTTGAAATTTACGTTATTTCGATGTCAGGGTCGTAAATTTGAATTCAGAATAATAATAATACCCCGCCCGTAAAAAAATTACTAAATATATCATCTGCGTGATCTAAGAGAACATTTTCATGTTATCCGATGAACAGATTCCTCACAAAATGATTCCTAATTCTCAATCTGAAATGAAAAAAAGACAAAAGCAGAAAAAAAACAATTATTTAGAGTTAATTAAATTATTTTGAAATTAACCACTCATTTCAGAAATGCATTTGTTACTTTATGTATAGACTCGCAACCATCTCTAAGTTTATAAATGGGACAACTATTTATAAGATCATCTAAATGGGCGTTGAAATTTAGAGAGTAATCAAGTTTGATTCCGAGGTATCTAGGATTGAAATTATGTTTTAAGAGAGGGATGCGAAACTGACACTAAATTTTCTATATTCCTGATGATTATTCAAATGACAACATGAAACCTCGGTTTTGTTTACATTCAGTCAGGCACAAAAAATGAATTTTTTATACGACCGTGCGTTTTCACCCATTTTCCCGTACTCATTTTAGTTTAGAAAGTGTCACTTTTCCGCACTAGTGCGGGAAAGTATTAGCAGGGGTTTTTTTCCGCACACTTTCATTAAAGAATAAACTAATTATGATATGTCTCTATGCATCGAAAGACAAAGATGAGAGTACCATGGTAACGACATGTAGAATTCATGTGTATTATGGATTTTCATTGAATGTTTTGTATGGTGAAATAAAACATATATTTTCAATGTGGGGTCGTAGAAAAATAATGTTCCTATCTTGTGTAGAAAGTATCTTTCCCGTACTCGATTGCTTTCCCGAACTCGTACGGAAAAGTAAAACTTTCTGCACTTGATAGGAAAATAACTATTTCTTGATTTCCAAATCTGCCGAAAGGTTAATTTCTATTGTTTGAAAATTAGAATTGTGGAAAGCCAGAACAATATCATTAGCCTGTCTCAAAGCCAAAACAGGTTATTTTTGTGGGGATGCAATTTTTCACAGTTGGTAGAAATAGTGGTTTAGATAGTTTTTTTCATGAGGAGTGCGAGAGTAAGTTTTTCTGCACCAGTTTGAATAGTATATACAGGGTGTTTCAAAAAAAGGTGACCATCTCTCTAGGATAGATAGAAAACTGAAAAATAATAAGGGTTTGTCCAGTAAAAAATTTTCGTAACGCCTAGTTACACGGTTCATACCAAGTTGTTTTGAACATAACTGTTTTGATATTAGATTTATTGAGCTAAATTTTGAGCGATATTCAACATCATTCAATTTTACACCAAAAAGGTACTCTTGATGAAACTCGATAGTGTGCACCGTTTTCGGAATATTTTGATTTGAAAATTATGAACCAATAACCGATGCTGGTATAAAGTATTGATAAAGTACTTGTTTATTATTATTTTTAATTATCAAGCACGATAGAGCTCCACGCCACATTGATAGAAGGTGTCATAATCGGTTAAATAACCATTTTCCGAATCGATGGATTGGTAGAAGTGTAGAAGCTCCGATTCATTGGCCTCCTCGGTTATGCGATTTCAATCCCTTGGATTACACAGTTTGGTCGTACCTTTAAAAAAAATTTATGCAACAGGGGTAAATTCACCTCAAGAATTGAAGGACAGAATTCAACGTCACTTCAATGACCTCATAGCTGATTCCCAAGCGTCAAGAAGATTAATGGATTTTTTAGAAAAAAAGGATAGATTTGTGTATTTGTGAAAACAGAGGACATTTTGTACACCTACTCTAATTGAGTTTTTTTTATGTTTTCAGCCTTTCTTTGAAATTTTTTTGCGATTTTTTTGTTCAATTAATACATTCATCATTACTTTATACCAGCATCGACTATAACTTCATAATTTTCAAATCGAAATAATCCGAAAACTGTCCTCAGTATCGAATTTAATCAAGAGTACCTTTTTGGTGTGAAATTGAATGATGTTTAAGATCGCCGAAAATTTAGCTTAATAAATCTAATATCAAAAAAGTTCAAATCAACTTGGAATGAACCATGGAACTAGCGCCCTCTATGAGAGTCAGTCTTCAAAACACATTCATCAGATGTATCAGCTGGCAAAACATATTCGTGTAAAATTTCATTACAATGTTGCCAGTAGTTTCGGCAAAGTCGTAAAAAATGTGTATATTTTCTTCTTTTTCAACGCCCTGTATCTTGAATACCGATGGCGTTAACAAAATTTTTTACTGAACAAACCCTCATTATTTTTTAGGTTTCTTTCTATCCTAGAGAAATGGTCACCTTTTTTTGAAGCATCCTGTAATATACTGTATATTATGAAACGAACACAAAATGATTCACATTTTGCACGAGTTTGAAAGTTTGAGTCATGAGTCGATAGTGTTGCAATTCAAACACATTGTGGGAGTTCTATACTCTATTATAGAATACGGAAGAATATTGATACCATCTGTGAAATTTATCACCCCTCACTTCTACTACCGATGATGTAAATAAGCACATGTTTTAATTTTTCACCGGTCAGTATGCAGCTTCACCTATCGTACGAAAGGTTGACACATTATGATCTTTTCATCGCTCCCATTTACGTAGTTAATTTAGTTTTCACGAAATCGTTATGTTCTGTTTCCTTTAATCGATTTCAAAGTCAAAGTGCAGTTTCGAAAAATTCTTATTTTTGGAAACATTGAATTCAAAACATTGGATCGAATTAGTTCGCCTTTGTCAGTGACAAATCCAAGGATAAGTGGAATTGGATTAAAAAGTACCTTCCATCCAGGTTCAGTTTGTGGAGCTCAATCTATCTTCTCCAGGAGGGTGAGTATACAGTCATAAGGTCCATCTCTTCAAGTTCATCTAAAGAGGAATAAGAATTGATATTGTTGATGTCAATTTCATTTATTCTCATTCATAAAGTGTTGAGATTTTCTTTTAATAATTAAAATACAGTCCACTTATGTATCAAAATATACATTATATATCATTATACTTTGCTACAATATTAAAAACATCATAATAACAAATTTTCAATAAGGTTGAACCACTAGATTGACATGATATATGTTCTAAAATTCAGAAATCTTTGAAGACGTTTCATAAAAAAAAATTTAAATGATAACAAAAGTCTCAACTATTTGAGGCCGATGATCTAAATCCTTCAGACTGATGGAGATAATGAAAATTAGATTTCTTCAGACATTTATACTATTATCTCCTTCTTTTTAATAAAAATTTATGTTACGCTACTGCAAACTGGCAACGATTGGCAGACATATTGGTAGACCTTCGCGGACGCTTTCACAATTCACTAATATCCTACCTTTCCTTCTCTATTCAAAGGTAGGCAGGCTGTATATGCAGACCACTTGCCAAAACCTCCAATAGGACTCCGAAATTACGTTTTCACATGCAATTGTTGAAGAATCGTTGGACATTATTTATAGCTGCTGAGTTTTTTCGGAGTAGCTTTATTGATTTCTTGCACAGAAAGGATATAATCGTAAATATCGGTTCAGAGAAAAAGAAACGTAGGACCCCTGTTGGATGATCTGAAAACATATAGCTATTACATGTTTAACACGATAAAAATAAAGAGAATAGACGATAGTACTGGCTGCTCCCAGGGAGAATGTGCTTCTGCTTCATAAAAATGAATTAAGGATTTGTTCGGACACGCAATGCCGGTTATATTTCGATTCATTTGGCCATCGCTGCGGGTGAGCATGATGGCCAGATTTCGGCTTGATTTTTCGTAGAATCGTGCTAAAGGATTCCACCAGCAAATTCATTTCGGGATATACAAGGTGATTCACGAAGACTGTTCTTTAGAATATTTTAAAGACTCGAGATGAACATCAGGAATTTTATAATAAAGAGTAAAGTTTTGATTAATGTGCTGTCGAAACGAATTTCTGGTTTCACAGGAAATGATACCAACTTTCATTTCTTAAATATAATACTAAAATTTTTCATTGATAATCAGATAAACTATTGAATTTTACCTTGTTCTCATGCGTCACTTACATATTTTTCTCAGATGATTCATGTGAAATCTGAAAAAACCTCGGAGCTACATTCCAGTGTTAATAAATTGTAGAATTTTGCGTTAGAATTAATAATTTTCTAGCTTCCATCAGAAGACATACCAATGCTTCTCTGTCTTTAATTAAAAATTCAATTGAATATACTGTAATTCCTATTTCAATGTCGAAGTCATGAAAAAATCTTCAATTTCTTTTGAAAGTTTTTTTAAGTTTTTTTCTCCCAGCCTCTGAATAAAAAATCATTTAAAATTTTTTTTCAAATAATAAAAATATTCAATAGTTATTGGGGCCCCTTTCAAAGCTTTCGTTAGACTAGGGGGCCCTTTTAGTACCGAGGGCGTAGTCTGCGGGGCTCTCTGCTACGCCACTGTGTACAAACAAAACTTTTTTTTTATTTTAGACAAAATAACGTCGTTTAAAGTCCCTTTGAAGGTGTTATCATGTGATGTAGGTTTTTCCACTGCTCACTCCTGGCTGTAATGACTTGCCATGCCTTCTTTTTTCTCCAAAATTGTTCTGACAGTTCTGGTGAAATGTGAAATATTTCATGAATCTCATTTATTCATCAGAAAACACCTCGAAATAGTTATTTTTGATATAAGTGTAGAAGGCATTGATATCCTCACACGAGTATACTATGCTAAAATTAAGTATTCTCGCATTATTCTGTTCTACAAAATGTGGCAGAATGAACAGATTTGGCGCAGAATTAGAGAAAAGCAAAGATTATAGAGTTAGAAAGATAGGAAACGCCCTTATACCTGTGGTACTAGAATCCGACTACGAATTTTGGCTAGTTTCTTACTTTTGACACCTAGTGGGCACTGAAAACATTATTCAGTAAAGAAAACTATTATAAAAGGCGCGAAATTCGAAACATATTTCCCATGAATTTTCATTAAATTGAGTATTCTTTGTCGAGTTTTTAAGGAAACATCCTGATCGACAAAACAAAAGCAGGGCTCCGCTTTTTGATTAGGATATTATTTTCCATCTACACATTGTTTCGAATCAAATGGAATACGCTTCTGGATTCTTTATATTTTTATTTGAAATGATTGTGTTAAATCAACTACAATACAATAATTATGGAATTGAGAACATTTCAAAAATTTGTTCACATATCAGAGAATTATTATAACAATTTCAAGAACTTATTCATACAGTGAACTCTCGATGAATCGGACATCGATAAGTCAAACAATTGTTCTGGACCCGATTCATACATATCTTACCCAGTGTATTTTCACCTCAATGAGTCTAGAGGGTCTAGTAGATGAGTTGAACTGCTGGAAGGGTCGTCAAGAGAACCACCACCTCTATAAGTCGTTCTTCTGACCACCATTGCCTCTATGAGTGGAACTTTTTGATCTAATGAATGAGACCAAAAAAAATTGGTTCGCAAACAAATCACCACACGCGATGAATATCATACGATTTTTCGACTTCTAAGGACATGTTTCCAGTGCTGAGTCGCTCGTTTCTTATTGATGATGATTTCGTGTTTACCTGAGTTTTTCTCTCAATGAAGTGAAGTCTCACTCGAATAACTCGAATGTTTGGTGAGCCGAGCAATATATAAGTCTAACAGTTCTTTTGGTCCCTAGGAGTTCGACTCAATGAGAGTTCACTATATATTAATTACAGAATGTTGTACAACAACACCTGTATGTCAGCCCAGCAAGAATTCTTTATACGTTATCCAGAACAACATATTTTTGCCCCGAAAACTATATCCATTCGATAGCATCGAAAATAAAAGACAGTCACATGATACCAGTTTCCGAACTTACATTTCCATTATCTTTGGTAATGAAAAGAATGTACATTCAGGATTATTCTTTCTATTATTTCTGGAATTAATCACCATGCATTTTAAATGTCGGCCAGTTTTCAACACAAAACTTATAACAGAGAAACACACAAAAAAATATTATAGAGTGAGCTAGGTGCTATTCTTGTAGATTTCGAGTTATTTCAGTGGAAAATATGCGTATACGAGAAAATACAATCGTCATTCAACAAAACAAATTATTCAAGTATTTCTTTCAAAATTGACAACAACCTACTAGTAATCTCTATATAGTCTTTGTCAAATGGACCCTAATTAAATATTTTAACCATAACCCTTTTACTTTTGAAACTACAGATGTCGATCACATCACTGTAGTCGCTTCGTTTCCCATCTTGATACTTTATTATCTTTGGAGAAAAGTAAATTATTATTTACCTGGAAAATTGACGGCAATTAATACTAGCAGAACTATCTGCTGAATCCTTGAAAAACTCGCAGTAACACTGATGAACTGCCACACTTTCCCTTGTAGTTAGGCGAGGCGAAAGGTATCGTTATAAATTCCAGCCATTCTCAATTCGATAAGACTTAAGAAATATTCAAACCAAAAACTAATTTGTCGATTCAATCAAGAACATACTCATACATTTATTAATTCGAAATATACTCCACGTCAATAAATTCCGGACAGGCAAAATTTTTGTCAAATTCAACACCCTGTATCTTTTTTCGTGGTTCTCCGATTTTGTTGAAATTTTCACCAGGTATAGTATTGGGTCTTGTAACATTAACGTGAAATTTACTTTGCGAAAATAACTGTAGTTTATCCGTTATACAGGGTGAAACAAAACCTTGTTTAATACCCTGCATTTCTGAACACCCTGTGGTGAATTTGAGGCGGAAAATTTTATATTATTTAATTTTAATTTGAAGTGTTACCCTTTCTTAAAAAATATTTCTTGATTTACATCAGTATCTGCTTTTAAAAAAAAGATACACATATTCAAAGAAAGTGTTGCATTTTTTCAATTTTTATAACAATTTAAAACATTACAATACCTTATCGACTAGCAAACATAAACAAATATCTGAAAATTAATAGCGTGTATTTCCACCTCGCTTTCTCATCACTTCTACCATACGACGTGTCATACTTTCAATGCAGTTCCGAATTTCTTTTGGGGGAATATTTCCCCAACAATTTATGTTAATGCAGGATAATGCTAGGCCTTACGTTGCACGGGTTGTAACAGAATACTTAGAAGAGGCGAACATTCAACGATTGGTGTGGCCAGCCAGAGTCCGGATTTAAATCCAATTGAACATGTATGGGATATGCTAGGTAGACATGTTCGAAATGGGCAGCCCAACACCTTGCCCGATTTACGAACAGCCCTTCTTGAAGAATGGGAAAATATTCCCCCAGAAGCAATTCGGAAATGCATTGAAAGTATGCCACGTCGTATGGTAGAAGTGATGAGAAAGCGAGGTGGAAATACACGCTATTAATTTTCAGATGTTTGTTTATGTTTGCTAGTCGACAAGGTATTGTAATGTTTTAACTTGTAATTAAAATTGAAAATTTGAAAATGTGTATCTTTTTTTTTAAAGTAGATACTGACATAAATAAGAAAAAAAAATTGTTGAGAAAGGGTAACAATTCAAACTTAAATGGAATGATATCAAATTTTCCGTCTCAAATTCATCACAGGGTGTTTAGAAATGGAGGGTATTAAACAAGGTTTTGTTTCACCCTGTAAAACGGATAAACCACAGGTATTTTCGCAAAGTAAATTTCAGGTTGATATAACAAGACCCAATACTATACCTGGTGAAAATTTCAACAAAATCGGAGAACCACGAAAAAAGATACGGGGTGTTGAATTTGACAAAAATTTTGCCTGTCCGGAATTTATTGACGGAGAGTGTATATTCAGTAGGCAAAGTCAACCTTGAAAATGTCATAAGTTAGTGTTTTTCATCCACACCAACCTGAAACTTGCTACTCAGAACTTACTGGTGAGATATTACCAACATAATTTTGAGATTCCAAGCCGCCCGAAATACCAATAATTCTGAAACAGACTATAGCGTCTTCTTCCTTAAATCCGTCAGAACTTGACCCCTCTCCCATCGAAAGATTTTCCTCAGCTCCAGACGAACTGCCATACCAGTTCGGCATAAAATACGACCGCAAAATACACCGCGATATGGCGGTATGTGCGTGTTTGATTTCTCCAGGGAAATTATGCCGCACATGTCGGTTCGTCCGCCCTTTAAGTGCCCCAACCCTTAGGAATCCTCGAAGTATAATCCACTTAAGGAAAATGTCTCCACAACATTTAGCCGCCTAATTGGTAGGAAAAAGAGAAAAACGTTGCGCGGAGATAAATGAATAACATCAAAGGATGCTACGGTATTCAGCATGAGTGGAACAGCTTCAGAACGGAGTGTATTAATTTGTAGGATTTATGCGGTGGAGTGAAAAGTCATGCTTGTTGCTTGTGGGGGAGGGTGTTTCCGGGACGTGGAGGAACAATGCTGGAAACATGAGGAGAATTCACTCTTTCCGGATGAAATGAGAAGTTGTGTAAATTGACCATATTCGTTAGCTATCGGTTGCAGCTTTTTTAAGTGTTTTTGGGTTGACGACATTGGGAGATTAATCATAATGACATTCGTCGTAGTTGTCAATTGTCATTATTTATTTACTTTTTTCAAAATTTGAATTTTGAAATTTTTCCAATCATCTATAGAAAACGGACATTTTTCAAAATATTCCATCAATCTAGTAAGGTTTCTCCCTAAATTTACTACAATTATCTAAAACAGATATCAATCATTTTTATTGATAAAACAAATACATACAATTTTCAATAAAATGGATACTGGAAGGTTGTAAGTATATCTTGTGTATATTCAACATGTCCAAGAGTAGAATATTAGGTTCATGATTTTTCTATTTTAGCAACCACAATGTTGGAGGTGGCTGGAGCACTGTCAAAGTCGTAGCTCTACCGAAGATTCCAAATTAAAATCATAGGTTTGTTTGAGTTTCATAGGTTCCCTAACAATGAAATATTTGTTAAAAAATGGTAATATTCTCTAGAAATGGAGCAAGATGTTCATTCATTAATTTCCAGTAGAAGAGAATATATGGTTCACATTTCAAAAGGAAATGAGGATAACTAAAGCTCCTAAATTTTCATTTACATCTATCCACTCATTAATATTATGTTTATTAGCAGGTCAAAGCTAAAGCCTTTCGAAGATGATAACATAAATGTGGTTGTGATGGAATATGAAACACAGGAGGTGGGCATTTCGAATTTGGGAATGAAAACAATTATTGAAATGGAACACTTATATAATTACTTATAAACAATTATTGAAATTGAAAACTTCTATATTGCTCATATACTTCTATCTAAAAGGGGTGCTTTAAAGAAATTGGGCATCAAACTTTCCATGGTACTGATGGGAATTGTAGCTTTCAGTATATTGAAAATTTTCACTTCTCCAATCTTCCTGTCAACATGAATTCTCAGACCTACAAAAATAAAAATTGTTCCTAGTCTGCATAAGCAAGGATTGTTTGCTCTAAGGATTTGTATGAATATAATAAAAGTTGAATTCCAGGAGAAAAATTCAATTGTAAGTACTGTTTTTCAAATTGGGCGTATACTCATTAGCATGAGAAGCTGTGTGAATTGTTCATATTCTTAAAAATGTAAAACAACTATAACTCTCCATGAAAGAGGGTATTTTGTTAATACAATTTAACCTATTATTCATCCTGATAATATGAGGATGATCACACTGATGTCTTTCAAGATTTTCCTGATATTCAATATTTTATGTTATTTTTTTTTACGGGGAGACAGGTTTTTTCGGCTAAAGTTTATTTCCCCTGGCTCTATAGTATCGTTTGATACTAGTGATGATAGTATCGTATGATTCTATAGTATCATACGAAAAATGTTATGATACCCCGTTCTTTTTTTAACTCAGCTTAGGTACTTTTTGTTTCAACATTTATTGTATTATTTTAGCTCCCTTTTTCATGAGAATATATATACACTGCGCAAAAAATTAACGCACATTCTGAAAATCTCAATTTTAATGAAAGTTAACTCTACATTGACTTTATAACTTATTTTTTATGTTCTCTCGGGAAGGTTTTGAACAAAACAAGACACATTAAATGGAAGAAAAATTCAGGATTTCACCGAATCTTATGAGAAAGAAGAGAAATGAACAATTTTCAAAATACTGAAATGCTGAGAAGTGATTTAATATAATTGGTATTTCCACCCCTTGCGTTAATTACAGCTCGGCAACGACGGTTCATACTCAAAATGAGTGATCTTAAAATGTTCTGATCTAATCCTTCCCATATTTCTCCGAGTTGGATTCCTAAGTCATTAAGACTAGCTAGATGATTTTCTGAACTTCTCAGCCTTCTATTGAGGTTGTCCCAAACCTGCTTAATCGGATTGAGATCTGGACTATTCCATTTGAGAGACTTTAACCTCTTCAAGGTACTCCTGAACGATGCGCGAATGATGGGGTCTGGCATTATCGTCCATAACAATGAAATTTTCATCAATGTATGGGGCAAATGACACTACATGCTCTTCAAGAATGTTCCTTATATACTTATCAGCATTCATAGCTCCATTATCAACGACCACTAGGTCTGTGCGAGCAGTCAAAGATATTCCACCCCATACCATAATCGATCCTCCCTCTAAACCAGTAGTATTAAGGAAATTGCACTGAGCATATCTTTCATGTGGACGTCTGTATACAAGGGAACGTCGATCACAATGGTAGAGGCAGAACGTAGACTCATCTGTGAAGAAAACTCTTTCCCAATCGGCCTCTTTCCATTGGATATGCTCTCTCGCAAAATCCAAACGCGCCCTTCTATGGGCTAGGCCTCTTGCCGCGACACGAGGCCTTAAATCATATTCAGCAGATTTTGAAGGAAGCGAATGGTTGCAAACCGTTGTCTCAACGAAGAAACTCTCAAGTAACGTTCTTGAATGGCAGTTGTTACCCTATCCTGGTCTTCGGACAGTCATACCTGTCTTCCTGAATCGCTGCAACATTCTGGACACACTTGTACGGGAAACTCCAATCCTTTCTGCAATTCTTGTGTTTGTCCACCCTTCTTCTCGCAAAACTACCGCTTGGGCACATTCCTCTTGGGTCAAATTCTGATAATATCATCTTTTTTTATTTCTGCTAGGAAAAAACATCTGTATTGAAGAAAAACGTTGAAAGTGGATAACATAAGCATGCATAATTCTGATAAAAATAATTATCATTGAGAACACCTTCAGTTGTAGAATAAATTTGAGATTTCCATAATATGTGCTAATTTTTTTGCGCAGTGTATATATATTCATCCTGACATCGGTAACACTTTCGAATTAACAGGATTTAATATTTACAGAACGTGACTGTACATACAGGTCATTTAAATGTAATTTAATGTTATATTTGGCGATAGAAAGAGACACTGATAATTCAAAGTTTTTGTCATATATTGATCGAAATTGCGACTTGAATAAATAATAATGGCCAGAATAATTTATGCCCAATATTCCACTAGGAAAACCATGATCCGGAATAAACAAATGAAGGTATGCAAATTACTATGGGTGGTAGATGCTTTTATGCACATTTAGTTGGAAACAGATTGACGAGGTTGTTCGTTATTGCTCACTATTTGTATGGTTGTCATTCTTACTTCGAGATATTTTTTTAAATGTAATAGGTGGTATCATTGAGAATAAATTATCATCCAGAATGAATTAATTTTGTCGACTTTGGGACATATTTTTCTGCTGCATCTTGTGAAGAAATGATATTGGAAACGTTTATCAACAGTAATGGGTTGGAGTAATCTTTTTCACATGCATACCACGTGAAACGAGCTTCTCACTTTTGGTTGATCATTTCAATAGAACCTGAAATAATCAAATCATATGTGGTATACATCTAGTTAATTTCTATAAAGAAATTCCAAATTTTATACTGTAGTAGTTTCTTCAATTTAGTTTGTGTATCTTTTGAGATTAGATTTCTCAAAAGACGTTTCTGTTTTCTTCAATGAGTTGTAAGCCCAATGAAGTAGCAATGCAGAATTCAGCTAGGATACTGAATTTAGGTTGGTTCTTAATTGTAGAGGGTCGTGAATCCTCTACAATGGGAGTTAAACACACGATGGTGTTTGCGGGTATTTATTGCACAGAGAAGTTGAACTTGATGTTTTAGGTATTCATTGTGTACTACACAAGGAGGTTGAACTTATTGTTGTTGAGGTTACAATTATCAGTAGAGTTTATAGGTATATGAAAAATATTTGCAGATCAAGGGTTTCATCATAGTCGTATGATCGTTGGGTATTGCTGAAATTCGCTACTTTGCAGAACGAATGTTCTAGGAGGCGATGAGGTAACTCGGCCGTGCATCGTCCTAGTTATGTGGAAATTTCCGTTTAACTAGGTCTAGACTTCCTGGAAGATATTCCGATATGTTTGAGGTGAATCAAACAGTTTTGTTTAAATGGGGTTACAGTATACCTTATAGTTTATTGTGCCCCCTGACGAAGCTGTTGTCACCACACCTTTTATATATTGCCCTTCAGTTCCAGAGATCTGACGAAATCCAATATCTGAGGAGGCTTCAGTCTCACAAGTTTCTTTTACCAATTTATTGTTTTCTTTGACTTCCAATGGCATGGCACACCGTGACTACGAATATGAATTCCATGCAGTCTAGATGTCTTATATTATAGTTTCTTTAAAATATTGTTGAAATATATTGCTCCACAAATAAACTGCTCCATAAGAGTTAGGGATATCGTATTCAATCGTTTTGAAAAGTATGTTATTTTCGAGAAAATTACTGTAAAATCAGTTGAGACTCAATAACAACCTGAATCAATCCAATAAAAATCAGTATGAGACATTTCGTCAATCTGATCCACTTTTTTCTGAAGTTTGGTTCTTTGCATATGCTTCATGAATGGTCTTATTTTGAAATGAATTCAGTTCATCAACGGCTTCGATTTGAAACGAGTTTTCTGAATATGCAAGACGTAAATTAACAAATGCTGAGACTAATAGTGCTATCGGAATGCTACAGGGTGGCCTTACTCAGGTTGTTGTAGCGGAAAGGCTCCAAGTCAGCAAAGTGTGATATCTCAACTTTGGAATAGGTTCAGGATCGTTTCATCACCGTTTCGGCGAGAAGAAAGCCTACATCTACGTGTAGAATGCAGATGGACTCAAAGTTTCCATCCAAATCGTCAGACGACGTTTGAGAGAGGTGAATCTAGGATCTAGACGTCTATTAAGAGGAGTTCCACAAACATGTGACCATAAGCGTCAAAGACTTGAATGGGCAAGACAACACATCAATTTGAACAATCAATGGCGTAGTGTCCTTTTCACTGATGAATCAAGATATGAACGATTTTCAAATTCTCGAAGAATAAGGATATGGACAATCCCACGCACATCATCGCTATGTCCAAGAAGTCCATCCATTCCGAGGGGGTAGTGTTATGGTATTGGCCGGGATATGTTTCAACGGGCGCACAGACATTTGTCCTGGGAATATGACCGTCTCACACTCTAGGTGAAATGTCATTGACAATGTTTTTCCAAATTTTCACGCTGATATTGGAGAAAGTTTTCAATTTCTAACCGATAACGCTAGACCGCACCGTGCAGCCATTGTTGAGAATGCGCGCAAGGAGCTTGGTATTCCACCTTTACCAATACCTCCGCACTCACCAGATTTGAATTGGATAGAACATGCATGAGATATACTCCAAAGAAGATGAGATAATCATCAACCTACCCCAGAATCCTTAAATGATCTGAGAGAGCTTCTGCCCCATTTATGGAACCAAATTCCTTAAGAAATGTTCAACAACCTCGTGTGTAGTATGCAAAGAAGATTTCAAGCTGTCATTGACGACCGTGAAGGCCATACATTGTATTGATAGTCTTGTTAAAATGCTTGAATTCTCTGGGAATAAAATTTCGTTATTTTACTCGATTTTTCTCAACCACGCTGCTAAAATTAATTTTATTTCCTGCAACTTGAAATCATATTAATATTAATTTTCATCACAAAATCTCATTTAAACTATAGTTTTTTGCAATTTAAGTCAATATCCCTAACTCTTGTGGAGCATTTTAAATTCCAAATGAAGAACACGAAGAGTTGTGAATCTTTTCCTGAAATTCGCAGAAAACCAAAAGTCAATATGAATTCGAATTACATTCCTTGCACAGAGCATTTCCATTCGGGCATTCTCTCGGTAATTTTATTCAATCTATATAAACCCCCGAGTCCAAAAGTTCTCTTGGGCTGCTGCGGGTATTATAATTCCAGATCGAGTGGGATGGAGTACTAATCTCCGATAGATGGTGGCTATAGCCTCGATTGGTGTTCAATCATCGGAATTTCCATTTTAAGCTTCTTCCAAGTTGATTAAACAAATAACGGGGGATAGCTCCGAGCCATTTTCTTATTGATTGGGCAGCTATCCATTTTTTATTTCGTGGGCGTTCGATTCAACAGCCCGAATTAGGCATTGGTTACCGCTCATCATATTATCGGCTTCTGAATATTTCGAATGGGAGAATGAGGTTGCTGATCCAAATATCCAGTCTTTTGATTGTTATTTGGAATATTTTGGCCTACACCGGAAAATAAAAATGAAATTCATTAATCAAATCGAGTTAGTGTGTGACAAAAAAATTCACGACGGAAATGCTCATATTGAACGATTATAAAATGAACATCATTCACACTCATGAAAATGGACTTAGCATGAAAGATTGCATGTAAATTTCCAACCTCAACAAATTTTTCAAAAATCTTCACGATTCATGAAGCATTAAAAAGGTTGTTGTATTGTTTTTAAAATTGATTCAACTTTATTTGTGACGTTTTTGTGAAGAATTCTCGAACTCAATTTTCAATTCCAGTTTTCGACTCTTCAGCTACAAAAGTCAAATGGTGACACACTTCTATGTTTTATATTATAGATATGCTGAATGTAAACGGAAGAGAAAAAGTAGTTAGAGCCAGTTTCATGATAAATTTTAAAGTGCCTTTAATTTTGATATCAATGTCATGTTTCCTATCAATAATTTTGAAGAATAATTAGGTGAAAATCAAAAAACTTTTGATGATACAGTTAATGGGAAACATGTTAGAAATTCCATCATAACAGGTCATTTTGCTATATTGAGCAGATGTAATTGGTGAAAATAAATGCTCATTCAAAAAATATGTTAATTCAATGATGTTAATCTGAGGCAATGTTCCCTCATTGCCCTTTTGTCAGCTGCAATCATCAATTCCATGTTTTTTTGTAATATTCAGTTTGCGATTGGTCTTTTCTCCCAAATTTCTGGGTGTATATTTTAAATTTGAATCTGAACGTTAAATCTAAAGGACATGAAAATAACATAACCTCCTTCAATTTTAGGATGGCTGTGGTCAAATACAACTGCAACTGTCTATTTTAGGTCAAATGAAACGTTTTCAGTTATGCCAACATACAACATTTCACTTAAAGTCTCCTTCACGTAAAGTCCCATTTAATTTCATTATGAAATTGGGTGGACTTTTAAAGTGGGCTTTAGCTTAAAGTGCACTTTTACTAAAATGTACTTTATGGGTTTATTATGAAACTGGCCATTAGAAAAATAAATAGGCCTCGAACAGTGAAAATACACGATATTTATCGTTCTAGACGATATTGAAAGAATGTTATTATTATTGAAACTCTTTTTCATGTTGAATGGCCTAAGAAGCCTCAGAAGGCTACTTCTTTGATCCCCAAAATAAAATTTGTTCCTGGAGAACTGGACCTATTTGAAACCAGAAAATTGGGATTATGATATTGTTAGACATTATCTATCGAGACCACTTTCATTTATACGGGGTATGAAAAAGAATAAAAAAAAATTGTTTTTGCTTTTTTCAATTTTGACAAAGTATAAAATTTTCAATATATTCTGATCAAAATCGTTGCATTCATCAAAATACTTTTCAAAATATCCGGAAGAAACTGAAGAAAAGAGGGAGATAAGAGCATTCAGTTTTATCTTTGTTACTCCTATTCTAAATAACTTAAGCACAAACCGTTTTCAAATATTTAAAGACGAAGACTGTAGAAATATTGTACATCTCTAGGTTAAAAATTGGGATCAAAATTGGCCCATAACTTTCGTTTCTAGAAGTAGAACCCTTTTTGTTTATGATTGCGTTGGATTATGCGAAGAAAAATAATGATGGTGTTTTTACATGTCAATGCACCTACACTGAATAATTCTTGAGTTATTCAGGATTTTCTGATTTCATGTTGTACGTAGAGTCAAATTGAGATCATATTTGTTTCATATCAACAATGATCTATGGTCATAAAAGATACATTATTCCTATTCTACTATTCACTATAGTAACAGACCTTTTTTCAGAATTCATTCATCATTGTTGATATGCATCAGATTTGATTAATTTGACTCTAGGTATGTCATAAAATCAACAAATCCTGAACAACTCCAGAATTATTCATTTGAGGTACAATGACATGTGAGAACACTATCATTCTTTTTTTTTCGCAGAATCCAACGCAATTATAAAAATTAGGGTTCTTATTCGAAAAACGAAAGTTATGGGCCAATTTTGTTCAAAATTTTGGACCCCACTTTCGAAAACCCTGTGAGTACTTTTTCAAAATTTTAGAGATGTACAATATTTCAACAGTCTTCGACTTCCAATATTTGAAACCAATTTGTGCTTGAGTTATTGAGAATAAGAATACCAAGCAGAATATCTAATGCTCTTATCACCTTTTTTTCTTCAGTTTTATCCAGATATTTCGAAAAATATTCCGACAAATGCAACGATTGAGAATACATTCATTATTAAATACTCTATCAAAATTGAAAACGAAAAAACAAAAAAAATCTATTTCATAACCTGTATAAGTGTAAGTGGTCAGGTTTCAAGAATATTTGAACTCGGTAGATAGTATTATTATCCCAATTTTCAGATTTCCAATAGGTCCAGTTTTCCAGAAACGTCTAATAGGCCGTCGAACTTGGTACACCATGTATATACTGTGAAACGTTACAAACCTAGATAGTTCAAAGTGTTATTTCTTTTTTCATCGCTATAATTTTTCTAAACAATTTGGCAAATTATTGCTCAAGTTTTACGCAAGGGCCTTTCTTAGTTTTTTTAATTTGAAAAAAATTTCTGATTGTTTTTCGTTGACTGGAAGAGACAACCCTGAAAAAATTTTCAGAATGTACTTTTTCATTTATTGATCTTTCAAATCAGCAAGTTTCCATGCCGCACCCTGTAGAATGAACCTGATTCTGTTCGAGATGCCATACAAAATTTCAATTGAAAAAAATTATAAACTGAATTGAGCAAAATTTTTTCAGATACCCATTGAAATATTTTCTGTGAGATCTTTGAACATTGCTGAAAATTTTATTTGGGTTTTCTCTCCCAGTCTCTGAAACAAGACACAATAAGAAAAAAAAAATAAAATAATAGAAGAAAGACCCTTGAGTAAAAATTTGAGCACTAATTTGTCAGGGGCTAAAACTTTACGAGAAGAAATTGTTGCCCAACAATTCATTTATTTATTTAGCGTATGGCATCAAGACAATAATTAATAATAATATTGTATCAAACATCCCATCAGAAAATCAATTTGTCTCTGCATAGGCTGACTTAGGACATTTTCCCACAATGTATCCAGGTAAGATGGTGCCCAACAATTAACAAAAAGAAAACACGTATGGAAGTCTAAATCAGACTCCTTCTTCAGACAATTTCTATTTTTCATACAACTTCGCAGAATAGTGACAATGTTTTTATTTTTTTTTACTTTCTTATTTGTGTCTTTTCCTTCATGTTGAATTATATTTATGCGGATAACCTGTTCCATTCTTTGTCCATTTTGTTACTGTCCTTTATTATCATTTCTAATATGGAATTTTCAGGGTTTGTTCAAATGCGATTTGGACGAAGTTTGTTTATGTGTAATTTTTTTTAGGCAGAGTACATTTTGCATTCGTTTTGTTCGAACTTTTCCGGTTATGCCAGTGCCTTTTATGCATTTGCATAAGCACTAAGAAATTTTTTTCCTTCGGCGTATATCGTAGCATCCCCTGTAACAGCAAATTAATGAATTCCCTCGTATCCCTCCACAAAGCTTACATGAATGTAGGTCCGAGCTGCAGACCTCTCGACAAATATTTATTGGGTGGCGCTGCGAGTAAATTTCAATTATTTACCCAACTATACGAGGTGACACTACGCCGTGTCGAATAAAAGGAAACCCTCACCGCGATCCGTCTTGATAACTAGGGGTTGTTTGAGGACTTCACCTTACCTTTTCGCTCCGACCTGATCTTGTCAACGTTATTAGCTCTGCAGGCGACTCCGAATGTTCCCCTGTCATGCGTCATCCATTGTTGACACTCGCCGAGACGGAATTTCAATTTATTTTTCGGGTGGTTCCTGAGCAGATTCAACCACTTCGCGAGGTGGTGAACTGTGATTTGAATTTCGCATGATCGCGGAGCTGAATTGTGTTTGAGGTTTGTGTAGAATCTACGGTTGAGAGTTCTCGAACTACACAAATACTCGTACTTAAATAGCTCTGACATAACTAGAAAAATTCGAAAGAAAAAATGCAAAATGTACTCTGACAAAAAATTCTTCTCGACCAAATAGAATTCAAATAGAACATGAAAAATTCAAATTGAAAATGATAATAAAGCACAATAAAGAAGTGGATTAATAACGAAACATGTTATCCTAATAAAAAAAATAAACATAAAAGAAAAGACCAAAATATGAAAAAAGTGTAAACGGACTATTTTTTCCAGTTATAATTTTTTATGGTCTCCACTCAACCTGGGGACTTTTTGCATCATGGACAAATTAAGAGGCATTATTTTTTCACTGTAATGAAATACGATTTCGTCCTATACCTTGTTTCTTTTTCAGCCTTTTATTCTCCTTTGATTATTTATCATAGCCCTAACATTGCCGAGTACCCAAATCAAAAAATTTTTCATTATATTCTCATATATGCTTGCATTTGCGAAAATTGTGATTGTTTTATTTTATCATTTCCATTATACTTTTTTTATGTTGTGCATTGATTATTTGGACGAAGTCCGTTTATGTGAGAGCTTTCTTGTTAGAAGTGGTCAGAGTAAAATTTCTATGATTCGGTACTACATCTCCTAAATCAAAAGAGATAGAAAAAAATAGTAAACATGTCATGTTCTTTTTTTCGAAAAACATAAATTGCTGAATACCGCAAGTTGCTGCGGTGTCTAGTTTCCTTTGGAATTTGGAAAATTATAATAGATGGCTATAACTTCCGCAGTATTGTAACTACGCTCCCGAAATGACAACATCTTTAGGGTAGTTTTTTCAGTACTTTTTACTGCTGCTATTGAAATTTAAGCATCATTTAGAATTTGTGAAAAATAAAAAAAAAATGAGAAGCTAACTTGATATTCCACAATTGTAAGCTGTTAAATTAATTTAAAAACCATTAACGTTTATTTTTTTTTTTATAATTTTCGCAAAACATACAGAATCAAAATAGAAAAATTGCAAACAATTCAGAAATAAACAAGATGAAATCTTCATAGTTAAACTGTTATAAACACTCCAGGAGTAATTCTCGAAATTTTTGTTTTCGCTATAACTCTTCTACACCAATAGAAAAAGAACTGTTTCTGAAAACAGAAATTATTCAATGATAATAACATCACAGTATGCACAAAAGTTAATGAGAGCCTGCTTGAATTATGTTGACCGAAAAATGTTTTTTCGAAAGTATATCATGATACATATATATATATATATATATATATATATATATATATATTTGAAATTGTCTGCGGAGGGTATATTGAGAAATAGCACAGCATTCTTTGAAAAAATTTTTTTTAATTGCTCTGAAATCTTAAGTGGCATGAAGATCTCAATAGAATCTGAAGAAAATATCAAAAAACTGCCCTAAATATGTTTTTTTATTTCGAGAGCGTAGTTGCAATAGTGCGGTAATTATAGCCAATTATATCATAATCCATCGAAAATTTTCTAACTAGACATTGAATTGACAGGAACCCGTTATATATATTTTGGTATAATATATGTTTCGGTAAAAAAATTGAAAATAATGAATTTCAACAGAATGAGGAGTAATTCACTTTTTTCCATCTACCGAACATTCATTTGATGTTGCTTGATATTTTGAGAAACACTACTTGTGTGTTTCTACAGTTTTGTAGCTTTTCTTCATTAAGTGGAATCTGGGAGCGAAGGCACGGCTCATTTGCATCAGAGAAAATATTTTTTCTGAAAAATCTGTTCTTTTCATTCCGTGAAAGCAGTGAGGAGAAATTAACGTCGATTTTCCAATTACCCAATATTCAATAATGTGAGTTGCCTTATTTTATGGAATCTTTTTTTTGTGAGGAGTTCTTTCAAGTATGTTCGAAACTTTGAGACAAACTTTTTGTTCCATTCTTTACTTTAGTTCAGTTTCATTATTTGGTGTATCTCAGAATTTCAAGCATCATAAAACAAAATATTTTTCACATAAAAGCAGATTCCATAAAACAAAGGATATAAATATGATTGAATGTTGGGTGGATGAAAAATGAAAGTTAATTACTTACCACTTGTATGAGATTCAATATATTGAAACTGCTCATCCCTAACATGGGTCCATTTCACAGAATAATAGGAACAAAATGTATATTTCGTTTGATAGAAAATGAGCCTTACATTTGCTTACAGATTTCATGAAATAAAGAAAAGCAAAATCCTAGTTTACACAAAAAATGTGTGTCATAAATCGAGATACTTCTTAAGAAAAAACAGATTCCTGATTTGGTAGGGAAACGGTTTTGACCTGAATCACTGATATTGAAGAAACAATTTTGAACAAAATTTCCTAATTTGACTTTGCGATTTCGAACTCTTTTGCAGCGTTTATTGCAATTAGTGTTTGAAATTGAGGATATAGTTGGTGTTTTGAAAGATTGTTGATATTCTGTGGTCACTACCCATAATTTTCTATCACACTTGTTTTCCTTCGTGCATTTTCTGTTCCTAATTTTTTTTTAAATTTGTAATAAGGCACCACATAACTCAAACTTTACTTTTAATCTTTTTTGGTTCATTATTTAAAGTTATTTTCACATATTGTTTATTCGCAAAACTATAACACAATGTACGAAGAGCGTAGCTAATGATGATTCTGCCATGCTTATCTGAACGTAACAGCTTAAATTTATGATACCAGATGGTTTTTTTATGACACAGTCCATGCAACGTAACTGGAAAATTTAAAACTGGGTACCTTCATCTTGAGACCGCATCTCTTCCAACACTTGATAGTAAAAATATTGGGTTAAATCGTTGTTTGAAATGTTCAAAAATACTTCAATCAACGGTTAATACCATTCATTTCCTGCTATACATATATTGTCAAGTACTGATTGCAAACTTGTTTTTTCTCTCTCGGAATTATGTATTTCAACTGCTCTGAACTTTTTCCAACTGGTTTTTAATTTGTTCCCAATGCTTTGAATTTTGCCAACTAGTTTAGAATTTGTTCAACCCTCTTGAAATTTTTTCCAACTGTTTTGAAATTTTTCCAACCGCTTCGAAATTTTTCCAACTGATTGACATTTTCCAACTCCCTTGAAAATCTTCCAACTGCTTTGAAAATTTGCCAACTTCGTTCAACATTGGGGGGGATCATAAACCCCCCCCCATTCCCCCCCTTGGGCCCGTCCCTGGATATGTGGTACTTAAACATCGAAAACTGAAGACCGTGTATATTTTGCATTTGTTTTGTTTTTCGGTTTTGTCATTTACTTTCATGCATTTGTGTCGAAATAGCTTTTTTCTCTTTTCTCGTTATAACATTTCTTCCACATATCTTCTCCACACTTTCATGTAATGATATTTTTCTTCCTGACAAAAAAATTAAGCTCATTTCGATTCATAAGTTTATCAAGTTATGAAATTGTATGACCCTCCAGATGGAAAACCATGTGTGAAAGGAATGACAAAATTATTTCAAGGCTCAAGAAAGACCTTTATAACGCGAAGTTAACCAGAGTATTTCCGCTCATGATCCTTTCGACCAGTGTTGCAGAAATAAAGCACAAGAACTATCCACGAATAAAAGCCCATTATTTTCATTCCGCTCGCGATTCCACACGACAAAATAAATCGCAATCACCACGTGCAATTTGCTGTCCTACGTAGGTAATGAATGATTTAACACTAACAGATCTCGAGCGGTTCAATGGCTCCACAGCGACCGCAGATACATACAACAATCTGCACAATTCTGAACGACTGTCCTCCGCATGTGAGAATCGCCGCTGCAAATGCAATTCTGCGGTTGCGAAATTTCAATGCATGCATAAACCGGAATGACACTCTGTGACCAATACTCAATTCGTCCATTTTGCGCCATGCAATTTTATGGCGCCCACGGAATGACCGAGATGATTTAAGCGTTTCGGTCATATTGAGGAGAATCCAATATTCAATCTGGCGAGTTCGATACAGGGTGATTCTGGTGTGTGAGAATTTGGCCCAGCAATTTTGGATATCGAGAAAATTTTTGTGCTAGATTTGTGCTGCTTTGTAGTGTTGAATTTTTTTTCTTGATTCCATGTCGTTCTCGAGATATTTCAAGAACCGATGAAATAGCACAACCCAGCACTTCTCGAACAATTGGATTCTAATGACTGAAAATAATTGATATACTGATATTTCTAAATTCTACACCCTTTTCAAATGTAATTCAGACAAGTCACTTCAATTTCAGAAACGTCAATTGAATTTTAGATTAGTCTATTGAATATCAGAAAAAATCACATATAATTTAGATTAGTCAATTGAATTTCAGAAATCTTAATTTGTTTTTCCGAAAGTTCGAATATTATTTGAATTTAAGTCGGACTTTGAGTCATATATTACTCATTCTAATAATGGTTATCACATCGTCAATCATATATAATGATATTCAATCTGGTATGTTTCCAAGTATGAATAAAACCAATGTAATCTGGTGAAATCTCTTGGTGTTGGCTCTTTCTATTCTTCAACACTGGATTATAGTAAAAATATGCTTAACCTACTCAATCGCTTCCTCACTTAACACCGTAGCTTCAGGAAGCACATAACACCTAATGAAAATTAGTCAAATTGAGTACATATTTAATTGGAAATGCAATTGACAACAATGTCTGCAGCTGCTGTATAACCCATGGAGACACTACGAGGTTCATTCACAGTGCTTTCAGCAAATGAATGGGTTGAGGGTTTGTTGCAACTGTGGCAAGATATGAGGAACCAGTTATCAGATTGAATGATCGTTTGTGATAATGCTGCATGCCATTCAAGATTGAAGACCGTAATAACCCAAACAGTAGCAGTACTGCTGCGGATGAGCCCTTATTCTCCTAAGCTTAATCCAATTGAAATTTTATGGTCGAAAATAAGAACTTACGTAAAAACAAACCTCAGAATTTCAAACAGTGTGCCACCGGGGGTTATTGAAAAAGACTAACATACCTGGAAAAGATTGTTGACCGAGCTAAGATGCAATTGCGATGGCGGACATGCCTGTATATGGCTTCAAATTTTTTAAGATTTGTGTTGAAGATTAAATCTTTAACGTGAAAATTAAAGTTCATTTATTATCATTGCTTTATTTCTGAATCACCTACAATTGATATTTTCTGAAATGCAATCTGATATCAAAATGAGCGTATGAAATGAACTTCAAATTGCCATTTCTGAAATATAATTGACCATATCTCAAATTCAATTGAGTGTGTTATCTGAAATACATTCGATGTTTTCTGAAACACAATTGATTATTTCGGAAATTCAAACAACTGATCTGAATTTCATATGACATTATTATGAAATTCAAATGACTAATTTGAATTACATTTGATGTTTTCTGAAATACAGTTCACTTATCTGAAATTGTTTTGTTTCTTGACGTCATTTCATTTCAACTGTTGTACCCTCATGTAGAGATGATCTGAAATAAGGAAGTTTATTATTATTATTAATATAAGTGATGTTTTCTGAATGTCAATTGACATTTTCTGAGTTACAATTGAAAAAGGTGTAGTCAACATAGGAAAGACTCCACCATTTCCAATTGTAATTCAAAAATTGTCAATTGACATTCAGATTGGATTTCAGATTAGTCAACTTTATTTCAGATTAGTCATTTGAATTTCAGAATATGTTATATGAAATTCAGAGTAGTCAATTGAATTTCAGAAAACATCAAATGTATTTCAGATAACACATTCAATTGAATTTGAGATATGGTCAATTATATTTGATACGCACATTGAAACCAGATTGCATTTCAGAAAATATCAATTGTAGGTTAGAAATGTTAATGAATTAACTTTAATATACACATAAAACATTTAATCTCTAACACTTAACTGAAAAAATTTCAAAGTTTTACAAAAAAGTGACACAGGGTCACGAAAACCTAATGACTCTATTTAAAAAAAAAAGCTGAGATATAATGTAGTCTCAACCAATTTAGGACACAGTATACTACGCTTGAAACGACTGTACTATATTATGAAGAAATTAATGATAACAAATAAGATGATGATGAAGATTAATAATAAATCTTATTTTTTATAAATATTTTTGCTGAATGATGATTGTATTATCTCGCGTATTTTCCAGAAATAAAAGAAAGAACGATCTTGAATGTGCAATTTTCATTACCAAAGAGAATGGAAATGTAAGTTTTGAAACTCGTATCATGTAACTGTCTTGTTCATTGCTTTTTATTTTCAGTGTTGTCAAATGGATAGAGGTTTCGGGGCAAAAATATATTGTTCTGGATAATTTGTTCATTAGATCAAAAAGTTCAACTCATAGAGGCAATGGTGCTCAGAAGAACGACTTATAGAGGTGGTGGTTCTCTTGACGACCCTTCCAGCAGTTCGACTCATCTACTAGACCCTCTAGACTCATTGAGGTTAAAATACACTGGGTAAGATATGTATGAATTGGGGCCAGAACAACGGTTTGATTTATCGATGTTTGATTTATCGAGAGTTCACTGTATGAATAAGTTCTTGAAATTGTTATAATAATTCTCTTATATGTGAGCAAATTTTTTGAAATGTTCTCAATTTCATAATTATTCTATTGTAGTTGATTTTACACAATCATTTCAAATAAATATATAAAAACGTATTTCATTTGATTCATAACAATGTGTAGATGGAATATATAATCCTGATCAAAAAACGGAGCTCTGCTTTTGTTTTGTCGATCAGAATGTTTCTCTAAAAGCTCGACAAATTTAATGGAAATTCATGAAAAGTATAATTCGAATTTCGCGCCTATTCAAATAGTTTTCTGTAGTGAATTATGTTTTCAGCGTCATCTAGGTGTCAAAAGTAAGAAACTAGCCAAAAATTTTAGTCGGATTTTAGTACCACAGATGTAAGGGCGTTTCCTATCTTTCTAACTCTATAATCTTTGGTTTCAAGCTTACAGGAACATTGCGTGCAGGGGTGAGGGGTGCCAGGCGATGATTTCCGTCCTCAGTATGCTATGAACTACCACTATAGGAATTTCTAGCCTTACAGCAAAAATGACTAATCTGAAATACAATAGACGGTTTCTGCATTCTGCATTACATTTGGAAATGGTGTAGATGGCCCTCACATTACTGCAGTCGCTTCGTTCCCAATATTTCTACTCTTCAATCCCTGCTATCTACCTGAATAAAAACTTCGAAAATGAATCATTTGACTCCAATAAGACGAATGCTGCATTGACGTGATATTCATTCTTTACAGGAAGAGTACACGCTAACGACTCCCCACGTTTACTTACGGTTATTTATAAGTCGGCATATTTCGATATTTAAGGACACGCAACTTCTCAACCCATAAAGATGCCCGGGTTCCTCGAATAAAATGTAATTAAATTGCTGATAGTCGCGGCCGTGCCTCTTTATGAATTTTAAACGTAATAATATATTCCATTTAATACTGGTACGTTTATAACCTGGGTCTCGTAACTCCGTTCCTGAAGTTCTGCCACGGTAATTATTATTAGATACTCTGGGGTTTAGACCAGACTCCTAAGCAATGCTCCTAGGCATTGGTTCAACACAATCAACGGTGATATGCAAACTTTGACCGCATTTAAGGAATGAACCATGAAAAAATTAGGATTATGAATGAAGTCTCTTCGAAAGCATCCTGTGTTTTGTTTCTTATTTTTGATTCTATTCAGAAAAGAATCAACTAGGTATCGAAGAATCATTACAAAATTGTTGAATGTCAGGGGGGTTTCAGGAAAAATAGGAATTAAGAAAAAGAAAATTCTTTGCCTTTACGAAGGCACCTCGAGAACATTTTTGAAACATAGATGAATTCAAAATAGTAATCATCGAAATGAATACCATTTTCAATTCCCAGGCACAGAGATCTTTTATCATGAGGTTGGAGAAATGATATTAGATTTTGTCACTGAGATGAGAGATATACCGGTTTCGGCCTTGTTGGGCCTCATCAGTATCCCGTACTATTTTGAATTCATCTATGTTTCAAAATTGATCTCGATGTGCCTTCGTAAAGGCAAAGAATTTTCTTTTTCTTAAAAACATCAGGCTTCACAGTCACAAAAAGAATTGGGCGTTTCCATCACTTTGAGAAACTAGCAAGCGGGCCCTGAATAGAGCCACTGCTAAAATCTCATTCAGTGAAAGAGGAAGTACAGATTTCTTTTTTTGCATTTGATTGGAGATGTGAAACTTCATTTTGACGCAATTGGATGTCACCACCTTAGTACTTTGTAATATTTTACTCATTACTTCACAACCAATTGCTATAAATTCTGAAGTTTTTTATGAAGATTTTGTCCTGAGATGTGCGGGATACTGATGAGGCCCAACAAGGCCGAAACCGGTATATCTCTCATCTCAGTGACAAAATCTAATATCATTTCTCCAACCTCATGATAAAAGATCTCTGAGCCTGGGAATTGAAAATGGTATTCATTTCGATGATTACTATTTTGAATTCATCTATGTTTCAAAAATAGGAATTGTTGTGATCAGGTTTTTAGACTCACCGGATTTATTGAATCATGGTTCGATAAAAACTCAAAAACAGGGACAGAATTTGTGCATTTATCAGCTGCATATGATACAGTATGGAAGATGAATTGATTTATAAACTCTACAATGATTTAAAATGTGGAAAATTGGTTAGATTATTAGAAAATATGCTATCCGACTGAAGGTTTCGTGTTTTTGTTTATAATAATAGTAGTTATTTCGAAACTTTGATTAATGGTCTTCCACAAGGTTCAGCTTTAGCACCTCTTCTATTCAATTTATATTTGTGTGATATTCCAACTACTTCCTTGGAAAAATTTATTGATGCTGATGATATTGCTTTGACTTTCCATCATTCTAATTTTCAAACAATAGAAAGTACCCTTCACGCAGATTTGGATATAATGGAAAATTATTTTTCAAAGTGGCGTTTGTGCCCGAATGAATATAAAACCGAGGTTTCATGTTTTCATTTGAATAATCATCAGAAATATAGAAAATTGAGTGTCACTTTCGGTTCTGCTCCCTTAAAAATATAATTTCAATCTGGTACCTGGGAATCAAACTTGATTCTTCTTTAGATTTCAACGCACATTTAGATGATCTGCGTTTGAAGCTTGAAACTCAGAACAATGTCCTTCAGAAACTAGCTGGTTCCTCATGGGTCGCTGATGCAACAATACCTCGTACTGCAGCCTTTACTTTGGTTTTTTCTGCTGCTGAATACTGTTACCCTGTTTAGTTGAACAGTGTTCATGTAAAAAAAAAATTGATGCCCAACTGAATTTTTCTATGAGGATTATCACTGATACTATCAAATCTACACCTACTCCTTGGTTACTAGTCCTCTCAATATTCGCAGAGAGACAACAACTTTGAATTTTTGGAACAAATTCAATTCCTTTCCTTATTCATTTCCCATACTCACCAATATTCTAGATAATAATAAGTTCCCCAGATTGGAGTCGCCTAAACCTTTTTGGTCAAATTTTCTAATTGGTATGAATAGAAGCGAATAGAAAATTTGACAATCTGAATGGAATGTATGCAATATGGTCTGTTCTAAATCGTATCAGAATAGGCTATGGACGATGCAACAGCATGCTCTTCCGATGGAATTCGGTTAAGAGCCCTAGTTGTGAGTGTGGGTAAAATGAGGAGACTATAGAACATCTTATAAGTAGTTGTCCCATTTATAAATTTCAAGATGGTTTCGAGGCTATACATACAGTAACAAATGCATTTCTGAAATGGGTGGTTAATTTCGGAATAATTTTATTTATTCTAAATTATCAGTTTCTGTTCTGCTTTTGTCTTTTTTCATTGCTAGTCGTTTTGTGAAGAATCTGTTCATCTGATTCCAAAGACGGATAACACGAAGATGTTCTCTTAGATCACGCTAATATATTTCAAGTTTTCTCTGATATTTAATATTTTAGTAATTTTTTTCACGGGTGAAGTGAGGGTTTTTTCCTCAGCTATGAAGCTTTTTGTTTCAATATGTATTGTATTATTTCAGCTCTCTGTATGAAAAGATTATATGTATATTCTTCTTGAGATACAATCCAGCTCTACACTACTCTCAACTCAAAAAATATTGCCATGGATGTACGTCATGATTGTGATACCTTCGATCACATATGGGATATTTTTATCATAAACTGGGAAAGTTCTGTAAACAAGTGCGGTCATCCGAATTATGATTTTCGGAGATTGCTATACGACCCTGAAAAGAAATGATCCCTGAAGTTACTTTTAAATCTTGAAGACCTAAACGAAATTTCTTCAAATAAAATTTCCAAAATTGTCACAATCTTCATTTCTCAACATAACGTAAAATATAATTTTCGTTGTTGTATATCCGGCGAATGCCGATAACTCAAAGTTATCATGGCGACAATATCAACCCTCCTTGAAAATCTGACCCCCTAGAATAATAATTAGAGAACCGACGTTCAATGTCTTCGAGCTTAACTATGTGGTAATCTCCCATTAGTTCGAAACTGGTCCAATTTGACCCAAAGGCGTTTTCCCCAATTAGGAGAGCCCAAGGACAGCCTGAAGTCCCGATTACTGTACTTACCCTTCTTTGACAAACTCGACAAGATGTCTGCATTAGGGCATTTCAAATCCCACCACGAAATTAATGCAATTTGTTGATCGAACAGCTTATTCTAAAGGTTAAATCTGTTTCTGTTTCGGAAAAGAAACATTTCCTCACAGGAAAGGAGTCGATTCCAACTTGAAAAAACCTTGAAAATTCTTTCAAACTTTTATATTTTTAATTTTTTTGTTTCTCCTTCATTTTTGAATTTATCAATCTTTTCCATTGCGAAACAATGAGAATTGATTCCGTTCCTAAGTTTGTCAAATGATGAGACACTTGAAATATACTGCTCCACAAGAGTTAGGGATATCGTATTCAATCGTTTTGAAAAGTATGTAATCTCCAAGAAAATAGCTGTGAAATCATTTAAAACTCAAATTGAATCGATCTGATAAAATTCAGTATGAGACATTTCGTTTATCTGGTCGCTTTTTTCTGAAGTTTGGTTCTTTGCATATGCTTCATGAATGTTCTTATTCTGAAATGGAGTCAGTTTATCAACGGCTTCAATTTGAAACGAGTTTTCTGAAAGTGCCCAGACGTAAATTAACAAACGCTAAGGTTTATAGGGCTGAATATTCTTCGAAATGATGAAATAGCACAAACAATTTGAATTCAGTTCATTTATTATTGAAAGTGAAAGTACAATTTTCACAATTACTGATGGAAATACCACTGGATTGAGTAGTAGCCGAATTCACAGAAACCTCTGCTGAATTCAACATTTCATGTTGCAACTCGCTACGTTCCATAGTATGCAAAATTTTTTCAGCAAAGTATAGTTTATTTTCCAGAGAATCCTCAACTTAACTTTTAGTCACAATCGAAGACCGCCATCCACAGTGTCGTTTTTGTCCTAATACATCTACACCCTTATTAGCTAAAAATATGGCCGATGTACGTCTAAAAGAATGCCCAGTATAGGCATTTGGTTTTTCTAAATTCAAAAAGGTTGCAATTTTGAATGGCCAACTTTCAATTGTCCGTTTGCCTATTACTTGATTGCTGCATTTTCCGTTTTGATATCTCAAAAATAAATGCGCTCTTTTCTCATTTTGTGAACGCAGACGGAAATATTTTCTATATATTTCCAGGTAATTGATATCATTATCTCGATAAATGACTGCGAATGTTTTCCGAATGTTGGTTTTTGTGTTGAGAAATTTCACGATTAAAAATGATTCCCAATCTTCTATGTCCCTGACGCTCATGTTGTACAACTCTTCTCATCTACACGCCTCTGATATACCTAATATCATTTCCACCTGAAAAGACATAATTAGTTTATGAACACTATTATTTTGATTAAAGCACACCTTAATAGTTAGAAACATATCATGTGGATCTTCTTTCAAAAATTTATTCATTTCTCCTCTTGTAAAAACAACAGATTTTCTGGTTTTGTAACCAAAGATTTTATTTTGAGGAATGCTATAAGCCTTGCAAACTTGGATATGTCAAAACCGTTGTTCAAAAATATTGTGATCTTCAGCATTGAATATTCCGCCCAAAGATTTTTAGGCGATCTCAGCTTTTCTATTCTTCGAACAAAATAGGCCAGTAACACTTTTGCATTGATTTGGCTGCCTTTAGTCTGAATCCATTCCTTGAAAGTACATATTGTATGTACTCTAGTAGCGGATTGTAGATTTCCCAGGAATAATTGAAGAGCAGCCGATTTCACAGGCTGTTTGAATTTCATTATCTTCCGAAGATTCTATATCGCTCATTTTTCAACGCTTGTAAATTCAATTGATTATTGTCACTTTGACAATCAACTAAGTTTTCATCACCAAGACATCGCCTTATATCAAAGATTATAGAGTAAGAAAGATAGGAAACGCCCTTACATCTGTGGTACTAGAATCCGACCACGATGTTTGGCTAGTTTCTTACTTTTGACACCTAGATGGCGCTCAAAACATAATTCAGTACAGAAAACTATTTTAACAGGCGCGAAATTCGAATTATACTTTTCATAAATTTCCATTAAATTGAGTATTCTTTGTCGAGCTTTTAGAGAAACATCCTGATCGACAAAACAAAAGCAGAGCTCTGTTTTTTGATCAGGATGATATTTTCCATCTACACATTGTTTTGAATCAAATGAAATACGCTTCTGGATTCTTTATATTTTCATTTGAAATGATTGTGTTAAATCAACTGCAATACAATAATTATGAAATTGAGAACATTTCTAAAATTTGTTCACATATTAGAGAATTATTATAACAATTTCAAGAACTTATTCATACAGTGAACTCTCGATAAATCAAACATCGATAAGTCAAACAGTTCGTCTGGACCCGATTCATACATATCTTACCCAGTGTATTTTGACCTCAATGAGTCTAGAGGGTCTAGAAGATGAGTCGAACTGCTGGAAGGGCCGTCAAGAGAACCACCACCTCTATAAGTCGTTCTTCTAACCACCATTGCCTCTATGAGTGAAACTTTTTGATCTAATGAATGAGACCGAAGAAAATTCGGTTCGCAAACAAATTATCCAGAATAATATATTTTTACCCCGAAACCTCTATCCATTTGACAACACTAAAAATAAAAAGCAATGAACAAGACAATTACATGATACGAGTTTCAAAACTTACATTTCTATTCTCTTTGGTAATGAAAAGAAAGCACATTCAATATTATTATTTCTGCAACTAATCACCATGCATTTCGAATGTCGGCCAGTTTTTAACACAAAATTTATAACAGAAAAACACACAAGCTAAGATTATGGAGTGAGCTAGGTGCTATTCTTGTAGATTTCGAGTTATTTCAGTGGAAAATACGCGAGAAAATACAATCATCATTCAGCAAAAATATTTATTCAAGTATTTCTTTCAAAAATGACAACAGCCTACTAATAATCTCTATTTAATCTATGCCAAATGGACCCTAATTAAATATTTCAACCATAACCCGATTACTTTTGAAAAACAGATGTCGCTGACATCCCTGTAGTCGCTTCGTTTCCCATCTTTATACTCTATAATCTTTGCCTTATATTATATTCATACACAGCATTGATAAAGCCACGAATAAATGAATTTGTCAGATAATTATTTTGTACATTGAGTAAAAATTGTATCTATCGTGCAAAAAACGCTATAAGTATCTCGAACGTTGAGGACTACCGATCTCAGACAAAAATTGGAGTCTTCGCTGCGCTCACTATTGTGGGCGCCTTTCCCTTACCGTTCTCTATACTTACTATACTATTTCATCACAAAATCTCATTTAAACTTTTTTTTGCAATTCAACTCAATATCCTTGACAGGACAGTTGAGTTACAACATACAGCATCCATTCATCTCATAAAGTCGAATATTTCTGGGATTCTGTTCCCACATAAATTAGCAATAATTCACAGCAATCATGGGAATAACCAGTAGTTTACAATTTCCATAATGATCATTGTAATCATATCTCAAAGCTAGGTACAAGATTACACAAAGCACGGTGTGTATAAAAGCTGTGAACGATTGATGCTAGTAGTGTGCAAAACGTTCATTATTGTAACGAGATATGGAAATAGCTCAGTACACGTTTCAGTGTTTTTCGACGTTTATTTGACGGTTCTATGATAATTGCCGCCATAAAATTTTATATAGTGTGCTCGATCCTTCTTGTGGGCGTAGGAGTCTTTAATATGTGATATAAATTAGGAATATTTATTCAACTAGTACGTGAGCATTTTCTATTACGGCCGAGCAAACCAACTGAGTATATACGAGCCAATTATGTAGGGAAAACTTTTAGCGGGTTCTGCTTGAGGACATAAATTTCAAACCTTGTATTGTATAGAATACAGGCAGGGCACAAGAATGGACGATATAGCTTGCATGATCAAACAGCCATTAGCAGGAAAAAGTCAATATCAATTGGGCAAGGACTCTATGTACCTGTTTGTTTCTTCTCAATGATTAATATTTGTCAATATACCCACTTTTTAAGGGTATCTCTATCTTGTTTATTCTTGTGGATACAGTTTTTAATTTCCTATTATTTTTTATTCTTCTTTCACGCGATAGTGTGTTAAGAAATAGCAAAACAAACAACGATGGCATAGAGTGACAACATTTCTGGAAAGACGAAAAACATGTATGAAGGAGTCCATCAAATAGTATATTATATTATAAGGATTAAAAGTTCATACTTTTTTACGAGTAATATTTGCAGTTGCGAGGCGGAGCGCAAAATTGCGAGTAAAAATAGACACTTTTAGTCCGTATGATATATACTATTTTTTCTCCAACCAAGTCAATTAGTTTTATTCAAAAATCGTTCATAATTTGGTAATAAATTTGAATACCTATTAATTATAACAGCGATAGCAAGTCGGTAGTCATGGATTTCTGGTATTGTTGGTATTTATTGATTGTCAAGTGAACGCCAGTAGACGTACTAGTAGTAGTTTTTACCCTGCTTTCAAAATGAATCTCGAAAACGATGATAATATACCCGAGGATATATTGGAAAGTGCCGAAGCAGTATATCTAAATCTTTTGCCACCCAAATATCGCGAAGTTTATGAACTTCCATGTCAGCGATTGATGGATTGGTGTGAAGAAAAAAATGTGCAAAACTATGCGGAGAGTGTTTTTATGGTGTATTTCTCAAATTTAACGAAGACCGTCAAGCCATCCACTCTTTGGTCACAGTATTCAATTTTGCGATCCACACTGGATATCAAAAATGGTGTGGATATTAGTGAATATTCAAAATTCGAGTATTGTTAAAAAAATGCAAAGTGATGATTTTATACCTAAAAAGTCTAGGGTTTTTACAAAGGAGGAAGTGGATCGGTTCCTGGATATGGCACCTGATGATGTATATTTGATGATAAAGGTTGTTTTAGTATTAGGAATTGGATGTGCTATGAGTTGTGACGAACTAGTTCATTTGAAAATTGATGACATTGAAGATATGGACTCGGTAATGGAAGTAAAAATTTTGCAGACAAAAAACAAGAAACCACGTTTGTTTACCACTATAGGCGATAATTATTTGCGTTTATTTCGAAAAAAAGTTGCACTACGGCCATCAAATATACAGGAACGTTGTTTATTTTTGAAGTATGTTCATGGGAAATGTCAAGGAATGGTTGTTGGTATTCACAAAATTAGTGCCGTGCCGCAAGAAATTGCAAAATTTTTGAAGTTAGAGAATTGGAAGGAGTATATTGGACATTCGCTAAGAAGAACATCTGCTACACTTCTAATTGATGGTGGCGGTGACCTCACTTGTATTGAAAGACATGGAGGTTGGAAATCGAGTACGGTAGCAGAAGGATATATTGAAGAATTTCGTATCAACAAATAGAATACTACCAGAAAAATATTGCAACCTGACAAAGAAGGTACAAGTACCTGTTCAGAAATTTCCTCGAATGTTTCATCAACGGTTACGGAAAATATTTTGAGTTGTTCTAACTTTAATGAAAATCTTTTGAATTATTCGAAAATTTTTAGTGATAATTTCAGTAGTGCTTTTAATTTTGGCAATAATTGTTCCAATTGGACATTCAATATCACTATAAATAACAAATAAATACCTATATATAGTTGCCCAATTAGTTTGTTTTACTAAGTTTGTAAGAGACAATGTTTTTTTCTTCAAATTTAAATTAGAGAGTTCAAATGCAATTACTTTTAACGCTACCTTTAATCCTAGGATTAAAAGTCTTGCTGAGCAACGAGCAAATTTTTGTACAATAAGGAAATTGATGGCTTTTGCACCTGAAAATAGTACAAAAATGTCAACATTTTTTATGGTTGGAGAAAAATATATTTTTGTTTTTCAAATATCAAATACAATTAAATCCATTAACAATCCTTATATGGAAGAATGCCCATCGGCAAAATCCCACCATCCTCCAGCAAAGAGAATGAGAAATTATATCAAGTATAAATTTAATAATAATTGACCACTGTCGACTCTATAGTTACGACAGATTGTTCCCGAAGAATTACTGTGATGATTGCAATTTGGAGATAATTCGAATAGCAGGTCGAGATCTAGAACGTTACATTACTAGAAAGGATTGTGTCAAAACGCAAAATCATCGAACAAAATGTGCCCGAGCACTCAGGTCTGCATCTAGCAGATTATACGTCTGGCTACTGAAATAGTGAGGAGAAATCACACAAGCTGAAACAACGACCTTACTAAGTGGTACTGAAATTGCCAATTCATCTCCTTCAGAAAAGGGATATGTGGAATTTTATTTCGCGATCTACAAAGAATCAGTGGCATGAAAAAAAGTCACCATATTATTGTAGAATTCGAACAATTTATAAAAGAAATTAGTCATAAATTTATCATTGGGACGTCGACAAATTTGAAGATGTCAAGAAGGAATAGACAGGAGTTATAATCTGTAAGAGGAAGCAGCAACTCAACCTGAACGATAAATAACAAAATGACAATTTTTTTCAGAATATTTAGAGAGAACTGACAAAGAAATTACAACACCCAGAAAGAGATGTTCAAATTATAAATTTTCATTGGTAAAAATTCGGAGAAAAAAAATAGTGAAGATATTTTATTTTCATGTAAACATTTTCTGTTACTTGAATATTATAGTCGTTTTTTGCAAATTTTTGAAATTTCACAACAAAACCAGCTGTTCGAGGAGATGGAATGGATTATCTTTTTGCATCAATGCTAAGAACTGTTGGAGAGTGTATGAGTATCGACGGTGGACAAACACATAATTGCCAAATTTAATAAGAAAATTGTAATCCCCGTTTTTCTTCTCGAAATTAATCATTTACTCTTTGTTAAACTATCTGTTTTACCAAAAAAAAAAAATTAATTTGAACAGCTTGTTCTGGGTGTGGCATTTTTTTTGTCAGTTAGTATAGGTACTCTTACTAGAAGATATCACCGAAATGAATGAATTTTCAATGTATAGGCTAAAAGATCTTTTATCATGAGGCTGGAGTTCAAATAGTTTAATAATAGTTTATAATAGTTTAAATGACATTTTGTAATGAAAATTCATATGAATATGATTTCAAGTTGCAGGAAATGAAATTAATTTTAACCTGTAGGTCTGCAGCGTATACAGGGTCGTTGAAAAAAATCGAGTGAAATAACGAAATTTTGTTCCCAGAGAATTCCAGCATTTTACGACTATCAATACAATGTATGGCGTCCAGCTTGACATCTTCTTTGCTTACTACACACGAGGTGTGAGGAATTTGGTTTCGTGGCAGAAGCTCTTTCAGATCATTTGAAGATTCTTAGGTAGGTTGATGATTATCTTCTTTGGAGCATATCCCATGCATGTTTCATGCAATTAAAATCTAGTGAGTGCGGAGGAATTGGTAAATGTGGAATACCAAGCACCTCGCGTGCATTCTCAACTATGGCTGCACGGTGCTGTCTAGCGTTATCGTCTAGAAATTAAAAAGCTTCACCAATAGCAGCGTGAAAATTTGGCGAAACATTGTCAATGACATGCTCTCTATAGTGTAAACCTGTCATATTCTCAGGACAAATGTGTAGATCTGTGCGCCCGTTGAAACATATTCCCGTCCATACCATAACACTACCACGTCGGAATGGATGGACTTCTTGGACGCCTCAGATTGTCCATTTCGGCCATTTCTGGATTCATCAGTGAAAAGGACACCACGCCATTGATCGTCCCATTGATATGTTGAGTTGGCCATTCCAGTCTTTGACTCTTATTATTATCACTTGTTAATGGAACTCCTCTTAATGGACGTCTAGAACCTAGATTCACCTCTCTGGAACGTCATCTGATGGTTTCGATGGAAACTCAGAACCATCTGCATTTTGAAGAGTATTCCGTAGCATTTTACACGTAGAATATAGGCTTTCTTCTAGCTGAAATGAGGATGTAACGATCCTGAGCAAGTGTTGTTTTTCGTAGCTCACTAAGCCTTGGTCTTTATAACACGGAACATGTCTCCATGAACCTATTCCAAAGTCGAGATATCATACTTTGGCTGACTTCGAGCCTTTCCGCTACAACAACTTGAGTTAGGCCACCCTCTAGCATTCCGATAGCCCTATAGGCCTCAGCCTTTGTTAATTTACGTCTTGGCATTTTCAGAAAACTCGTTTGAAATCAAACTCCATTTCAAAATAAGAACGTTCATGAAGCATATGCAAAGAACCAAACTCCAGAAAAAAGGCGACCAGATTGACGAAATGTCTCATACTGATTTTTATTGGATTTATTAAAGTCGTTATTGGGTTTTAAATGATTTTACAGCGATATTCTTGAAGATAAAATACTTTCCGAAACAACAATACAATATCCCTAGTTCTTGTGGAGCAGTATATTTTAAATCTTCTGAGTGGAATAAACTTGCAAGTGGAAACATCTAGTAGTGTCAGTAGTGAAGATATACATTTCCATTCACATACTAAGAATAACTGCGTACATCCTCTATCACTCCATGAAATTTCAGCAGTGACCTTAAATCAGGGCCCTAATGCAAGTTTCCCCGAGTGATGGAAGCACCCAATTCTTTTCGTTATGAATTTTTCTCATCATGTTGTTGGTGAGGATACATTCTGTATTTATTTTCCCTTAGTTGATCCAGTTTTGTTGATTTCTTTTATTTATTTCTGCAGACATTGATTGATTTAACTATGGTGGAAAATGCGTTATTAATGACTCAAAAATGAAAAGCAATAACTTTTTCAGTTCTCCTTTTTCCAGGTACGGTTAATAATCGTGTGATGAATTCCACATCAACGGTAGATCAACTTCTCACCAATTACCCCCACCTCACCCCATCTCGCCTGTCCATCCCTCAGGAACCTCCAACGTCTCCCCTCATAAAAACGGGAATTTTGATTAATTAAAATAAACGACCTGTCTACGAGTTCCCGTAGGTTTTTGTCTTATTGTAATTAAACTCGGTTGGAAAATCTATTTCCTCCCTAATTATCTCGCGAAATGCAATTTATATTAAATATATACTGAATTAGATTATGAAATATGGAATTTCGCGGAGATTGTTCATCAGATTGGCAGCCATGAGACTGTAGATGATACTTAATTCTTGTTTTCTGTCAAAGCGCTTGTGAGGGAGAGAAGTTCCTTGCAGTAGGATATTCGCAGTTCGAAAATGGGGGCGAATTTTCGCAACAGATCAGAGGTTGTTTGAAGATGAAATTTATCATGAAGATGCTACCGACAAACATGAAGAATATGTTTCGAAAATTACAGATACACTTGTAGACACTACACAGGGTGTTTCACATGTCGTTAGCCCTAGCCTAATGGTAAATTCAGGACATCTAGAACTGTCAGAAAAACTGGTTATTTGTTATCATAAGACCATTAGTTTCGGAGATACGGGGTGTTTCCTGAACGTTGGCCTAAATTTGCGATACCTATCTGTCTCGGCAAAAGACAATAAATATTATCATCAAAGGGATAAAAACAGGAACGCATTTCGAAAAACTTACATAAAGCATGAATTCTTCCGGTTTCTATTCTCTTGTGACAAGTGTGCCATGTAGAGTGAAAATTGAATTCTTTAGAACAACTCATGTAGTTTCTCATGGCAATAATGAAATTTCTGTTAGGATTGTAAAAAATATAGATTTTGGGGCTTGAAAGAAAAATCAAGATATATTGAGTTCTGCCCTGAAATCATGGACAATTCATGAACTGTTTGAAAGAGCTTCCTGAAGTGAACAAACCCATAAAATTTGATCGAAATCGGACGTTGCATTTTGGAGTTATAACTATCGCAAATTTAGGCAAATGTTCATGAAACACCTCGTATGATATGTCCGTTTATATTTTTTTCCAATTGTGATTTCGTTTGGTGTCCCAAAATAATACTTTTCTTCCAATTCTTCTTTCTATCTTTCTATTCATCAATGGGAGTAATTACTGGAACCATCCGATCTACACCTATCCAATGGCTACCAGTGCTATCAAATATAGTTCCTCCCCATATTCGAAGATAGTCTGCAACTTGGAATTCTTGGAATAAATTCAATTTATTTCTGGATTCTTTTCCGATACTTTCCTACTTTCCAGGAAATAGAATTCCAAGACTAAAATCCCGTAAACCTATTTGGTCGAATAATTTTCTGAATTCGAACTTCAGCTACAAGGAAATCTGGAAATCCGAATGGGATGCATGTTCTTCATCTAATAAAGATCAAATATCTGATCCATCGAATAAAGTTCCTGGTTTTGACCTTCCCAGGAGAATATGGTTCCTTCTTAATCGAATAAGAACAGGTCGTACCAATAGCATGCTTTTCAAGTCGAATTCAGTTGACAGTCCTAATTTTGAATGTGGTGAATCAGAGGTAACAGTTGAACACCTAATCAATAATTGTTCGATTCATAAATTTCAAGATGGCATTAGAGCCATACACAATGTAATAAATTAATTTTTGCAATGGGTTGAAAATTTCAGATCAATTTGATGAAGTATAAATTGAATTCTCTCGCTGTTCTGTCTTTTTTTATTTTCAGGTTGGAGTTTGTGTTTGGAAATCCTTCCTCTGAAGAGCCGTTCCGATGATTGTGACGTCCTTCAATATAAAATATTCAGATACAACAATTTCTTTAAATTTTTTTTAAGGGAGACATGTTTTTATGGCTGAGGTTTTTTTTTCCCTGGCTTTCTAGTATCGTATGAAACTAGTGATGATAGTATCGTATGATACTATAGTACCATACGAAGAATGTTATGGTACCCCTTTCTTTGTTTACCTCAGCTCGGGTACTTTTTGTTTCAACATTTATTGTAACATTTAACCTTTCCATTTCATGAGAATATATTATATATTCATCAATGTTTCCCTTTGTGACAAAAAAAAATCGTGCCTGATACCGCTTACTCTCACGTTTCCCAAGTTACGATTCAATATGTCGCCCCATTGTAACCTGTTGTGCTGAAAGTAAAACTCCCGCGATCGTTTCGGCTAAACGTTATTCTTCCGAATCAAATTAGGCCGTTAACCGTTACGTCGGAATTCGAAGCGACGAAATTGGCCGCATTAGAGAACGAATGGACAATTACATAAAGTCACATTATGTCACTTGATTCAGTCTTGGCGAAATCCTATATCGTCCGAAACCGTAATTTTCGACGTCATTGGTTTTATGCCCCCCCACGCGACTGGCCCATTCTGCGGGGTTCTTGCACCGGAATTGATGGAATCCATTTCCGCTTTTATGGTTTCCGATATTCGTATATAACGGCGAGAGCGTCATCAATCATTTCTATCACTGAAACACAAAGGATTTCATTGCGTTTTTCTCGTATGCGAGGTCGACGAAAGCGAAACTGGGATGGAGGAAAAAAGTTGCGGTTTTGAGAAATGAATCAATTCGGTGGTCGGAACGTAGCATATATTGAAAAATAAATCATTTTATTATTTCAATGGCTCTCAGAACTATCCCAGTCATCAAATTTGCATAAGGTAAATTTTCTGAAAGATGAAAATACTGCAAAATTTATTTTAGGACACTATATTCTATAACTCATAAACGGAATCATCCATGATTTAACCTTCAAATCGTTAGCGTTGTCAACATATAGCGACATTATCAGGATTCAGGTGAAGAAGTAGGAGAGATATCATTTCGTGGCCTGCAGGAGGAGTTTTTTTTCAAGTAATAAATGTTTCTTCTGTACTCATTTTCGCTACAGGGTGAATCAAAAATGTATTCCGAGCTTTGCAGAGGTGATAGAATATTGAAAATCATGTATAGTTTGATGAATTAACCCATTTTAAGGGAGATATATCCTTCCAAAGATGATCAAATTTGAAAAATGCCGGCAGATTGAAATTCTGTTCGTAAACGTTTGTTGCTGAAATACCTTCCTTCTTTTATTACACTTCTACATTTCTGATATTGTTATAAAGGGTGTTTTGAGAGGGTGAGTTATGATTTTTTGGGACAACTTTGTATTCGTTTTCGTGAAAAAAATAAATTTGATGGAGCAAAAAAAAATTACATGAAAAATATCTAAATACTAAAAATGGAACACTCTTCGGGATATTTGAGTTTTGGAGTCACATGATGTCAGCAGATTCATTCATGGCGTGATTCAACGGTACCGATATTTTAGCATGAACAATTCTGTTCTCAAATCAGAAATAAATAAATCAGTAATGAAAACTGGATATTACAACATGAATCTGTTCAGAAGTTATTAGAAGAAATTTTTTTTTTAGTTTAAGGATATAAACTGCTCCACATGATTTGGGAATATTGCAAAAAATATAGTTTAAATGAGATTTTGTGATGAAAATTCATATAACTATGATTTCAAGTTGCAGAAAATAAAATTAATTTCAGCATGTAGTTCTGCAGCGTGTACAAGTTGGAAATTTTATTCCCACAGAGTTCAATCACTTTAAGACTCTTTCAGATCATTTGAGGATTCTTAGGTCGGTTGATAATTATCTAATCTTCTTTGGAGCATATCCCATGCATGTTATATGCAATTCAAATCTGGTGAGTGCGGAGGTATTGGTAAATGTGGAATACCAACCTCATCGAGCGCATTCTCAATTATGGATGCATGGTGCGGTCTAGCGTTATCATCTAGAAATTGAGAAGATTCACCAATAGCAGCGTTAAAATTTGGCAAATCATTGTCGATGACATGCTCTTCATATAGTATGGCGGTCATATTCCCAGGAAAAATGTGTAGATTTGTGCGCCCGTTGAAACATATCCCGGTCCATACCATAACACTACTCTCTCGGAATGGATGGACTTTTTGGACATAGCGACGATCACGGGGTATGCCAATAGCAGCGTCAAAATTTCGCAAAACATTGTCAATTGGCAAGCTCCCTATACTGTCAAGCGGTTATATTTCCAGGACAAATATGTAAATCTGGGCGCCTCTTAAAACAAATCCCGGCCCATTCCACAACATTACCCTCCGTAATAAATAGAATTCTTGGACATAGCGACGATTACGAGGTATATTCTTCCAGAATCTGTAAATCGTCCATATCTGGATTCATCAGTGAAAAGAAAACCACTCCATTGTTCGTTCCAATAGATATGTTGCCTTGCCCATTTCAGTCTTTGACGCCTATGTTAATGGAACTCCTCTTAATGGACGTTTGGAACCTAGATTCACCTCTCTCAAACGTTGTCTGATGGTTTCGATGAAAACTTGTAGCCCATCTGAATCTTGAAGAGTATTCCGTAGCATTTTACACGTAGATGTAGACTTTCTTCTCGACGAAACGCTGATGAAATGATCCTGACCAAGTGTTGTTTTTCGTCGCCCACGAAGCCTTGGTCTTTCCAAGACGGAACCTGACACCCTGAACTTATTTAAAAGTCGAGATATCACACTTTGGCTGACTTGAAGCCTTTCCGCTACAACAACCTGAGTTAGGCCACCCTGTAGCATTCCGATAGCCTTATTAGCCTCAGCGTTTGTTAATTTTCGTCTTGGTATTTTCAGAAAACTCGTTTCAAATCGAAACCGTTGATAAACTGACTCCATTCCGAAATAAGAACATTCACGAAGCATTTGCAAAAAACCAAACTTCAGAAAAAAGAGGACCAGATTGACGAAATGTCTCATACTAATTTTTATTCGATCGATTCAAGATTTTATCGAGTTTTAAATGATTTTACAGCGATTTTCTCGAAGATTACATACTTTTCAAAACGATCCTAACTCTTGCATTTATTACTAAAGATAATGCTGAGTAACAGAAAAATGTCCAATGATAATTTCAAGCGTGCTGACTATAAACAACGCTATTTTTACTGTTCAATATGAACATGAGAGATCAGAGCGAAAAAATCACATTTGTCTGAGGTTATTTTCACAGTGATTGTATTCGAACCTATGATAGTATTGTAAAAAAGTTCTCAAAACAGAGTAAAACCCCATTTACAGAAATTTCATTCCTAAATGCCGGTTCTCAGATATCCATGAATATCGGAAAAATCTGGCAACAAGCATCACGACAATGTTCGGTTTGGTCAGATTTCAGTATGATGGATTCCGTTTACTTTCTTTCCTATTTGGATCTTTTATTTTATGTTGATTTATTTTTATGCGGATAATTTGTTCTGTTATTGGGCCATTTTGTAATTGTCCTCTACTATGACTTCTAACACGGAGTTTTCTTTTTTTTTTAATTGTAACTTGAACGAAGTCTGTTTATGTGTAAATTTGTTTTGTCAGAGTAAACTTTTCCCGTTATGTCAGTTCCTTTTATGCATTTGTGTGCGCACTCGTATCATGATTCTCCTGAGGTACAAAGATTTCTTCAACCCCAGCGATTTGAAACAAATCTTTTCAAATTCAAATTCGACTGCCCTAAAAACTGCAGGAAATCCAACTTCCTAAAACACATCGAAAAAGTTCGCGTCCGGGTATCCGAACTCCCGCCAGATGTCGCCTCATTTGTTTTTCAATCAGAACGGGCAAACACAGACCGAAGTTTGCCAATAATTCCCAAATAACCCGGGGCATCCAGATCCCTCCCGGCAGGGAGATCCGGAGTATCCCCCCTCGCCTCGGTATCTTCGAGTAACTCTTTATTGGAAAGCATTTAGACTGACGGGCACGTGTGAAGTTAGCTGTTTCCTTCCGCAGATATCACGTATTCGACGATGTCTCAAAACTTTCGGCCGTTTTGGAAGTTTCCTTTATCGGCGCCACCTTGCGGGGGTTGGGGGAAAAAAGGGTTGGGGGACGAACCCGAACCCTTTTCCCCTCGCGTCGGGGTCATTGGGGGGCGTTTGGAGCGCTGAAGAATCGGGAAAGTTGGAGGAAGAATGTTACATGAAATCTGGTGTCGAGACGTGTTGAATCGCGAATTGATGTCTATGGATGGGGGGCTTCTGTTTTTGATGCTTTTGGAGGATGTGCTATGTGTACAGGGTGATTTACGAGGAGTTCATAGGGGGAAATAGAAAATTTTTGTGGGGGGCACAACTTTGGAAAAATTTTTGAGTTCAGTGATTTTTAAATGAATTTTTATTCGTTCTGGGGGCAACCAAGCCCTTCTGCCCCTCCCCCCCTTACTTGCTAAGTGCTTCCGATGAATGAACTTGAGAATTTCTTATTTATAATGAGAAGATCATAGCAGGTCAATGGTTTTATCAATATGTGAGGAGACCGCTCAAGGTGAAGCAGGGATTGAGACTGTCAGTAGTCAGGTTCACTTGATCGTTCAAATATTTCAGAGAAGTTCACTTGGTTTTATTGAGAGAGAAGACTGATTCCATGATTCTCCTTTGCGTTTGAGGATTCTCATTCATCTGAAACTCGAGAACAATAATTAGCAAGTGTTATGAGAAGTGAATAGTTGAGAAATGAGATGAATGCAATAAGATAATGAGGTGCACATGAGAATATAATAAATCACGATTCATTACCACAAATAATGTTCATTTTTGGAGCAACCAATTACTTCCATGTGAGGAGTCTAGAGATATCTGAAAAATCTATGAGAACTGCAAAAATATATCAAAATATATATCTTAGAGGAGTCAAATGCATTAGTTTAATGCAATAGAGATTTTATGAGAATAAGGTGAGAGAGGATTACCAATATTTTTATAGATTTCCATGATCTGAAACGTGGACATATTTTCAAACTTTATAAAAAGCAGGAAAATAACATGGAATATGCAATAATGGAGGATTTTGAGAATTACTCACCCATTGAAAATTGGTTACTCCAAAAAATGAACGAGATGATCAATTATTTAGCAAAGTGACTCTTAGAAAATTCAAATTTTACAAGAGTAGCACAAGAGGAGGTCTTTTCACAGGCGAAGCGGGATACAGAAAAAGGGTAATTAATTGAAACAATTAATGAGCATGAGTTAATCTGTCAGCAGGTTAGCACATAGAAGTAGGTTAATTTGCCGCGAGCTGATCATAGAGCTGCACCTCCGGGAGTAGGCGTGGCGATACGACACGTAACCATAGGCGTAGATGCAGATGAGGTCTGAGGGGACAATGGTCAATTTTTAACACACCCATTTCAGAAATGCATTTGTTACTTTATGTATAGCCTCGAAACCATCTTGAAATTTATAAATGGGACAACTATTTATAAGATGATCTATAGTCACCTCATTTTCCCCACACTCACAACTAGGGCTCTCAACCGAATTCCATTTGAAGAGCATGCTGTTGCATCGTCCATGGCCTGTTCTAATACGATTAAGAACAGGCCATTTTCTCCTGGGAAGGTCAAAACCAGGAACTCTGATGGAAGGATCAGAAATAAGATCTTTATTGAAAAAATTAGATACATTCCATTCAGATTGCCAAATTTATTTGTCGCTTCTATCCATATCAAACAGATAATTTGACCAGAAAGGTTCACGCAACTCCAATCTGGGGACCAAATTATCTGGAATAAAGGTGAGTATGGGAAATGAATTTGGAGAGGAATTGAATTTGTTCCAAAAATTCAAAAGTGTGGCTTTCTGCGAATATGGGGAGGGACAAAAATAAAAAAATTTATTGTCTGACGAAGGAGTCTGATTTAGACTCCAAAACGTTACGCTTAAAAGTTCAAAGTGTTTTCTTTTTGTTCATTGTTAGGCAACAATTTCTTCTCGTAAAGTTTTGGCTCCTGACAAATTAGTGCTCAAATTTTTACGCTGGGGCCTTTATTATATTATTAAAAAATTTTTTCTAATTGTTTCTTGTTTCAGAGACTGGGAGAAAAAACCAAAATTAAGTTTTCAGAAAAATGCAGAGACCGCCCAGGCAATATTTCAATGAATATTTGAGAGGACTGGCAACCAAGGAGTAGGTAGAATTGATAGTACCAGTAATAGTTCTCAAAGAAAAATTTAGTTGGGCATCAATTTTTTTACATGAACACTGTTCAACCAAACAGGGCAGCAATATTCAGCAGCAGAAAAAACCAAAGCTAGCGCTGCTGTACGAAGTGTTGTTGCATCAGCGTCCCATGAGGAACCAGCTAGTTTCTGAAAAATATTGTTTCGAGTTTCAGCTTAAAACGCAGATCATCTGAATGGGCGTTGAAATTTAGGGAAGAATCAAATTTGATTCCCAGGTATCTAGGATTGAAATGATGTTTTAAGGGAGAAGAACCGAAAGTTACAATTTTCTATATTTCTGATGATTATTCGAATGAAAACACGAAACTTCGGTTTTATTTTCCTTCGGGCGAAACATCACTTTGAAAAATACTTTTTCATGATATCCAAATCTGCGGAAAGGGTACTTTCTATTGTTTTAAAATTAGAATGATGAAAAGCCAGAGCAATATCATCAGCATGAATAAATTTTTCCGACGAAGTAGTTGGAAGGTCACACAAATATAAATTGAATAGAAGAGGTGCTTAAACTGAACCTTGTGGAAGACCATTATTCAAATTTTCGAAATTACTACTATTCTAATCGACAAAAACTCGGAACTTTTGTCGGATACTATATTTTCTAATAGTCTAACCATTTTCCACATTTTAAATGATTATAGAGTTTATAAATTAATCCATGGTACTTCATGAGGCGCTGATACAACAACACTGGTTGAACCGAGCTTATGAATAGGAAATTAAGCCCTACAAAATTTTTCTTTGAGGTTTATCATTGCTATTATGTATTATGAAATCTTCACTTTCTCCTTGGTTACCAGTACTCTGAAATATTGTACTCCCCCAAATTCGCAGACAGATAACGACATGGATCATGTATATTTCATATTTTCATTTCAATAATTTTCATGTTGATATATTCTAGAGCAGATTACTTTTTTTTATTTCCACGTATTGTATCTGATTTTTATTACCATTTTCCTTAAGAATTTTTCCGTTTGTTTTAAATCTCCTCGGCTTTTTTAATGTACTTCGAGCATTTGTAGGCATTTCGACAAATATTTTCGCTTGGGTTTCACTGTTCTCTCTTCCCGGAGCTGATTTCCCGATCAGATCACATCTCGCACTTATGGACAAAGTTGCCTCATGAATGTCGGCATGAAGACGTTTTCTGCGTTCCAAACCAATTCCCTGGGACATTCGATATCACGGTCTGCCGACTCTCATCGCAATGTTTATTTTTAATCATTTGTATTCCGAGTGTGCAACTCTATATTTTCTATCTCTCGGATGGCCCGTAAGTAATTAACCGAAAAGGAAAGTATTGGGCAGGTTCGTAATAGTCGGAAGATGAAATTTACCGAAATTATCGCGATGAAAAAAAGCAGTGAAGAAAATTACTTCACAATTGAAAAAAAAATTACGTTTATTTAATAATAACATTCTTGAGTATCAATCAGTGTCCAAGGAATTTGTTTTCTCTTGAGAAAAGAGGAAGAATATGCATGAACTAATGAAATAAATGAGAAAAGAAAGTATCAACAAGAAGAAGAATATATTTTCCTGAAATTGTTTAAGGGTGCCTCTCTTCTCTCACTATTTGGAATAAAAACCAAGAAAAATTTCATTTCAGGGGGAACCTGCATACGTAAAACGTATGCACTGATTTGTCAGAAGCTAAATTCCTCCAAAAAATTGTTGCCTAACAATAAAAAATAAAACTTTCGAAAATTCAAATGTTTCGAAGCCTCTCTCATCAGACAAATTCTAATATTTGTGAAAATCTTCAAAATCATGAAAATTGTTTGATTCTTCAATTGAAATTTGTGAATACAGTGACCATAGATCGATACTAAAATAGTATATTCTGAAACAAGTTGTAGAATGAGCTCCTATTCCAACACGAATGCGAAATTCGAAAACGAGCGACGAAGGAGCGAGTTTTTGAAAGCATGAGTGTTGGAATTACCTTCTGCAACGAGTATTAGACGATATTTTCTCTATTTCAGTAAAGTTTTGTGGAAAACTCTCGAAATTCAAATAAAAAATCAGATTAGTGACTTTTGTATTGTATCTTGGCAGTTGGTGTCACTAAAGAAATTTGACAGATTGCGGAATTTGAATTGATTTGATTCGAAAATTGATTCGATCGGAGGTCAGTACTGACAACCACAAATCGAAAAATATAACTGAAAACAATGCTGTAATGACTTTCATTACAGCACTACTTTTAGTACTGTAATAGAGAAATACTATTATGGTGATAACAATCCAATTTATTCAAAAATTTTCTGAAATATGTTAATTCCTTAAAAAATCAATCCAAATAAGATCCACTCTTACCGAAAAATTGGCAAGATTATATTCATCCAACAAAATATAAGTCGAGTCCTTCATTTTTCTTCAATAATTATCAGGTTCTGTCATAGGAATTTTTATGTTATTCCAATCTATCATGTATTGGAAGACACTTCATCTGCAATTTGAAATCTATATCTCTAGTTTTTTTGTTATTCTCATGTTCACGGTTTCTTATCTCTGAAGGTTTTGATGTTTCTCCTGTATTTGTTTCCACAAAAACGGGAAAATTGTGAACACACATTTTTGGGCTTTGTTTCTCACTCAAAGGTTTAGTTTTTATTGATATAGGTCTTCAATCGCTTTGTGTTTGAAAGCAGTCGTACTGCTTGATTTGAAACCAATTCTTCTCAATTTTTGCGAAAGTCCATGAACATAGGGAATAAAGTTTTTATATCTCCACCGGTGTCAGAAATAACCTCAGGTGACAACCATTTTAGAATGCAGAAGTTTCACATATCAATGATCATTAACGAAGAAAAACGACAGCAAGGGCAAGGTTTCAAATAATCAACTAACATGTATCCTTTTTCCTGAAAACTTAATATGGGTTTTCTCTTCCAGTCTCTGAAACAAGAAACAATTATAAAATTTGTTTTTAATAATATAAGAAAGGCCCCTGCTTAAAAATTTGAGCACTAATTTGTCAGGTTCCAAAACCTGTTGCCTAACAATGAACAAAAAGAAAATGAAAACACTTTGAAATCTTAAGCGTAACGTTTCGGAGTCTAAATCAGACTCCTTCGTCAGACAATAACTAATTTTCATTCAACTTTGTAGAATCGTGACAATTTTATATCCTGTCCAAATTATTAACTTATCAGGTGACTTCATGAAAAGATTAATTTGTAAAATCAATGGGTATATTTTCCACTGTTTCTCACTATATTTCTCCTGGAAAAGAATTGTGTTGTTTAAAGCATCCAATTACCGATTTCAAAAAGGATCATAATTGAATTGAATATCTATATGTCGAATGATTCAGTGAAGTAATATTGAATCGATAATAATAATGCATTTAACGTAATACTGCAATATTGAAAAATGCATATTTTATAACTTTACTCCACGTGGCTTATCGTATTTGTGTAGCGGCTGCAATGTATTTTCAAATGATTATTTTCGAACATATTAAGCGATTTATTCAGTTTTTTGTTGATTCAGATATAAATGGAAATTGAAGTGTCCACCAACTATATTTTTGTTGGATGAAGATAATACGAAATATCTTTCAATTGTTCAGTTGGATAAGATTGTGTTTGTATTAATTTATTGAAAGAAAAAATTATATCAGGAAATTTCAGAATAAAGTAGATCAATGTTTCTGTTTTTGCAAATGTGAGATGACATTTTAAAAAATTTTAAGATTTTGAACGTTATTGAGATATGATTCGTTCAAAAAGTCTCAGTTTTAAGAGTTCGAAGTTTTCCTTATCGTTTATTATTGTTAGGCAACATTAAGCGTAAGAATTTATGAAGGATCATTTCTATTATTTGAAAACTTTTTAATTTCTTCGAAAAACTGAGAAAAGTTTCAGGGGAGGTAAAATCGACTTAAAATTGATTTCAAAGGATGTTTTGACTTGGGAAGTTAAGAATCGTGATTTAAATGACAGTCCAAAAAACACAAAAATACGATAAGAAACATCCTTATTTCAAAAGGATTCAAGTTTTAAACGAGAAAAAAATTTAACAGCGTCAGAGAAAATTTGAGTTGAGGAATTCTAGAAAACTCCTTCATTCTATGTGGCTCCATATTAAATATATTTTCGTGAGAAATTTGAGTGTGTCTTTCTATATTTGTATCTCCCTAGGCAATTTGTTGAAAATTTAGAAGTTGTTAGATTATGTTATGATAGATAGTGGGACAATGTTATTGTGTAATGTATTCTTGATTTTTGAGATTTTCAAAAAAACATATCTTTATGGTTATGAAGAATTTGAATGTATAGTGCATCCAAATATAAAATTTTAAGATAGAAGCTTATAGGTCATTTTTCATCGAAAATTCAACTACGCTTTCAGTTCTTTGATATTTGTTTAACTTAGGAAGGTAGGTACAGTGTGATTTCAAACATAATGAAAAAATTTCGACATTTTATTTAAATGTTTAGGTTAAGGATTACAAGATCTATTATTGTTGTTATTTATTTCTTGTAGTTGAAATTGAATGAATTTGAGTTAAATGTGAATTGATTAGACAATGCATTGAAAATACTTTGAAATATTCTTAAACAAGGGATAATAATAATTTCAATAATTGTTAAATCACTAGAAAAACTGTTTTGTGTTATGTAGTTTTTTTTGAGCCCTTTTTTCCGTCATTTCCCCTATAGATTTTTTTATTATGTTATGTAGTTTTTTCGAATTGAAAGAAGTCTGTTTGTGTCTGAACTCTGCATTTCTTTTTAATCGACTTTATTCGTTTTGTGAACCTTTTATGTATTTATGTATTTGTCATTCTTCGAGAGGCTCTATAACTTAAAAGAATAGGATCCAATCCTTTTAGTTTTCACAGGAACTGCCTGTATATTTAAGTAAGATCAGAATTTCGGAACGCTGATGCCAACAACATAAGTTGTATGACTGCCATGTTCGGTTAATTGGTTCGAATTTTGTGGATTTAGAAGGCCGTATAAGCGAAACGAATAAAACACAAGCGATCAGATAATGAAATTCAAGGTGCCTTACGGTTTACCAAATCTTTTTTTTCTCCGCTTCGTGATTTTTATTATACTTTCGTAGGTATCCGCTTATATTAGCCACGCTGATTTCGGGCTTTGCGTGTTTGGTATTCCACGTCATAAACTTGGTGCTGGGCATGTGACTGTCGCAGGATTACTGATGAGGATGGTGTCTGCATTACGTTAAGGAACCCGAGAAAATTTAATTATCAGTCACCTTTGTTTCATTCGATTTCGAAGGCCCACGTTCCTAAATAGGGGAGATGTACAGGGTGGGCATATTTCGATGTTTTAGCACTACAACTTTTGAACCAAAGGAGATAGACAAAATCTGATACCCCAATCTCGATCTCTTTTTCCGAGAAACTGACAAGAGTAGTATTCATTTTTGGCTACCTTCTTTTGTTTTCGAGTTATAAGCAAAAATTGGAAAAATGGTGAGATCGGAAAAAATTTATATCTCCGCCAATACTGATGATAGAGCTCTGAAATTAAAACATTATACAGGCACTTTTCTACGTAGAATCCAGTGGCATGCTCGCCTTTTTTGCAGCATTTGTAATTACGAAGCTATGACACAAAGTTATGTTTTTTTGAAGAGGAACACTAGATTTCTTTGCCATTTTCTGAAAGCTTAATTTTTTCTGATTTCAAAAATATATAACATCGTATGGTTCGTATCAATAAATCAATATGAGTATAGAAATTGGTCAAGAACCTATATTCATCTGAGTCTCACTACTTTCTATGGTTTCAATTGTCGATAAGCACGAAAAATTTAGTATCGTATAATTACCACAATTTCTTTCTAGTAGTCTTTTCATTTCTATGCTATTGTTATAGGAAGCTACATTTTCTGTGCTCATCAACAGTTGAAACCATAGAAAGTATTGGGACTCACATGAAAATAGGTTTTTGACCAATTTCTATACTCATACTGATACAAACTTTACGATGTTATATATTTTTGAAATCAGAAGAAATCAAGCTTTCAGAAAATGTCACAGAAAAATAGTGTTTCCATTTAAAAAAAACATAACTTTGGATCATAGCTTCGTAATTGAAAATGGTGCAGAAAAGACGAGCATGCTACTAGATTCTACGTGAAAAAGTGCCTGTAGAATGTTTTAATTTCAGAGCTCTATCATCAGTATTAGCGGAGATATAAATTTTTTTCGATATCGCCATTTTTCCAATTTTGCTAATAATTCGAAAACAGAAGAAGGTAGCCAAAAATGAATAAAACTCTTGTTAGTTTCTCCGAAAAGGAGATCGAGAATGGGGTATCAGATTTTGTCTATCTCTTCTGGTTCAAAAGTTGTAGTGCTAAAACATCGAAATATGCCCAACCTATACAGTAGGGGATTCTCGAACAGAAACTGAATTTATAGTCTATCTTTGTTTTCGCCCTCAGATTTTTTTACTCGAAGGCATTCTATTGATGAGAAAGACTTGCTTGAGAACAAACAGATTTCAGATGGGCTAGAATACAATTCGATAAAATATTTTTATTCTTCAATAAATACAATACTACAGTTTCGAGAATTATTCTCGTCTAATTCAGGCTGAAAAAATTTAGATGGTAATATTCCTGAAAATTAATTTGGTTTTTCTCTCCCAGTCTCTGAAACAAGAAAAAATAATAAAATTTTTTTAAATAATAGGAGAAAGGCCCTTGCGTAAAAATTTGAGCACTAATTTGTCAGGGGCCGAAACTTTACAAGTAGAAATTGTTATCTAACAATGAACAAAAAAAAAACACGTCATTCTGAAGCGTAACGTTTCGGAGTCTAAATCAGACTTCTTCGTCAGACACTTTCTAGTTTTCATACCACTTCGTAGAATCGTGACAATATTTTGATTTTTTGCTTGACATTTGTCAATATATGATGAACATAGATCAATATTGATTACCAGTTGATTAGCGTTATTTTATTTCAAAACTCCCTGAAACCAGTTCTTTTTTTAATAAATCCATCCAAATTCGATATGTTCCTACTGAACAATTGGCGAGATTATTTGCCTCATCCAACAAAATATAAGCTGACTCCTTGATTCTTTTTTTATAATAATCAGTTTTCATCATTAAAATTTTTGTGCCATTCCAATCCATCATGTGATTGCCAGTATTGGAACACACATCATCTGCTATCTGCGATCTACCAATATCTCTATTTTTTATGTTATTCCTATGTTCACGTTTTCTAATTTCTAATGGTCTTGCTGTTTCTGCTGCATAAGATTTTTCACAAATACAGGAAATATTGTAAATACAATTTCTTGATTTTTGGTTCTCAAAATTTTGGTGCTCAAATTTTTACGCTGGGGTCTTTCTTCTATTATTTAAAAAAATTTTCTCATTGTTTCTTGTTTCAGAAACTGGGAGAGAAAACCCAAATTAAGTTTTCAGGAATATGCAAAGACCTCCCAGACAATAGATAGATGGTAATATGTTTTACTTAAATTTTCTTCGTCACTTCTCAATTAAAATAGCAGTTATCGAATTTTCTGGTGCAAATCATTTCTGTTATCCGCCTCTTCTTGAAGTCTCGCTCCTTATGTAAAATACTAACTTTTTCTAATTCAAAATCAAAAGTATGGCTTGTAGCACGTCAGCCTAATTTTCTCAGAGATATGAGATTTTCTCTTTATAAGAGATTTGGCTACTGTTTGGCACAACAAAGTACATTATTTGAACATTCAATTTGAATTTGTCGATCTTCAATTTCGCATGTTTAATGATTTGTTTTTGTTTCCCTTGATTTATTGTCATATAATTAGTTTTGGTTTTTTAAATTTCTTTTCGTAGAATGTAATTTTTGTTTTAAAATTTTTTCATTTTCAAGAATTTATTTTATTTTCAAACTAGTTCTGGCGGAAAAGAAACTGAATACTAATTTCCACAGGAAATCATTTGTGTCATTCATTGACGCAAATAAATTCCTAGCGTTCTCTTGGAATAAAATTGTCGTATTCATTTACAACAGATATAAAATCAACAATACCGCGTTTGGAGTGTCACTGATTCGATTCGACACTTCGCGTACCATCATAAGTTGTGCTATACATCCCCACCCAACCAAATCTTTCGGCCCATCCATTTATTCCATATCACTTCCTTCTGAGGTTTTGATTCTGTCACTGTTCCACTAGAATATGGCCCTGTTCGAATTTACTGAAGAAACTGTGATGTTTCCAATTGTGTTTTCCCGATCTGTATGAACATTATAGATTGGGAGAATATTCAGTGTATTCGGAACACACCATATATTTCTCTTCGCAGTTAAATTCATCGAATTGATGACTGTCGGTATTTGTAATGAAATCCTCATAAAGAAGATAAATGACCGAAAAACTCATTTCAACCATACAAACGAACCTGGCCCAATGAGACTCACGTTGATTACAATTCATTAGCATGAATTCTAGGCAATTTCAGTCAATTCAAATTATGGGGAATGAACTATCATGATTCTATTCGGATGGCGTTTCTATTCCTATCTATTTTCATCACAACATTACGTGCATCACGTCTATTTACTCCATTTATGATATCGTTTTGGCAGTTATAGGATTCGGTTATATTTTGTCCTCTTTATTATTTATAGGTGCCTTAAACCTTGATGAACGTTCCAATTCGATAGTTAATTGGATTCTACTGTATTCGTGGACTCGCAAATAGAAATACAAGAACGAATGGGTTGAATAGAAAATCTGTAATGGATATTTCATTAATGCACTAGAATATTATTCGGATAGGCTTTCACAGGGTTTAGAACGCGTAATTGAACTGTGCTGATATTTTCATTTGGTCTTCATAGAAGATTTTATGAATGGTTGATTCATAATTAAGGTTTCTTTTACTGATACCTGGTGGGAGAATTGTTTGGGAATATGAGTATTTTTGTCGAAGTATGTAATTAAAGTTATGAATCATCCAACTTTAGTTCATTCTGAGACAAATGATCTAGAAATTTTATCGAATTATGGTTATTGATGGCTATCTTGTAGATATTACCAAGCTTTTTATGATTCATTTATGAGTTTATTTCTGAAACAGGGATATTAAGTGAATGGTATAAGAGATAGTAAAAAGCTGTCTTTTTGATTTGAGAACAGTGGTGAGAGATTTTAGGAATTACGTTGTTCTGATCTCAGGAATCTTCCGTTGAAATATAATATTTTGAACCGGAGTCAGTTTATCAAAGGGCTTCGATTTGAAACGAGTTTTCTGAAAATGCCAAGACTTAAATTAACAAATGCTGAGGCTAATAGGGCTATCGGATTGCTACAGAGTGGCCTAACTCAGGTTGTTGTAGAGGAAAGGCTCCAAGTCAGCCAAAGTGTGATATCTCGACTTTGAAATAGATTCAGGGAGCCAGGATCCGTGTTGGAAAGACTAAGGCTTTGTGGGCGATGAAAAACGACACCTGTTCAGGATCGTTTCATCACCGTTTCGGCAAGAACAAAGCCTACATCTACGTGTAGAATGATACGGAATACTCTTCAAATTGCAGATGGTGTCCAATTTCAATATTAAAATTTGTTACGTTTTTAACATTTTCAAGTTTATGTTAAAGAGTGATATTTTGAGTACATGTTTGAATATAATGAAATAAAAAGGTTTAAGTCACATGGCGTTTTAACAAATAATTAAGTGTGTATGTTAAGGAATTCATGACCTACTATTAAAAGTACAAACGTAAATAATACTTCTTTTCATTTTTCAAGCTGAAATTTATTAAAGGTTAGGTTGTTATACTTTGATGTAATCAGGCAAAAAAAAAATTTGGCGTTTAAATGTACAGGTTACATTTGAAAAATTCCAAGTTTGTGCTCAATCTCAAAAACAGCGACCTCAAAAAAATTTTCTAACTACGCCACTGACTTCTACGTAAAAATATACAGGGTGTTTCATTGGTATATGAACAAACGGTCACATGAGCTAGAGCTACCCTAGGCGAGTCCAAAAAACCAAGATACAGGGTGGTCCGTGTATTCACCAAAAAATCCAATTGCTAATAACTTTTGAACCAATTGGTATTTTCAGTTGATACTTAAAACGTATCATAACCTTCAACAGGTCGATCAATTCACATTTAAATTCCTGGAAAATTCCGGGTCCGTATTTGAAAAATATGGGACTTCTTCCAAACTGAGATATATTAAAATTTTGTGATTTGATTGAGATATTTGGAAAGAGCAGAAAATTTCCTTTGAGATTCGGTAGATTTCATTGTCGCGCACGTGATTTTGCCCAAAGAGAGCTTCAGGGAAAGATTCAATCGAATATTGGAATTCCACTAAATTCTGAGAAAAATCGTACATTTTTATCAAAATGAATTTTTTTCATCCTACCAATTGCACATTCGTATTTTATAATATTCTGGGAAATTATTTCAATGTATTTTCGGAAGAACATAATTGATTGAGAAAAATTTATTTGAAGTCAACAACGATGAACACTCAACGTGATTTTCAGAATGTCTTCAAAAGTAAGACCGTTTTTCTCAATACACATTCTTTTTCGCTTCAAAATATGTCTGATACTTTCTTGATTATGCCTGGATTTTAACGTAAATATCTCAAATAATTCCAAATCAAATGATCAACAGGATTCAAGTCTGGGTGATCTAGCGAACCAGGAATGCAGTCCACCTCTGCCTATCCACAGATTTAGAAAGTAATGATCTCGAAAATATCTGAACAATACTCTGAAATGGGATGGAGCTCCATTATACTGAAAATGCATTCCTGCAATGTGCGTACCTTCGAGTAATACAGGAAGATGATTTTGAAAGAAATTCAAGTAGAGATCACCCGTAAGCCGTCTTAGTAGGAAGTGCAGTCTAATCAATCGATTTTTATAAACGCATCAACGTACGTTTGTTGAAAATTTGTAATGGAATATCGTAATGACGGACCGCATGCGGATTCTTTTCAGCCCATTCATGCGAATTCCACATATTGAAGATACCAGTTGTCAGAATTTATTTTGTAGAAATTGTCTTAGTCTACTCGAAACCAACCCATGTGGAATACAATACATACAATTAAATTTCTCTGAATCAAACTTTTTTTTTTTTGAAAATCTAATAGAATTTCGAAAAATGCAAATATTTCATAAGTTCGAGATGAAATTTTTCAAATTAGATTGCAATGAAACAGTTTTTCACGGAATTATTGGAATTAAAACATTCAATTGGATCTTTCCCTGAAGCTTTCTTTGAGCAAAATCACGTGTGGGACAATCAAATCTATCAAACCCCATAGAAAATTTTCTGCTTTTTTCAAATATCTCAAACAAATTCAAAATTTTCAATATACAGGGTGTTGAATCTCAACTTGGAAGAAGGCCCAAATTTTTCGAATACGGACCTGAAATTTTTTGATAAATTAAATATAAATCGATCGACCTGTGGCAGTATATCATACGTTCTAGGTATCAACTGAATATACCGGTTGGTTCAAAAGTTATGAGATATTGAAATTTTCGGTCAATACATGGACCAGCTTGTATCTCGGTTACGAAATTGATTAGACCTATCATACAGGGTGACACAGACTCATGGTACACCCCCATTTTCTCCCTTGTTTCTGTAGCTATATTTCTGAAATTTGGAACATTGAATATACTCACTATAGGGCACTATTTGATTTGACATATTTAAGAAAAAAATCCAATTTCCGGTTTTTCCGGAAATGACATCAACTTTGGATTTTCAAATGGGAAACCCGGTATATTATTACATTTTTGAAATCTCCAGAATTTTCTTTATCTAATGATACCTCATAGTTGATATTTCATTCGTCAGAACGCCCATTTTATTTTTCGATCTAGAGAGCCATGAACTACCTAAAATTATTCCAAATAATCGAAATAATGCTACACTTTAGTAATTTCGATTCAAAAAGTATCGTGGTTCAAAATACGTACCGAAACAGTACACCAAAACCTTTTTTCACTCGAAACACGTTTTGTCAAATGGTAGCATAATGGTACTCTGACGTTATTCGAAAGTACCATCGGTGGGATAACCATCCATATCAAGTTTTTTTCTTTATAACCAAACCGAACACGATCATGGAGTTCAGACAAGTTTAAGTATCTTCTCGGTTCAATCACAATAATTTATAAAGGTAGCTATCGAACACAAACAACAATTTTAAGAATTTTTTTTTTGAATATGTCAAAAAGTGCCCTATAGTGAGTATGTTCAATGTTCCAAATTTCATAAAAAAATAGATACAAAAACAAAAGAGAAAATGGGGGTGTACCATAAGTTTGTGTCACACTGTACATCGGTTTTTTGGACTCGACTCGCCTAGGGTAGCTCTAGCTCAGGTCATCGTATGTTCATTTACTAATGAAACACCCTGTAGGTTATGAGCAATTTTCAGTTTTGTCTTATACATTGCCCGAGAAATAATCTTCAAAAGTGCAAATTTTTCGTTTTCTCCCTGTATTTCAGAAACAAAAGAAGTTGGAATGATTCTGTATGTGGATGTAAAAGTTTCATCTCTATCCTCAATGATAGAGTCTCAACCAATTTGGGACACAGTGTACAGGGTGGGTATATTTCGATGTTTTAGCACTACAACTTTTGAACCAGAGGAGATAGACAAAATCTGTTACCCCATTCTCGATCTCTTTTTCGGAGAAAATAACAAGAGTTGTATTCATTTCTGGCTACCTTCTTTTGTTTTCGAGCTATAAGCGAAAATTGGAAAAATGGCGATATCGAAAAAAATTTATATCTCCGTTCATACTGATGATAAAGCTCTGAAATTAAAACATTCTACAGGCACTTTTTCACGTAGAATCCAGTGGCATGCTCGTCTTTTCTGCACCATTTTCAATTACGAAGCTATGATCCAAAGTTATGTTTTTTTAAATGGAAACACTATATTTCTGTTACATTTTCTGAAAGCTTGATTTTTTCTGATTTCGAAAATATATAACATCGAGAAGTTTGTATCAGTATGAGTATAATTGGTCAAAAACCTATTTTCATGTGAGTCTCAATACTTTGTATGGTTTCAACTGTTGATGAGCACAGAAAAATGTAGCTTCCTATAACAAGAGCATAGAAATGAAAAGACTACTAGAAAGAAATTGTGGTAATTATACGATACTAAATTTTTCGTGCTTATCGACAATTGAAAAAATAAAAAGTATTGAGATGAATATAGGTTCTTGACCAATTTCTATACTCATATTGATTTATTGATACGAACCATAAGATGTTATATATTTTTGAAATCAGAAAAAATTGAGCTTTCAGAAAATGGCAAAGAAATCTAGTGTTCCTCTTCAAAAAAACATAACTTTGTGTCATAGCTTCGTAATTAAAAATGCTGCAAAAAAGACGAGCATGCCACTGGATTCTACGTAGAAAAGTGCCTGTATAATGTTTTTATTTCAGAGCTCTATCATCAGTATTGGTGGAGATATACATTTTTTTCGTTATCACCATTTTTCCAGTTTTCGCTTATAACTCGAAAACAAAAGAAGGTAGCCAAAACTGAGTGCTACTCTTGTCAGTTTCTCCGAAAAAGAGATCGAGAATGGGATATCAGATTTTGTCTATCTCCTCTGATTCGAAAGTTGTAGTGCTAAAAACATCGAAATATTGCCACCCTGTACAAGTCAGAGACTCACCCTGTATGACAGCCATGCTGCTTCCCAATTCATACAGGAATTGCGGTCGAAGCCGTTCCTCAAATACGTCATTATTTCCAGAGGATCATCCCTTACCCAAATTCGGCGCTGCAGTAATTACTGTTGCGGTTTCTGCTCATTCAAAAACAAGCTCCTGGTCTCAACCGAGCCCACGCATTTATCCCGTTTAATTGAAAAGCTTACAAGAGACTAAAGCTTAATTATAAGTCGCTGTCTCCCTGCATCTGTTGGAGCCTCTTCGTCTGCATGCGTGCGTGCGCTTTCACGTACGTTGCAAAGGGAACCTGTCGAAATTCTACTCCTTACAACATGCCCATACTGTCCCATTAACAGTTAATTAACAAAGGAACACGGGCGCACACCTCCGTCCCATTTATCTGAACAACGGCGCGAAGGCAGTGTGCGTGAATCGAACTCGTGTAATTTTTATTTATTCGGCTTATCGGTTCTTTTGTGGTTCTGTGCGATGATACTGAGGGTAACCTCGTGGTGAATCGATGATTATTTGTGGACTATAATGATATATGATTTGAAAAACTTTTGAACATGATTGGGCATACATTTTTCACCTATTTTGAAACATGGAGTAATTAAATGTAGAAACGTTTTTCAATAAGTCATGTAGAAATTTCTTCTATGTGTGCCACTTCAAATGTTTAATGAACCACACAGTTGTTATGTTGTCAATTTCATATTTTTTTAAAATTTGTTTCTTTTCTGTCATAACATTCTAACTGACAAAATAATATATTAAGTATAGAGAACGGTAAGGGCATATTAACGATCGAAGACAATAGTTTGGAGGAGGAGAGCAGCGACGACTCCAATTATTGTCTGAGATCGGTGGTTCTTAACGTTCGAGATACTTATAGCGTTTTTTGCACGATAGACATAATTTTTACTCAATGTACAGAAATATAATATAAGGCGTTGTCCTGGTGATGAAAACTTAGTATATTGTCAAAGTGACAATAATCAATTGAACTTACTAGCGTTGAAAAATGAGCGATATAGAATCTTCGGAAGATAATGAAATTCAAACAGCCTGGGAAATCGACTGTTCTTCAGTTATTCCTGAGAAATCTAAAATCCGCTACCAAAGTACATACAATACTTTCAAGTAATGGATTCAGACTAAAGGCAGCCAAATCAATGAAAAAGTGTTACCGGCCTATTTTGTTCGGAGAATAGAAAAGCTGAGCTCACCTGGAAGTCTTTGGGCGTAATATTCAATGCTGAAGAGCACAATATTTTCGAACGACGGTGTTGACATATCGTCGGCAACATCGCAAAACCAAGTAACTGCAAAAACTGAAACTCTCAGGAGGCACTAAAAACTTAATAGTTGTGGATTGATGAATTCGATTGAATACGTTATAATTATAAATCATTGATTTATAATTATATACGTACTCAATTATATAATTATAACGTATTCAATCGAATTCATCAATCCACAACTATAAAGTTTTTAGTGCCTCCTGAAAATTTCAGTTTTTGCAGTTACTTGGTTTTGCGGTGTCGCCGACGATATCCAAGTTTGTAACGCTTATATCATTCCTCAAAAGGAAATCTATTGGTTACAAACGCAAAAAAAACTGCTGTTTTTACAAAAGTAGAAATGCATAATTTCTTAAAAAAAGCACCAGATGATATGTTTTTCATTATTAAGGTGTGCTTTTATTAATATATTAGTGCTTTATAAACTAATTATGTCCTTTCAGGTGGGAATGATATTAGGTATATCAGGGGCGTGTAGAAGAGAAGAGTTGTACAACATGAGCGTCAGCGACATAGAAGTTCGGGAATCATTTTTAATCGTGAAAATTCCCAACACAAAAATCAACATTCAGAGAACATTCACAGTCATCGATCGAGATAATGATATCAATTACCTGGAAATCTATAGAAAATATTTCCGTCTGCGCCCACAAAATGCGAAGTGCGAGCATTTTTTTTTGAGATATCAAAACGGAAAATGCAGTAATCGAGTAATAGGCAAAGGGACAATAGGAAGTTAGCCGTCAAGAATTTCAACCTTTTTGAATTTAGAAAATCCAAATGCCTATACTGGCTACTCTTTTAAATGCACTTCGGCCCCATTTTTAGCTAATAAGGGAGTACTTAGATGTATTAGGACTAAAACGACAAGGTGGATGGCGGTCTTAGACTGTGACTGAAAGTTACGTTGAGGATTCCCTGGAAAATAAACTAGACTTTGCTAAAAAAAATTTGCATACTACTTTGCCCAATGGTAGCATTCACCGAACGTAACAGTTGTGCAACTGTTGCGGAATCGTCCGGTGGCACATACGCTACAAACTCAACACGTTCTGGAGCAGTAGGATTTTTGCCCTACTTTCCTTCGATTTTGGGCATTATCAAACCACGCTTGAGAAAATCTCATAACAGTAGTTGGATTGCTGTTCGTACGGTTAGCGATTTCTGGTAATGGCAACCCCGCATCCCGTAGACCAATAATACGACCTCTATCAAATTCACTTAGCGATAAATTCCGTGTACACGTGCTCTAGACATATTAGTAACAACTAAACTTTGGATCTCCTGGAACAGCGGGTTCGTTGTGATATTTAAAAAATTTGCAAAAAACGACTACAACTGAAAGTTTCTTGGACAGCAAAGAAAACCAACGAGGAAATTCTGAGGATGATAGGAAGAGAAGGTGAATTGCTGCTAACGATAAAACTCGGGAAAACAGCGTATCTGGGACATGTAGTACGCAACGAGAGGTACCATATGCTCCAACTGTTAATTGAAGGAAAATTAGATGGAAAACGGGGGTGGACAGAAAGAGGATGTCGTGGCTTCGAAATATCAAACATTGGACTGGGATAAGGACGACTGGAGAATTAATCCACAGCACTAGAGACAATGTTAAATTGTCAGAAATGATCGTAAACATCCATTAATGGATACCAGCAGTGGCGTAATGTTTCCCAGCCAGGCCCCCCCATGATTATTTCCCCATCCCTATAAAAAAAATTTTTTTTCTTTGTTTTTCGGGAGAACTTTAGCAAAGTTGAAGAACTTGTTACGACCTAAATGGTCGCTTTGAGTTCGATTCTATTTTTCGTGAATCAACATTTCATTGGTTGGATATATGGATAATCAGAAGAACAAAATACAAGTTTCAGTTGAATATATTACCTATTTACATACAGGGTGCGGCACGGAGGATGGATGGTTTTAAAAAAATAATAAAAGCGTGAATTTTTACTCAAAAACACATTTATTGACGGAATCAGATTCTCAAGGAAATAGCATTTGAGACAGTCAAGTGTGGAAAATCACATCAGGCATGTGGTGGCCGAAATCGGTGATGCAGTGCTGGAGGCGCTCTTGGAAGTTCGCGTAGACACTCTCCAACATCGCTCTCTCAACTTGGGCAACTTCCACGCGAATAGCCCTTTTCAATTCGTCCAGAGTTCGGGGCTTGGTCTCGTATACTCTAGCCTTGAGGTGTCCCCATAACGAATTGAAAAGGGCTATTCGCGTGGAAGTTGCCCAAGTTGAGAGAGCGATGTTGGAGAGTGTCTACGCGAACTTCCAAGAGCGCCTCCAGCACTGCATCACCGATTTCGGCCACCACATGCCTGATGTGATTTTCCACACTTGACTGTCTCAAATTCTATTTCCTTGAGAATCTGATTCCGTCAATAAATGTGTTTTTGAGTAAAAATTAACGCTTTTATTATTTTTTTAAAACCATCCATCCTCCGTGCCGCACCCTGTACAATGGCTAAAATTAAATGAGTTTATGATTATTGATAACAATTTATAATCAATACTAGGTAGACTTAACTTCGGGCAGATTACAGATGATCTCCTTTCCTTCGGTACAACTTGAACGCAGACTTTGCTCAATCCTCTAAATTGACGAATGATGATCTGGATTCTTTTCAATCCAAAATTTCCCTTATCGACGAAATAATTGTAGCTTGGACTTACCGATCTTTCCGAGAACACAATTAATTGAATCCGCTTATCATCGATTTATTTCAAGACTAAATACTTCTCAAAATATAAATATAAATTTGCTCTGTAATTCTGTTTTCAAACGACTAGCTCAAATCAAAATGGCTATCAGAGACAAATTTGTCAATTGTTACTCCGGAGAAATAAGATTTCAAAAAGAGCACGATTTCGGTTGTTGTCTAGTTTTATTATTCTTATCGAAATTTTTTTGATCGGGTGTACGTTACGCCACTGCAAAACAGCAGAAGAAGAAGATGCCTTCTATGTTTTACCAGGAAATATTTAAAATTTGTACAGCTTCTTCTGGGTTTTTCAGTTTCCCACTTAGTTTATTTTATGTTTCTTTTCTTTTATGTGTTATTATATTTAGTCTTTTTCACTCTCCGATATTTTTTTTAAGAATATTTTTCATTTTGATGGAAAAATGAAGCCCCGTTTCAGCTCGATATCTCTATTTATTAGAGAGATTTCTTCTTTCGACCAGAGAATATACAACGTTATTGCAAATAATGACCCCAAATAGTCCCTATCGATCGTTCACACCGCTCCAGATCCGCGCCTAATGAAGATCTCCAATCATATCGACGCCGATCTTCTCCGCGATCTTCAGGAATGCCCTCCACGCTGTGGGTCCGAGATGCTCGCTTCGGCTCGCGGGATGATGGAAGAGGTGCATCAGGAAACGGTCGGGGTCAGGGGTCGGCCCCGATCGGGCAAGATGACGTCGCCGCAGGTCCGGTCGGGGCCCACTCCGAGTTAATAAATTAATCCCCCGGAATTAATTTATGTTCTTCTAATAATGAACGCCCGAGAAACAAATACCGGGGAACGGAGGAATGGAAATGAATAAATTATATCGTCACCTTAGAGCAGAACTATTTTATGTCACATTATCAGAATTTTACAGTAGAAGCATTTTTGTTTTTTGAAGAGAGTTCAAGATATTTTCTGTTTTTTTTCTGACTGATTTATTATGAAAAAAATCCAATTTTTAATATGCGTATGTGACGGTTACGGAGTTCCGTTTCATTAAAAAAAAAATGGAGTTAGAATATCAATCTCATTTTGGAAGTATTCTATGTTCCCTTATAATATAACTCCCACAACTTTGATACCAACTTAGACTAGTTCTGCATGATAACATGAATAATACTAGGTGGTTTTTTTATTGTTACAATCTTTATTCAGATCATTAGATACAAAAAATGAAATCAAAAGTTATCAGTGAAATAAAAGACGAAAACAAAAACGAAAAAATTGAGTAATCTCAATCGTCCTCGGAATCTGAAGACACTTTTTTATCAGTATACTTCAAATTCCGGAAAAAACTATGATACTGTGTTAATATTACATTTTTGTCACACAAGTATTGTAAATGTTCAAATTTTTTTTTGTTAACGGTATTGGACCGTCAAACAGTTTTTTTAAGTTTATATCTTCCAAATTGTAACTCCAAACTTTTCTTCCCTTCTTTAGGATACAAATTTTCTCTTCTTCCACATTTTCCAAAGTATATCGATAAAACACAATGTTAGGAAATTCTGGTTTAAATTCCACAATTTTAATCTTATTCCATAGTACATTTTCATTTTTCTCGTTTTTCGTCCAGTTTATTGATGTTTTGTTGGTAAGATCTTTCATATCAAATATGTCCTCTTGACAGAGCTCCACCACTATGTAAGGATTATTTTTCTTACAAGTCCTTACAAGTGTGTACCATTGATCGGGAGTATAAATTGGTACATTTCTCGAAGATCTCTCTATCACTGAATGAACAGAATCTCCTTCATTTTGAGTATGTCCTTTTTCAAGAAATGTGTGTTTTATTTTGATGTTATATTTCTGGACAGCGTAATTATAGAAAGAAAAAAGATATTTGTTTTTGTTTTGTCCAGGACAACTATCCGAATAAAAACTAAATTCTCTAGCTCCCTTTTCCATATTTTCTTTTAAGAAAAGAAGTAAGGAACTGGCAATTTCGGATGAACCACGTTTGCCTATGGATTCGTGCCACATGTAGCAAAAACCTTGTTTAGTTGCTAAATTGAAAATTGTAAAATTAAAAGTAGACAGTTTCAGCTTGTAATATGCTACCCCCACCTCTGTCTTTGGAACTTGCAATACCTGTTGTAGGTCAAAAGTGGCACAAATATAATTTCTATTTCCCTCTGCTTTTTTTTATCTTCAGTTTTAATAGTTCTTGCTAAATCTTTATTTTTTGTGTGAAATTGATAATCTTCTTCAAGAAGTTTTTTTTCTTCTGTGTTGCTATTGTCGTATTTGTGACATATATCACAAAGATCTTTCTTTGGTGCAAAAAAGGAAATGTTGAATTCCGTACTGAAAACGTGACGATACATACTTTCTGTTGCCTTCTTGTGAATATTATTTTCTTGACAATAATCTTCATACATTCTATACATTTTGGAAATATTCAAATTTGGTGGTAGAAAGACGCGACTACTGTTTTTTCTACAATAATGGCTCTCAATTGGTTCAAACATTTCAATGTGCTTTCTTATTGAAATTTTTACGGATTCATCTAATTGGGAATTTTTACAAGCTTTTCCGCGTTGATCGAAAGTAACGACATTTGCCGCGTTCAATTTATTATATGCAGTTCTTATCATTTGAGAACTGACACTTAGAGTATTTTGAAAAAAAGGCTTACAAACTTTGTGTTTTGCTCCGCCAACTTCCAAGTAATAAAAGTAACTAAAATTTCTGCGTTCATCTTGATGTTCTGTTCCATGTTTTGAACGACATCTTGCTTTTATTTTGCATTCCGTATTCCTTACTATAAAGTCTCTCTGGCGATTGATATCTCCTAGATTCCAAAACGATTGGAAAAGTAATTCTCTCTCTGATTCATTTATTTTTTCTGTGCATTTCATGCGGCAATTCTCACAAGAAGGTTTGAGTTTTCTCTCTTTCATCTCCTTTCCCTTCCAGCTTGTATATGCTTTTCCAGAGTTTCTCAGTTTCTTTATCTTATTTCTTCTCCATGTTTCCGGCTTCTTCAAACGTTTCCTAGAGTTTTTTATGGGTGAATTTTCATTGTCAGTAGACAATGACAGAATTGATTCCTTCAGCATCGTTTTCTTACGAATAGGAACTGTGAAATCAGGATCCTGATCATCATCACCAGCGTAAGGATCTGAATCAGATGATGAAAGCATCAAATCGTTCTCTAGAAGATCTTTTGATACTTCAGTTAAATTGACTGTCGAATTGGAAGGACCAGCTTCGGAGGAATCTAGATTTTTTTCCAAGATCGGTAAAAATTTCAAAATGTCGTTTTTGGGGGTAGTTTTTGTTTCTCCATAGAGTAAATATGTGGGTGTTCGTAAGTCAGCGGATTCGTTGACTAACTGCTCGATTTTCGGAAGTCTTGCCCTTGATTCGTCTTCAACCTCTGAAAAGTGATGTAAAATGAATTTCAATGTTGACAGCAATATAATAGAAATATTGAGGATTGATGACGAAATTTGCCAAGTCCAAGAGAATGTGAAGAATACAAGGAGTTCGAAGATTACTATATCACCTATTCACAAGATTTGAAATATAATTCACAAATGACTGTATTCTTATTGAATTGGAAACTTACCTTCCTCTATCCGCAATAAGTTTAAAATTTTTTGGCTTCTCGATAACATCCTTCTAGTTCATACTCGTCACTTCATATATCTCACAGTCTCACACGCTTCCCAATTTGAATAGTCTTTTTCAAATCAGAACTAGTTTATGTCCTTTCAAACACAATACCATGTAGCACGCCAACAAAGCAGAACTATTCTAACTCCAAAGGCGGAATATACTAAATACTCGAAATTGTACATGGACTTCTTCTGCACTGAGCGATTATAATCGTGTCTATACTGGTATATCTTCACGGCGGGATTTCGGGGATTCCCCGGTATAGTGGAGTTATAATACTTCTGCACCAGATGAAATGATTAAAGTCCTCATCGAATATCACAAAAACCCATATTCGTGAATTTTGGAGTTGGAATAGTTCTGATCTAAGGTGACGATATGTGCGATGAATTTCAGGACGCAGTGGCGTGCCGGAGGAGATGGGGGAGCGTCGTATGTGATATGTGTGAAGTTTGGACAGAATTTTTTTATTTTCAAATTTTTTTAAATTTTGTTGAAATGTTCTACATTGCGCAAAAAAATTAACGCACATTCTGAAAATCTTACTTTTAATGAAATTTAACTCTACATAGACTTTATAAATTATTTTTTATGTTCTCTCAGGAAAGTTTCGAAAGAAACAAGACACATTAAATGGAAAAAAAATTAAGGATTTCACCGAATCTCATGTGAAAGAAGAGAAATGAACAATTTTCAAAATACTTAAATGCCGATAAGTGATTCAATACTTGGTATTTCCACTCCTGAGTGATCTTGAAATGTTCTGATCTAATACTTCCCAGATTTCTCCGAGTTGGATTCCTAAGTCATTAATAAGAGTAGCTGGATGATTTTCTGAACTTCTCAGCCTTCTATTGAGGTTTTCCCAAAACTGCTTAATCGGATTGAGATCTGGACTTCTTGGTGGCCATTCCATTCGAGAGACTTCCACCTCTTCAAGGTACTCCTGAACGATGCACGCTCGATGGGGTCTGGCATACAAGAGAATGTCGATCTCAATGGTAGAGGCAGAATCTAGACTCATCTGTGAAGAGAACTCTTTTCCAATCGGCCTCTTTCCAATGGATATGCTCTCTCGCAAAATCCAAACGCGTCCTTCAATGGGCTGGGGTAAGAGCTGGGCCTCTTACCGCGACACGAGCCCTTAAATCATATTCTCTGAGGCCATTTCTTATTGTCTGAGTGCTAATTTGTACCCCATGAGTTTGCTCAATCTGATTTCGAAGGAGGCGAGCGTTTGCAAACTGTCAAGTAATGTTCTTAAATGGCAGTTGTTTGTTACCCGTCGTCTACATTACCAACATTCTGGACACACTTGTATGGAAAACTCTAATCCTTTCTGCAATTCTTGTGTATGTCCACCCTTCTTCTCGCAAAACTACCGCTTGGGCACATTCCTCTTGGGTCAAATTGCCTGTTTCGCAAGAAAAAGAAAATTCTTTGCCTTTACGGAGGCCTTATTGAGAACATTTTTGAAAAATAGATGAATTCGAAATAGTAATCATCGAAATGAATACCATTTTCAATTCCCAGGCTCAGAGATCTTTTATCATGAGGTTGGAGAAATGATATTAGATTTTGTCACTGAGATGAGAGATATACCGGTTTCGGCCTTGTTGGGCCTCATCAGTATCCCGCACATCTCAGGACAAAATCTTCATAAAAAACTTCGAAATTTGAAGCAATTGGTTGTGAAGTAATGAGTAAAATATTACAAGGTACTAAGGTGGTGACATCCAATTGCGTCAAAATGAAGTTTCACATCTCCAATCAAATGCAAAAAAAGAAATGATAAAAGATCTCTGAGCCTGGGAATTGAAAATGGTATTCATTTCGATGATTACTATTTTGAATTCATCTATGTTTCAATGCCTGTTTCGCGTTGCATAGCGATCGAGTGTAGAAAATCAAACGAAAGAAAAACTATTGATCACTAGAATCTATCGAGAACAACTGATTTTAGAATGGAGCCAATACATTCAAAATCTGATAATATCATCTTTTTTATTCCTGCTGGAATAAAAAAACATCTGTATTGAAGAAAAACGTTGAGAGTGAATAACATATGCAAGCATAAGGGTCGGTTTCATAAAACTTTGTTTGTACCATTAAATTAATTGGAGCCACCGCGATTCGTTGAAATTTCAAAACGAGTGATTTGATTGGTTCGAATTCACGTAAGGTTTTTTAATCGCACCGTTAAAGTTTTATGAAACCGACCCTAATTCTGATAAAAATAATTATCATTGAGAACACCTTCAGTTGTAGAATAAATTTGAGATTTCCATAATGTGCGTTAATTTTTTGCACAGTGTATTTCACAAAATGTGTTGTACGCAGCATGGGTTACTTCAACACATTTTGTAAAATATCTTGAGAGCCGTAATGAAATAAAATAACATATGAGAAATTTTTTTTTTTTCGAAAATCAAAAAAGGCTAGGCCGACTCCTCACACGATGTTGCTCCATAAAAAGGAAAACTTGTTGATATTTCTGAAAATCCGACCAGCACCAGTTGGCACAATTTCGGCTTAATCAAATAAAACAATTTCCGTCGAACAAAAAAAAAGTGCTTGGGAATTTTTTGTTGTTGGTAGAATTAGCGGAGTATTCGTGAAAATACAACAGCACAAGTCTGCCTGAATGACACAATATTATGAACATACTATCTTTGGAAAAAGTGCTGAACTCATTTTTTTCTCAATTTCGTAATTTCCCAGAAAATCCGAAGAATTTTCGAAGACGAATATACGGCGCAAGACAACACTAATGTAGCACAATTCATTTGTGAAAAGAAATATACTGGACTTTCCTTTTTTTTTCATTTCGATTTTTCGGGAAATTATACAGTCTTCCAGAAAAATTCGAACGTGACAACTCAGTACATTGTAAAACTCAATTTTTTTCAGTAATTGAAATCTATCCAATTTCTTTTCGGTTTCTGAAATATCTCGAGTATCAGATGGATCTAAGAAAAATTTTTCTCTATTTCAGTATCGTAATGAGTTCATTACAGTACTAAAAGTAGTGCATTCGTGTTGGAATAGGAGCTCATTCTGCAACTTGTTTTAGAATATACTATTACGACACTGAGCAGCAAAACCTAGCACAATTCAACAAAACAAAAACTTTTTCGATAGGTCTAAACGCAGACGATCTCAAGTCATTTGAGTTCATAAGGTCTATACATGATTGTTTCTTGTAGCAAGAAACAGTGTTTATAGATCAAATGTATTCCAATGTCGACAAATGCAATGTGATGACATTTTTCAGTATAAAGTCTCTCTTTCAATATGTTTCATTATAATTGTTAATAATTGAAGATTCATTACTTCGATTCGATAATTCGATTGAATGCGAATAAATTTAAGCCAATGAACCACACATATTACGTATTGCTGTTAATAAAAACACTATTGATATAAATATATTTAGTATTGTATAAAAAGTTATCATTTCAATGTTTCAGTCTGATTTGTGTTATTCAAGCAAGAATAAATCGAATAACAATGTTCGCCCATTCAGCAATCTACACCTCTGACATCTCGAGAAAACATATATCATGCAGAGAGTGAACTCTGTATTCAAACACACACACAAAAGCAGCGGTGTAACACCCAGAGACCCTGGCCGTGAACAGAACTTGAATTAATTAATTCACTGTCAAAACGAAAGAAAGCAATGTAAACGAAAATGATTTGCAAAATGTTCCCTGCCTTTATTTATGGTTTCAAACTAATTATTGTGGAACGACAGGGATGGATCCATGGTTTCAGATCTCCTGCTTCAGAAACACTCCGTTGAAATGCAGAAAGATGACATTTTAAAACTATTTTGGACAAATTTCTGAACGAAACACAAGTAAACATTTTTTTTGTACAACTACAATCAAATGTGACACTTTTAATTACAGATAGTGTTGGAAGTGATTGTTTACGTGGAAGAATCTTAAACATATTGAAACACAGTGTTGAAAACATTTTTAACACATAAATATTAATCGTGAAACCAGAGCAATGACTAACATTAATGCCCTGTGACGTTAGAGAGCTTCACAACACCTTATAAGAATCCTTAGCACCATCAGTACTTGTAGAAACCGGAAGTACAATATTGGATGATGATGAACCAAAATCTGTTGAGGTTGGGAGAATTTTTTCAGCAATGACATTTCCATATGCAATGGAATGATTAACACAGCCCTCGGATACCGTCGTAGACTTCCATCCACCATGTTTTTTCATATCCGTATTATTTGCTCCTGATTCTGCTAGCCATGAAGCGGAGGATCTTCAAAAACAGTGTCCTGTATATTGCTTTGGTTCTGGCAGTTTGAGGAATTCGGCACAGATGGAATTTTCCCAAATGTATTAATACCAACTGGATTGGCAGTGCATTCATTATTGATGTATTTCAGGAAAACGCGACGATGTTTGATGACAGAAGGGTGCAGTGAAAAGTTCTTATGAAAATAGTCTACATACTTCCCAATTATACTGAAAGAACGACTGACTTTCGTTTTTGTATTTGGAAGTTGTATAACCAATGATATATCTTTTATTTCGAAGTTTTTCACTGATAAGTTACACAATTCTTCAAGCCAAATAATCCGAAAATAGTTGCAACCTTAACCATCAAGTATTTCTCATCTGGTGAGTCTTTCATAAACTTTTCAACTTGTTCACGAGTGAGAATTTTCGATTTTTTGGGACGATATCCTTCATTTTCCCGTTGTAAATATGATATTACCTCAAAATATTTACTAACATCCCCACCATTCTCAATAAGGGCGCTTGACTTTATCATTGAAAATTTGCTCCACAAAGTTGATGAACTCCATATTTTTTATTTTTCTTCTGAGTATACCAGGAAAACAGATTCACTGAAGATCCCTTCTACATTTTTTAATTTATACCAGGCCAGGAAATTGTTGTATGCAATATCGTACTGTTGAACAGATTTTATAGGTAGGAGTTCCAGATTTGCTCTTCTTGCAGACTCTTCAATATCTAGAGGAACAACCAAATCGTCACTCTTATGAATAATTCGACTCTCGACAAACATAAAGCAGTTAGAAACCCAAGAAGTAAGTTGGACAGGAACGAAATTCAAATGACGGCGTCTTTCCTCATTTGTTAGTAATCATAAAGTTGGCAACGTTTGCCATTCACAACAACGTTTTGATTATTTTAATATTAAAATGCATTTTGAAGTTCACTGTCATTGCAAATTCTCCCATTTCAATATCAAAATAGGGCAGTTGTACAAAAAACATTGTATGGTATTTGTGTTAAAAGTGATTTTATTTTGATCGTGAAATTGTTAAATTTTTTTTTGTTTTTTTCTAAAGAAACACAAACAAACAATTTATTAATGTCAATTTACTGCACACTACAAAAATCAAAACAAAACAAAGAGTGATTCGAAATCGTCACCTGAACTTTCGTTCGGGTGTGATCGAACTTCCCAGGTACAAATCTCTGGTGCAAAAAATGAAGAGAAAAAAAAAACAAAAAGTAAGATTAACGCTAAAATAAATTTAACCAATTTATGTGGAAAACAAAAAAAAAACTCAATCAAGACACCGAAAGAGCTCCGCTCAAAATAAAACGTCTTTGTTAACACTCATATCATTGATAACTATTTATTAATGTTAGGAAAGATTCATCTCATAGCTTTTCATATCGAATATACTTAATCCTCATTTTTCTCGAGTCCGTCCCTGCCCACCTGATTAAAAATTACGACCCGAGGAGTATATGTAATTGTATTTGAAGTCGATTAACTTCATCTGCATATTACAATTTCTTTAATTGATTTAATTCTGACGGCATCTCAAGAGTTTGGGAGGTATATCGTTCTGGGAACAGGGCAGACTGTGTTACTTTTTAATTGGGCGTATTATTGCTGCTGTCGTCACGACTCTTTAAGGAGCCTGCAAAGAGGTAATGCTCGTTGGTGGCTCGGGTTTTAATGCCTGGTCGAATGTTGGTTCATTAAATCGCATAATGTGAGTTCAAAGGCACTTGTACAACTAGTCAGAAAAAAATGGGAAATTAATTTTAATGAACTAGAGATTTCGTTACATAATAGCAGATACAAATTGTATTTGAATACAAAGTGTTTATTTTATGAATTACTATCATACACTGCGCAAAAAATTAACGCACATTATGAAAATCTCAAAGTTATTCTACAACTGAAGGTGTTCTCAATGATAATTATTTTTATCAGAATTATGCATGCATATGTTATCCACTTTCAACGTTTTCTTCAATACAGATGGTTTTTCCCAGCAGTAATAAAAAAATATGATATTATCAGATTTTGAATGTATCGGCTCCATTCTAAAATCAGTTGTTCTCGATCAATTCTAGTGATCAACAGTTTTTCTATCGTTTGATTTTCTACACTCGATCGCTATGCAACGCGAAACACGCAATTTGACCCAAGAGGAATGTGCCCAAGCGGTAGAATTGCAGAAAGGTTTGGAGTTTCCCATACAAGTGTGTCCAGAATGTTGCAACGATTCAGGGAGACAGAGACAGGTATGAATGTCCGAAGACCAGGACAGGGTAGACCACAGGTAATAACTACCATTCAAGAACGTTACTTAAGAGTTTCTTCGTTGAGACAACGGTTTGCAACCGATCGCCTCCTTCAAAATCAGCTTGAGCAAACTCATGGGGTGTAAATTAGCACTCAGACAAGAAGAAATCGCCTCAGAGAATATGAGTTAAGGCCTCGTGTCGCGGCAAGAGGCCCAGCTCTTACCCCAGTCCATCGAAGGGCGCGTTTGGACATTGCGAGAGAGCATATCCATTCGGAAGAGGCCGATTGGGAAAGAGTTCTCTTCACAGATGAGTCTAGATTCTGCCTCGATCATTGTGATCGAAGTTCGATTGTATACATATGTCCACATGAAAGATATGCTCAGTGCAATTTCCTGAATACTACTGGTTTCGGGGGAGGATCGATTATGGTATGGGGTGGAATATCTTTGACTGCTCGCACAGACCTAGTGGTCGTTGATAATAGAGCTATGAATGCTGATAAGTATATAAGGAACATTCTTGAAGAGCATGTAGTGCCATTTGCCCAATACATTGGTGAAAATTTCATTTTTATGGACGATAATGCTAGACCCCATCGTGCGTGCATCGTTCAGGAAGTTGAAGTCTCTCAAATGGAATGGCTAGCAAGAAGTTCAGATCTCAATCCGATTGAGCAGGTTTGGGACAACCTCAATAGAAGGCTGAGAAGTTCAGAAAATCATCTAGCTACTCTTAATAACTTAGGAATCCAACTCGGAGAAAGGACTAGATCAGAACATTTCAAGATCACTCATTTTGAGTATGAACCGTTGTTGCCGCGCTGTAATTAACGCAAGGGGTGGAAATATCAAGTACTAAATCACTTATCAGCATTTCAGTATTTTGAAAATTGTTCATTTTTCTTCTTTCGCTTAAGATTCGGTGAAATCCTGACTTTTTCTTTCATTCAATGTGTCTCTTTTCGTTCAAAACCTTCCCGAGAGAACATAAAAAATAAGTTATAAAGTCAATGTAGAGTTAACTTTCATTAAAATTGAGATTTTCAGAATGTGCGTTAATTTTTTTTCGCATTGTATTATTCGATTGAAAAAATATTACCGAGAACGTTAGAAATGAATGAAAATTTATTTGGAACCATGGTACAATGTATGAACACTCAGAAATAGACTCAAGTACGTCGATGCAGCGAGCCTTCTGGGTTGCCAGACCTCGAAAAGGCTTGGAATCACCTACAAAAAGCATTGGAATACAGGGTTATTTACAAATATGGCTCTATAGAATATTTTTAGGAAAGACGCAAGATTCAGGAGTGAAATTCTAAAGGTGAGCTTCATGTAAGAAGACGACTTCTCGTATATTTTTTGAAGGTTCTCCATTCTGAGTCTTTTTCATTCCAAAAGTTTGAATTTTCCCGAGAAATTTCTCTTTGAATGGGGACATACGAAAAGAAAATCTCAAAATTGAACTCTGTTGAAATACAGACAACTTCGAGATTTTTTCATTAAAAAATCTCATTATTGAGAATCTCCGAGAAGAAAGGGTGATGCTTCTTTTCTGATAGCCTTCAGAATATGATACAGGAGGTCACATATTCTTTGTCAATGTTAGAAGTGACGAAACATAAAAAAAAACCGTTTTTTTCAAATTGGAACCCCATTTTTTCGAATCATCTCAGAAATATTCGTCAAAAGATAATAGGAGCATACGTCCAAGACTTTTATCCCAAAATGAATATTTTTCGAGATATTAAGGGAAAACTATTTTGTCTTCAATTTTCAATCTCATTCCGAATGTGTTTTTTCATTGGAAAATAATAAGTGGTCAATTGAAATTTCTGGAAATCTCTGTTATCGAGGAAATATTTTCTTATAGTTCAGATGAGTTCAGTTTTTCTTTATTTTTGAAGCTTAGGATAATTTCCGCAAGTTCTTAATTCTGGAGAATTACTTTTTTGTCATGGTAGGGAAATTGGAATTTTCAGTAATGTCGTTGTTAAATGTTCTGTTAATTAATCTTTCAAAAGTATTAAAAAATGATTACAAATAATTTTTTTCTGAATTCCTGAGAATTTTTTACGTTGACTTCACTAATTCTCACATTCAGAACTTTAAACCAATTGTTGCTCTAGCCTTACAGATGATAATTCATGATTAACTCGTCTGAACCATAGAAAATATTTTTTCGATAAGAGAGATTTCCAAAAATTTCACTTGACCGCTAATTATTTTCCAGTAGGAAAACACATTCGGAATGAGATTGAAAATTGAAGTCAAAATCGTTTTTTCCTGAATATCTAGAAAAATATTCATTTTGCGACGTATGCTGTTATTATTTTTTGACGAAGATTTCGAAAATTCTTCGAAAAAATGGGGTTCCAATTTGAAAAAAAAAACGATTTTGGATGTTTCGTCACTTTTAACTTTGACAAAGAATTTGTGACCTCCTGTATCATATTCTGAAAATCACGCTATCGGAAAAGAAGCATGAGCCTTTCTTCTCGGAGATTCTCAAAAATAAGAATTTTCAATGAAAAAACCTCAGAGTTCAATTTTGAGATTTTTTTTCGTATTTTCTCATTTAAATAGAATTTTCTCGGGAAAATTCAAACTTTTGGAATAAAAACACGCAGAATTTAATGGAGAATCTATTCATGCAATAAAAAATGGGTCTGTCCATTTGAAAAACGAAAGTTGATGTCACTTCAAAAAATATACGAGAAGTCTTCTTTTTACTTGAAGCTCACCAATCCTGAATCTTGTGTCTTTCCTGAAAATATTCTGTATACCCTGTATACCTGTTGAAGTATTCTAATCATCGCCTTAGGTATATTTGTCATTCTCTCCTACAATTTAAACCTCGATCAGTACTTGAATATAATTCAGTATTTTTACTATGTTATTTCCTTATCGTGTACAGAATGTTCTAGATAATCCAGACAAGAACTCAATGTCTAAATGAATTCAAAATAGCCGAGTGAAAAACATTCATAGTTCAATTTATAACTGCTAATCTGGCGGATCAAGCAACTGTCGTCTGAAACAGATTCCAATTACTCGACAGCGAAATGACATTCTGAAAATAGTCGAGTGTCAGAAGTCGGCGATGAATTAAAAGTGATGAAGAAGTTATAGCGAACGTTCTTGGAGAACGAGCTATTTCTGAATTCTGAAACTCACTTCCAACTTTTCATTTACATAATAATAATTTATATACACTTCGCGCATCAACTGAAGAAACAGAAATATTTTCGAAATTTTCAACAGTCTGTATCTCAGTCAAAAATGGTCGTATAGGTAATAAAAAAACTAACTTTTGAAGCTTGAAAACTCTAGTTTCTAAATTTATTCGTAAACCATTTTACGGAGTATCGGTAGCTATGCAATCATCGGATGAAGCACACAAAAAAATGTTAAAAAATTTTCGAATTTTGTTTTTTTTCTGTATACGCATGAAAACTTTTTTTCAGCTGGACCGATGCAAGGTTCGTATAGCCTGTTTATTCAGCTCTAATTTGCTTTTTATGACTCTCCGATATTACCATTTGTGTTCGAGATATCCAATTTTGAATGCGAATAGATCCTTTGTCACTCAACTGCAGATATCTTAGGAACTACTGATGGCCTAGCGAATCGAATTTTCTACAGATAATTTCCTACAAAAATCTGTTATGCTCTATTCAGAAAATTTATTTTTCACCTGTTATGTTATTTATTTTTCACCTGTTATTGCAAATGTCATTTTGCAATTTTTTTGGTTAATGTACAGGGTGTTCATATTTCGATGTTTTAGCACTACAACTTTTGAACCAGATGAGATAGACGAAATCTGATACCCCATTGTCGATCTCTATTTCGGAGAAACTAACAAGAATTTTATTCATTTTTGGCTACCTTCTTTTGTTTTCGAGTTATAAGCGAAAATTGGAAAAATGGCAATATCGAAAAAAATTTATATCTCCGCTAATACCGATGATAAAGCTCTGAAATTAAAACATTTCTTTTTTACGTAGAATCCAGTGGCATGCTCGTCTTCTCTGCACTATTTTCAATTATGAAGCTATGATCCAAAGTTATGTTTTTTTAAATAAAAACACTATATTTCTGTGATATTTTCTGAAAGCTTAATTTTTTCTGATTTCAAAAATATATAACATCGTGAAGTTTGTATCCATATGAGTATAGAAATTGGCCAAAAACCTATTTCCATGTGAGTCCCAATACTTTCTATGGTTTCAACTGTTGATGAGCACAGAAAAATGTAGCTTCCAATGACATGAGCATAGAAAGTAATTGGGGTGATTATACGATACTAAATTTTTCGTGATTATCGACAAATGAAACCATAGAAAGTATTGGGACTCAAATGAATATAGGTGCTTGTCCAATTTCTATACTCATATTGATTTATTGATACGAACCATACGATGTTATATATTTTTGAAATAAGAAAAAATTAAGCTTTCAGAAAATGGCAAAGAAATCTAGTGTTCCCCTTCAAAAAAACATAACTTTGGGTCATAGCTTCGTAATTAAAAATCCTGCAAAAAGGCGAGCATGCCACTGGATTTTACGTAGAAAAGTTCCTGTATAATGTTTTAATTTCAGAGCATCAGTATTGGCGGAGATATTAATTTTTTCCGATATCACCATTTTTCCAATTTTCGCTTATAACTCGAAAAAAAAAGAAGGTAGCCAAAATCAATACTTCTCTTGTTCATTTCTCCGAAAAAGAGATCGAGAATGGGGTATCAAATTTTGTCTCCTCTGGTTCAAAAGTTCTAGTGCTAAAACATCGAAATATGCCCACCCTGTACCGTATCATCGTCAATATTGGGAGGAAAGCTTGGGTTATAACAAAATTACAGCCTGATGTTCCCCAAAGTCCCCCCTAAATCGGTAGATCGATCAGTTCAGCGTTTTTTTGGACCGATTGATTGAAATTTTGAAAAAATTAAGGGAACAAGGTTTTTGATCATTAAACTTGACCAAATCTTTTTAAATCGGTTTTTTTACGTCGAAAGTAAAATAATAATAATAATAATAATAATACGGGAGGAAAACGAAAAAATTCTGTCGCTCAGAATTTCACTCAACGAGTACCTTGGGCAGCTTAATGGTATCAACTTTAATTTTATTCAACGAATTTTTTTGAGGAAAATGAAGATTTGAATGTGTCCATAGCTCCAGTGAGGGGATGTCAGAACTTTTTTCACATTAAAAAAAATTTTTAAAGTTTTGAAAATTCAAGCCTACACTTACCTCCCTTTCTTCTTCAGTTTTTTCTCGATATTTTGGAAAGTATTTTGACGAATGCAACGATTTGAGTACGAATGTATTCAGAATAGCATACTCTATCAAATTCGAAAAAAAAAAACTTAAAAAGTTTTCTTTTCCCTTCCTGTATGACTGAAAGTGGTTAGGCTCCAAGAATATTTTAGATCGGTAGATAATGTCAAACAATAATATAATCCCAATTTTCAGATTTCGAATAGGTCCAGTTCTCCAGAAACGCCTAATAGGCCGTCGAACTTGGTACACCCTGTACATATTTTCTCATATTACCGTTGAACAAAATTTCTTATAATTCAACTTCTCTCGAGCTAACCCTAGTTCCTTCACTTGAATATTGTTCTCCACTTTTCCCGAACAAGGAATGTGTTCGTTTTTCTGCGAAGAAAAATGATATCAGAAATTCGAAAGAATCTAGGTGAACCTCGATATACAGAGTGAGTAATGATGGCTATTCGATTCCTGCAGGTCCCCCGAGGGGCCTAGGAATCCCGTGGTGACTAAATGTCCCTACAACATCTTAAAAACGCGTTACAGAATGATAACCTATGGTCGGTATCGTGGAAGTGACGGGTGCCCATAGTGGGATATGAAATAAAAAAAATAGATTCTCAGGTCGGTAACACCAACTGCGTGAAATATTCATTGTCAGAGTTAATGCTATTTTTAATCCTTGCTTCGCAGGAGGAATGAGATTAAGAAGGTATTTTTATTGCAATGAAATTTGACTTTTTGTTTCATGCTGATAAAAATGAAATCTGGAAGTACTTTATCAGCCAGGGTATATTTCCGGGCTACTATAAGAATCATGTTTTCCTTTTTCATTTGAATCAAAGGTGAATTGTTATGTTTATTTCTGTGCTCCAAACATACGAAGTTCAAAAATGTAGATAATAGTCCATCAATTTGACAATCTCAACTGAGACAAATCCATCTTGTAAATCCAGCAATTTGGTACAATTGGGTTTGGGTGGAACGTAATTCTGCTTCTGTCTGAGGCATTATTATGGATACTGAAACTCAAACAACTATTCTTGATATTGTAGAGTCGTTGAATTTCATCAAATCGGCTACAGCCAATAAATGTCCTGCTGATGCGTAGAATCGCAGGCACGTAAGGAGTAGATTCATGCAATCATGTAGGCTTAAACTCGCTTCTTTGAGGTTTGACCTCATCCTACATAAGATATAATAAGATATGTACTTACATTTCAATTAGCAATTCTGAATCATCCACAATTAATCTCAGAAGTTGCAGAGTAGTTTTTTTGGTCAACCGAAATCGCCGAAAAAATGCGAATTTGTCCATATCATGCTAGTGATCGGCCCTATTAAATTCTAGACTTCTAGAATTATTTCTAATATGTCGAAAAACACGTCAAAACTGAAGTTCGTATTTGACGTTATGAATATTTGAGACGGGCCAAAATCTTGCTTAAGCCATGAATATTCGCGGCTCAAAATAGTCATAACTTAAGAGGCACTTGAACTGCGGTGCAAGATAAACGACGTCTCAAACCTAACTTCAAATCTAAGTTGCACTTAAGTCAGACTATTTGACGGTGCGAGTGGGCATAAGAGGAGCTTCATTAACAAGACTGGAATGGGCAAGGCAACATATCAATTGGAACGATCAATGGCGTAGTGTCCTTTTCACTGATGAATACAGATATGAACGATTTTCAGATTCTCGAAGAATAAGGGTATGGACAATCCCACGCATTCCGAGGGGGTAGTGTTATAGTATGGGCCGGGATATGCTTCCACGGGCGCACATATCTCCACATTTGTCCTGGAAATATGACTGCTTTGCACTATAGGCAGCATGTCATTAACAATGTTTTGACAAATTTTCACGCTGCCATTGGTTAAACTTTTGAATTTCTAGACGATAATGCTAGACCGCACCGTGCAGCCATAGTTGATAGTTGAGAATGCGCGCGAGGAGCTTGGTATTCCTTATTTAAGAATACCCCAGCACTTACCAGATTTGAATTGCATAGAATATGTATGGGATATGCTCCAAAGAAAATTAGATAATCATCAACCTACTCCAGAATCCTAAAAGGATCTGAGAGAGCTTCTGTCCCTGTGGAACCAAATTCCTCAAGAAATGTTCAACAATCTCGTGTGTAGTATGCAAAGAAGATGTCAAACTTTTATTGATGCAAATAGAGGCCACACATTGTATTGATAGTCTTGAAATGCTTGAATTCTCTGGGAGTAATATTTCGTTATTTAACTCGATTTTTCTTAACCACCTTTTATACGTTGTGGACCTACAGGCTAAAATTAATTTTATTTCCTTCAACTTGAAATTAAATTAACATGAATTTTCATCACAAAATCTCCGTGCTAAAAAACGCCAACAGACATGTATGAAAGAAATTTACAAAATTGGAGAGATATTTTTTAACATGTGAAATTCATTATAAAATAGGTTTCATTTTATTATCACCTCGGTGAAGGTCGATGTAGGTTCGGATCTTCTACAGCTGGTAGAATAACTTGCTTTGAATGTAGCAGGTGATAATTCAGATGAATTTTGATTTTTACTATTTAGTTTCACCGGTGTTTAGTGAAGAATGATTGTGAGCAGTACTTCTGCTCAGGGCCGTCTTTAACCTCTTGGAGGCCCTGGGCACATTAGGATAATGGGGCCCCTTCCCACAATACCACATACAAAATACAAATACAGGGGAATTCCCTACCGCCGAGTAGGTTTATTCACGACACACATAGCCACGGTATGTAAATGCCGTGATGTAATTTAATTATCAAATCGAGAGAATTTTGCCGATTTACGGAATTTCGATACTCGAAAGGGGAAAGGGATTTTTTAGCCTGGAATCCCCTGAAATTTCTTGTGGTGGCGTGGCGTAAATTCGGCCTCCCCTCTATAGATCTATTATTCATGATAAGATTTCTCTGAAGTTTTTCAAAGGGAAATTATGACAAAAATGTTATGAAAATAATTTATTTATTGAATAATAAAAATTTCTAAACAAAATAATGTAAATTCTGATATAAAAGTAACTAGAAACTTAACCATTTCTAATTGTATACCTTTTTTTTCATATTCTGTATACCTTTTTTAAAATTTCCGAAAAAATTTTTTTTTTCTTTCTATATTATCGAGATAAATAGATTATATTAATTCGAGGTCGTAGATTATGAATATGTTATTACAATTTCGATACTACCAATATTTTGGAAAATATTCGAAAAATTCTAAAAATTTTTAGAAAAATCGGCCAACTTTGAACAGCAGATATAAAAAAAGTATGGATGCTATAGTTTTAGTCTTTCCTCCATATTATAGTACGTTTCTCTGAAAATAAAATAGTGTATTTATCCTTTCTCTACGAGGGATATTTTGGATTTCGTAAATTATTCCGCGAAGGCCCTTTTTTCGGAAAATTCAAATCGTTATAATTTCTACAAAAATCGTTTTATAAAAAAAGTAATTGCATATTCATAATCTACGCCCTCGAATTAACTAATAACATGAATTTGGTCGATAAATTCGAAAATCGAATTTTTGGCAATTTTTCCATACATATGTATGGAAAAATTTGCGATTTTTGGCCAAAATTTTTTTTTTTAATTGATCGACCAAATTGAGATTATAAACTAATTCGTGGGCGTAGATCAAGAATATGCTATTCGTTTTTTTTTTTTTAATTTTTTGTAGAAATTAAAACGATTTGAATTTTCCGAAAAATAGACCTTTGCGGAAAACGTAACGAAATCTGAAATATCCTTAATAGAAAAAAGGTGAATACACCATTTTATTTTCAAAGAAACGTACTATAATATGGGGAAAAGACCAGAACTATAGCATCCATACTTTTCTTATATCTGCTCTTCAAAGTTTACCGATTTTCCAGAAAAATTTTGGAATTTTTGTAATATTTTCCAAAATATTGGAGGTATCGAAATTCCAATTACATATCGGTAATCTACGACCTCGAATTAATATAATCTATTCACTTCATCAATATAGAATGAAAAAAATTTTTTTCGGAATAATTTTTATATTCGGTATACCTTTTTTTAAATTTTCGAAAAAAAATTTTTTTTCTTTCTATACTAACGAGATGAATAGATTATATTAATCCGAGGTCGCAGATTACGAATATGCAATTACAATTTCGATACCTCCAATATTTTGGAAAATATGAAAAAAATTGTAATTCAGAAACCGTCAGTTGATATTCAGGCATCACTTGTATTTCAGATTAGTCAATTGTATTTCAGAAAACATCAAATGTTATTCAGATTTGTCAATTGAATTTCAGAAAATATCGAATGAAATTCAATGAGTGATCCGAAATACATTCGATGTTTTCTGGAATTTAATTGACTAATCTGAAATTCAATTGACGCATTCTGAAATTGAAGTGACTAATCTGAAATACACTTGACGGTTTCTGAATTACACTTGGAAATGGTAAGAATTTGAAAAAAAATTTTATAACAAAATTGCATTCACGTTTTTTAATTTTTCTGTGCAAACATATCCATCAACTTGTCGATAACCAAGCTTCTAGCCACTTTTGTCCAAAGTTAAGTAAGCTCAAAAGAATGATAGACGTGTTTGCGACACATTTAAGGAGAGTCCCGAAAAGCTTGACGGTTTATTAAAAAACCCTTGAAAACAGGGTAGCACATGAAGTAATTGAGTGATAATTCAACTTTCGAATTGAATTACTGGAAAACTCATATATTTTTTTATAATTTAGGAGTATTTCTCTATTTTTTAGGAATGATAATTTTACCTTCTTTGTATGAGTTCAAGAGAATGAAATAATTGGGGCGTCTTTTGAGGCTTTTAGTTTGACTTGGGGGCCCCTTTGGTGCCGAACCTCCCTGCACCGCGAGTTCTGCGTGACCCTCTGATAAGTACGCAACTGATTTATTGTCTTGTAGCGCTGTCTGAAATTATGTAGTTAAATGGGGATTCCTTGGAAGCTTCCCAATGAATACAAGAATGTGATCAACAACCCGATTCGAACAGATGTTTTATGGCTAACCACCCCAACAAATAACACAAACTAATAATTGCTCTTATCTAGTGTATACCAGTATGAATGAGCAAGGGTCATAAAAATTGCAACCTTCGAGAACTTGTTGATAAAAGACTCTGAATTCCAATCCATTTGGAATTATTGTGAATGATCACTTCTGCCTTTTTACCTGAAGGTAATTTTAGTACGCGAAAGGTAATTTCGAAATAAAGAACAGTTGAGGTCTTTTCGAATAAATCAGTTATATAATAATATAGGGGAATTTTCTATGAAATGGGGAATTTCCAAATGTTATTGAGGAAATCTTCGATCCTTTCAGTTCGGAACAATTAATCTGAGCGGGGCCCCTATCGATCGCGGGCCCTGGGCACTTGCCCAAAGTGCCCTAGGCGAAAGAGGGGCCTGCTTCTGCTATATTTGTCGTTGCTGAAATGTCACTTATATTTTATTATACAAAAATTAGTTTCTTAGTGTATTTTGATTTTATTTTCAATGAATATATCTATCAATGAATATCTATTCAGAAATTATTAATATTTAATGTATTGAAGAGACAATGGGGAAGTAGCAGTTATCAATAGCGTGGTTACGGAGTTATGGGTTAGATAACGTTAGCTATCCTGTTTCATCCAACTCTCCCCTAATCTTTTTATTTCATTATTGTCAAGCGCAACATCAAATTTGTGGCGATACCTTTTCAATTGTGTCATCATGACCGAAATTGAGTTTGCTCAGGTCTCCGCCGAGCCGATAATTATTCAAGAAGGTAGCTAAACGTTTTACGATCTGGCAACCTCCAAGAGGAGCAATCACAGTTTGTGTTCCCCTATAATTTGGGTAACAAGTCACCATCGGAACATAGCCAGCACAGGCCAGCCCGCTACAGCTTCATCGTAATACCAAGGCCGAATTTTATGTCTTGGGAGCTTTTCAAAATTACTGTAATTTTTAAATAAGGCAATTACCCAGGGACTTACGGACCGGTGTGAGTAATAATGCTGGGATTTATGGCGAGCCAAAGAATGAATGAAGGATCCTTCGGACTTGACGTGCATACAAAAATTAATTGACATTTGGTTGGTACAGGGTGTTCTTGAATCGATTCTGTATTCGAAAAATCCGCTTCAGAGAAATGCATTTTTAGGTTTGCATAGCTTTTATCTCAGGCTTTGAGCGCGGCGACCGAATGTAGAGATTCCGTAACGAAAAAACCTAACACAGCCGTGTATCGTCGGTTCAGTTCGGCAGACTTCGGCACGGTGTTTGGGTGCTTGCGATTAGCAAGCAAAAAGGATTAGCAGTGCATAATGGAGTCGGCAATCTCGCTCTTGCTCTAACTATTCAAGTCGCAAGGTGGAACTTTTGACGAAATAGTCAATGAGTAGAGTGAAACACATTCTCAGGAACTCGTTTATGTTGCACTCTCTCGAGTGACTAATATTGAAAAATTGTATATTACGACAAAAAATGATAATTCTGCATTTAAGTTTTACCATAATCGAAGGCAAGCTGCATCGACTGCATCTTTGTTGCAATAGTTCAAAAGTCTGTCTTTGTATAGTGTTCAGACGATAGCTCAAAGTGTCTTGGATTTCATTAGTAATAAAAATGGCATTTCAATAATGACTTTCAATTGCCAGTCTACATAGTAACAAAAATACAAAGATTCAGTTAAAAGACAAACCAATGTGTTACTTCTTACCGAAACATGCATGACGCGTGATAATCCGATTGAAATACCTAATTTTAATTGTATTGTTCAATTCAGACGAGATACTGTTCCAAAAGGTGGGGTAGCTATTCACCAAAATAGTAATAATGTTACTTATATTATGTCTCCGAATATAGAAATAAATAAAGAAGACGTTAGCGATGTTAATGTTAGACGCTCATCTGTCGGAGATATTTGTGCATGCTCATGCAAACTTAAAAATGGCCTTCACATAGTCATGGTAGCAATTTATATTTCCCCGAATCCAAAATTGGACGAGGTAGGGCATTTTATTCATCGCACTTTACTGGAGTACACTGAAGAAGGATCTAAAGTACTTGGTTTCTTATTTCAGTTACCATAAACTTATAGTTTCAATGATAAACATTCCTGAATAACCTACATGTGTTGTAAGATAATAAAAAAAAATATTTCAAATCAACAATATTGTCTTTTATTTTTGAATAGATGCTATGCAATAGCTTCACCGCGGCAGTCCTCGAGTGCCACACGTGTTTTTTTTCTGATTGAAGCGATATTGAGCATTATCTGCTTAGATGTCATAAAACACCTAATGTGAAACATTCCACACACGACGAAACTTTTGGTGAAAATGAATGCTTGGAGCGCTACGAGAATACCAAAACGACAGCAGAATGTCGAAGGTGTACATCCTTCAAAGTATCTCGTATGCCCTGTGGGAAGAGAACAATTTCATAAAAGTAAACATATTATGTTGAATGAAAAACAGACAGGAAGAGAGTATTTATCAAATAGGTTATACAGGTTTCTGGTTCCTGAGATGGAGGTGAAAACGAGTGATTTTAGGAAAAAACTGGAAAACGAACGAAGAATCCGAGTTGAATTAAGAATCTTAACATCGGAAGAAGATGAAAATTTTTCTAACGATTAAATTCACGTTTCTCTGTACAATTCCTCATACTCGTACAAGTATAAGGCAATTTCTGGACGAATGTCCCCAAAGAGACATGTTGTGTTCAATCAGAATAAATGAGTTGACGTTTGAATTTCAAATCGTTCACAGACTGTTGAACAAATTGATGTCATCTAGAAGAACTTGTCCTTGCCATGAAGATGAATCAAATTAACATCACTTTATCGGCTCACATACCTCTCTCCAAACGACTGTAGAATGGTTTGATGAATTTATATGCTTGGTTTTGCAAGGAAAATAGTGATAGCTCTTATTCCTGATATTCTCATCTGAATAACATGAAACTGAAAAGTGGCAAAAAACTTAGCAGGATCCCGATCTGTTTGAAACTGTTTTACATCAGCGAGAACTTGAGAGTTTTTTACCAAGAAATAAGTTGTTTCACACAGATTTATACAGGGTGTACCCAGTTTGACGGCCTATAAGGCTTTCTGGAGAATTGGACCTATTTGAAATATGAAAATTGGGATTATGTTATTGTGTGACATTATCTACCTGTTTTTTTGTTGTTGAATTTGATAGAGTATGCGATTCTGAATACATTCGTATTCACATCGTTGCATTCGTCGAAATACTTTTCAAAACATCGAAAAAAAACTGAAGAAAAAGGGAGATTACAGTATTGGGTATTATGTTAGTTAATCCTATTCTAAATATCTTGAACACAATCTGAATGAAATGCTTGCACATTTTTCAACAAAGATTTTATTACTGATCCTTTCATCAGAGTTCCTGGTTTTGACCTTGTAGGAGAATATGGTAATTCGTATTAGAACAGGCCATGTACGATGCAACAGCATGCTCTTCCGATGGAATTCGGTTGAGAGCCCTAGTTGTGAGTGTATGGAAAATGAGGAGATAATAGAACATATTATAAACAGTTGTCTCATTTATGAATTTCTTGATGGTTTCGAGACTATGCATAAAGTAACGAATGTACTCCTGAAATGGGTGGTTAATTCAAAACTAATTTAATTTATTCTAAATAATTGGTTTCTTTTCTGCTTTTGTCTCTTTTCATTTCAGATTAAGAATTGCGGGTCGATTGTGTAGAATCTGTTTTTCTGTGTCCATAGGATGTTCTCCTAAATCACGCTGAGGTCCTTCAAGAATTCTCTGATATTTAACTTTTTCATTTGTTTTCTTCGAACACGGGTCAGGTAGGAGTTTTTTCAGCTGAGATTTTTTTCTTTCCTCATTTGATCATAGTTCAGACCTGTATGGATTTCCAGTGTTTCCATTTTGTCTTTCTGCATATTCCATTCATCAATGTTTCCGATTATGACTGAAAAATTATTCCTGATCAGTTCAGATATTCTCCAAAGTAAACTGCTCCGCATGAGTTAGGGATATTGACTTAACTTGCAAAAAAAAACATAGTTCAAATGAGATTTCATGATGAAAATTCATATTATTACGAATCCAAGTTGCAGAAAAAGAAATTAATTTTAGCATGTAGGTCTGCAGAGTATACAAGGTGGTTAAGAGACATCGAGTAAAATAACGAAATTCCATTCCCAGAGAATTCAAGCATTTTAAGATTATCAATACAATGTATGGCCTCCACGGGCATCAACAGCTTGACATCTTCCTTGCATTCTACACACGAGGTTGTTAAACATTTCTTGAGGAATTTGGTTCCATAAACGCGGCAGAAGCTCTCTCAGATCATTTAAGGATTCTGGGGAAGGTTGATGATTATCTTCTTTGGAGCATATCCCATACATGTTCTTTGCAATTCAAATCTGGTGAGTGCTGAGGTATTGGTAAATGTGGAATACCAAGCTCCTCGCGCGCATTCTCAACTATGGCTGCACGGTGCGGTCTAGTGTTATCGTCTAGAAATTGAAAAGTTTCACCAATAGCAGCGTGAAAATTTGGCAAAACATTGTCAATGACATGCTCTCTATAGTGTAAGGCGGTCATCTTCTCAGGACAAATGTGTAGATTTGTGCGAGCGTTGAAACATATCCCGGCCATACCAACACACTACCCTCTCGGAATGGATGGTCTTCTTGGACATAGCGACGATTACGGGGTATGCGTGGGATTGTCCATACTCTTATTCATCGAGAATCTGAAAAACGTCCAAATCTGGATTCATCAGTGTAGCGGGGGTATCACGCATGACCGATGGAACCATTAATTGTAGATCGATGTAGGGAGTCAGTCAATAAAGAGATATAGTAAACACCACATGGCGCTGCGAACAATTTCGCAATAATAAAATAATTTAAAGTGATTATTATAATTAATAATGTCGGGTAGTGTACTACCAAAATTGAACTTAAATCAAGGCAATCCTGCCGAACAATGGTCCGAGTGGTTAAGAAGTTTTCAATTTTACCTAATCGCTACGGAAACGAACAAGAAGGAAGAACGAATCCAGATCGCACAATTGCTACATTTCGCAGGACCTGAGTTGCAGAAAATATATTCCACATTCACCTTCAAAGAAGATGAAAAGGAGAAACTTCAAACTGTGATCGAGAAAATAAATCATCATTTCACGCCACGCCAGAACTTAACCTATCTCCGCTATAAGTTTTTCACGGCGAAGCAGACCGATGATATGTCAATGGAAAATTTCACTACACACTTACGAAATTCAGCAAAGAGTTGCGGATTCGGAACTCTGACAGACGAACTTACAAAATTAATGTTGATCTGTGGAACAAGCAATAATGAAATCAGACGAAGACTACTGCAAGAAGACGACGAAGCAGATTTAGAAAAGGCCATTAAATTGTGTTCGATAATCGAAGAATCAAAATCGCAGGCAATGAATATGGACCAGCATGCATTCACGGCGAGCAATCCCGTTGATCGAGTTTTCGAGACCCGCAGGACTGGCCGTTTCAGAAATCGGAGGTCCCGGACTCCAGAAGAAAGGAATACAAGTATTAATCGCTCTAATCGTGTCGAGGGTAAGACAGGATACATAAATAATTGTAAACGTTGTGGTTATAATCATTCAATTCGGAAATGCCCTGCTTTCAGAAAAAAGTGCGGCAAGTGTAAAAAATTCAATCATTTCGCTAGCATGTGTCGTGATAACAAGCAAATAAACAATTTAGAACTCGATAACTGTCTTGAAAATAATGAAACAGATGATGAATTTATTTATATCAATAATATTTCTGGAAACAATATCAACTCCTGGCTGACACAATTGAATATAAACGGAAAGAAATTAACTTTTAAATTAGATACCGTTGCCATGGCCAATATTTTACCTATAAAGCATTTTAATCAGTTAAATATTCCATTTTCAGAAATAGAAAATTCGAAAATAGTCCTCAAATCATATACGAAAAATATAATCCCAGTACTTGGTAAATGTCTTCTAAATTGCAATTACAACAATAAGAAATATTTAATTAGTTTTTATGTGGTTAATGACTTAACTGAACCATTACTTGGTTTGAATGCTTGTGTAGCACTTAATTTAATTTCTAAAAATGAACCTGAGTCAAAAGAAACAGAGGTAAGTTCATTGCGAATCATTAAAAGTCACCAATCATTATTGTCTGATTATACAACAGTTTTCTCAGGAATTGGCTGCATTGAACCCCCATATCAAATAAAAATTGATCCAAGTATTGCACCTGTAATTTCACCTATCAGAAGAGTACCTTTAGCTTTATATGATAAACTCAAGGAAACTCTGAATAAATTAGAAAAGTTACGAATTATTGTGAAAGTTGAAGGTCCTAGTGATTGGGTACACCCCTTTAGTGGTTGTACGCAAGACTGATAATTCTCTGCGCATATGTCTTGATCCTTTGCATTTGAATAAAGCTGTAAAACGTGAGCATAGTAAATTACTAACTTTTGACGAAATCACTGCCAAATTGAAAGGCGCCAAAATATTTTCTAAGTTAGATGCCAGCCAAGCTTTTTATCAAATACCACTAGATGAAAAAAGCAGTGATCTCTGTACTATAGGTACACCGTTTGGGCGTTATAAGTTCTTGAGATTGCCTTACGGTATAAAATGCGCCCCTGAAGTATTTAATGATAGATTTAGACAGATATTCGACATGGATCAAGTGGCTGTTTACATAGATGACATTATTATTTGGGGTAAAACTCCAGAAGAACATAACGAAATTTTGGAAAAAGTATTGAATTTAGCTCAAAAGTTTAATGCGAAATTTAATTTGAAAAAGTGTTTATTTGGTGTTTCGGAAATTAAATTCATGGGGCACATCCTCTCAGAAAACGGTGTTGCTGTGGATCCTGATCGTATCTCGGCAATAAAACAATTTCCAGAACCTTACAACAAAAAAGACGTTCAAAGGCTTCTGGGCATTGTAAATTACATGAGCAAATATATTAACAATTATTCTTTGCATACTAAACCTATAAGAGATTTACTCAGAAAAGATACCTATTTTACATGGGATGAAAATCATAAGTTGGCATTTCAGAAAATTAAAGAAAGCTTGATAAATAGCCCGATTTTAAGATATTTTGATCCAAATTTAGAAATTGTTGTTTCAGTTGATGCGAGTATGAATGGCTTAGGAGCTTGTTTGCTTCAACAAAATTTACCTGTTTATTATGCATCCAAAAGTCTAACAGATTCCCAATCATCTCAAGCTCAAATTACTAAAGAGTTACAAGCTGTTTACTTTGGACTCACAAAATTTCACGATTTTGTTTTTGGTAGACAAGTCATAGTTGAAACCGATCACAAGCCTCTCATTTCTCTGGTAAATAAACCATTGAATAAAATTCCCGCACGCCTTCAACGTATAATGTTACATCTCCAGAGATACGATTTTAAATTGATCTACAAACGTGGTAAAGAACTTATTTTAGCTGATTCTCTTTCAAGAGCATGTAACAGTTCAACAGCAAATGAAGAACTTGATTTGAAAGATATAATATGCGTAGTCACCGAATCTAATATTTCCGATGAATGTTTGGAAAGAATTAAATTGAACACTCAATCAGATCCAATATTACAAAAATTAAAATCATACATACTGAATGGTTGGCCGAAAAATAATAAGTCTATTAGAAATGATTTAAGACCTTATTTCAAATACAAAAATGAACTCATAAGTGAAAACGGAATCATTTATCGTAATAACAGTGCTCTTGTTCCTGGCAAGATGAGAAAGAAATTTTAGAAAAAATACATTACAGCCATTTAGGTTATAATAAATCAATTAGTTTAGCGGAAAAATCTGTATTTTGGCCCACAATCAAAAATGAAATAAAATCGATGATCGATAATTGCCCAGTTTGTCAAAAATATCGAGCTTCCCTCCCTTCAGAACCATTGAAGTCCCATAATTTTTCATGTATTCCCTGGTATAAAGTAGGTTGTGATCTTTTTGAATGGAAAGGAGTACATTATCTATTAGCGGTTGATTACTACTCAAAATTTATTGAAGTTGAGCAATTAAATCATAACCTAAGTAGTAATAATATAATTACAACTTTGAAGAAGATTTTCGCTCGTTTTGGAGTCCCCAGATATTTTATTAGTGACGGAGGAACTCAGTTCACATCGGAACAATTCAAGAATTTTGCGAGACAATGGGATTTTGAACATATTATAACATCTCCAACGTATAGCCAATCAAATGGAATGGCTGAGCGACATGTACAAATTGCAAAAAGATTAATAAAGAAAACTATTGAAGATAATAAAGATTTTAACTTGGCACTTTTACAATTGAGAAATGTACCGTTATTCGGAAATAACTCACCAGCGGAAATTCTTATGTCTAGGTCTACTAGAAATCCGTTATTACCGACTAGTAAAAATAAGCTGAATTCTCATTTAATAGAAAAGATTAGATATGATAATTATTTGAATAAAGGAAAAAATAAACAAAAAAGTCACTTCAATTCTAGAAATGGGGTGAAACCACTACCGAAGTTAGCCCCAAACACTAAAGTCTGGGTACAATTACAACCAAAATCAATTTGGCAGCCAGGGTTGATATTGGAAAAATTGGGAGATCGTAGATACAAAGTTTGTGTTGAAGGAAAGGGAACATATATTAGAAATAGAAAATTTTTAAGACCGGCTTTTTCTTCATTAAAATCTCACAATAGTTATGATGTACGTAAAATACGTAAAAACAAAAAATTAATTTTCGAGGAAGAGCAGAATTCACCGAACCTATTATATAAAAACTTAGAATCTCTGCAGGGTTTGACTGGAATAAGTGGAACTGAAGTTGACTATGAGTTCCAGGATGACTCTTCAGATGTAAGCTCAAGTAATAATGTTTGTAATTTTGAAAGTCATTCATCACAACGTGAAAATAATTGTCAGTTTATTCAGGATAGAAATGTAACAAGAAGTGGTCGAATTGTAAAGAAACCAGACTTGTATGTTTGTACATAAATGTAAAATTACTCATATAGGTTATGCAATTGAATGTACTTCATTTGTTAATTTTAGGAAATTTATGTTTTCTTGTTTTTATTTTATAATGGGGAAGATGTAGCGGGGGTATCACGCATGACCGATGGAACCATTAATTGTAGATCGATGTAGGGAGTCAGTCAATAAAGAGATATAGTAAACACCACAATCAGTGAAAAGGACACTACGCCATTGATCGTTCCAATTGATATGTTGCCTTGCCCATTCCAGTCTTTGACGCTTATGGTAACGTGTTAATGTACGTCTAGAACTTAGATTTACCTCTCTCAAACGTCGTCTGATGGTTTTCGATGGAAACTTGGACCCCATCTGCATTTTGAAGAGTATTCTATAGCATTCTACACGTAGATGTAGGCTTTCTTCTCGCCGAAAAGGTGATGAAACGATCCTGAGCAGGTCCAAGCTTGGGTCTTTTGAACACGGAACCTGTCTCCCTGAACCTATTCCGAATTCGAGATATCACACTTTGGCTGACTTGGAGCCTTTCCGCTAAAACAACCTGAGTTAGGCCACCCTGTAGCATTCCGATAGCCCTATTAGCCTCAGCGTTTGTTAATTTACGTCTTGGCATTTTTTAGAAAACACGTTTCAATCGAAACCGTTAATAAACTGACTCCATTTCAAAATAAAAAACATTCATGAAGCATATGCAAAGAACCAATCTTCAGAAAAAAGCGACCAGATTGACAAAATATCTCATACTGATTTTTATTGGATCGATTCAAGTTGTTATTGAGTTTTAAAATGATTTCACAGCGATTTTTCCGAAAGTTACATACTTTTCAAAACGATTGCTCTCGTGGAGCAGTATATTTAGTATGGCCTCCCTTCTACTTAAATATCACCGATCTTCTATGAGACACGTTGTTAATCCCTAAAACCAAATCAATAGAGACCTGTATTACAATCACTTGTTTCATTCGAACAATGTTCACACGACAGCTGTATAATGTTTAGGACCCGAACAACTAGTTCATTATCAATCTATACATACTAATCAACTGTACACTACACGGGTAATTACGTACAAGGTGACCTGCAGAGATGATCATCCTATTTGTAAATGCACGGTTGGGAATTTAATCGGAGGTGACATACGCCAGGTCCTGCCCATATTATCTTGTGGAAATTGGGCGGGATTGTTATTATGCATAATGCATCAGTTCGTGTTGCTGAAAGGTATCGTGTGCTAATGACTTACTTCAGATAGCATCATGCGAATGATGCATGTTCAGAATGTGTATGCAGTGGGAGAAATTCGGTGTTTCTACCCAAAATCTATGCCAAGGATTGACTATTTTATCTTCCCGTTTTTCGAATATACCGAGTGAAAGACAGTGTTTGTTGAATATCCTTTATTGGAAAACATTCTGAAAATTTCTTAACTTAACTTTTGGGAAACAGTTCATATTGATAATATGCATAATTAGATACACTCCCCGTCAATAAATTCCGGACAGGCAAAATTTTTTTCAAATTCAACACCCTGTATCTTTTTTCGTGGTGCTGCGATTTTGTTGAAATTTTCACCAGGTATAGTACTGGGTTTTGTTATATTAACCTGAAATTAACCTTGCAAAAATATCTGTAGTTTATCCCTTATACAGGGAGAACCACTCCTTGTTTCATACCCTCCATTTCTAAACACCCTGTGGTGAATTTCATTAAGTTTCAATTTGAAGTGTGATCCTGTCTTAAAAAAATGTTTCTCGATTTACGTCAGTATCTGCTTTTAAAAGAAAGATACACATTTTCGAAGAAAGTGTTGCATTTTCTCAATTTTTATAACAATTTAAAACATTACTATACCTTATCGACTAGCAAACATACACAAACATCTGAAAATTAATAGCGTGTATTTCCACCTCATTTTCTCATCACATCTACCATACGATATGACATAGTTTCAATGCATTTCCGAATTGCTTCTGAGGGAATATTTTCCCGTTCTTCAAGAAGGGCTGTTCGGAAATCGGGCAAGGTGTTGGGCTGCCGATTTCGAACATGTCTACCTAGCAATATCCCATACATGTTCAATTGGATTTGAATCCCGACTTCTGGCTGGCCACACGAATCGTTGAATATTAGTCTCTTCAAAGTATTCTGTTACAACTCGTGCAACGTAAGACCTAGCATTGTTCTGCATTAACAGAAATTGTTGCTTCCCCCAGAAGCAATTCGTAAATGCATTGCAAGTATGCCACGTCGAATGGTAGAAGTGATAAGAAAGCGAGGTGGAAATACACGCTATTCATTTTAGGATGTTTTTTTATGTCTGCTAGTCGATAAGGTTTCAAATTGTTATAAAAATTGAAAAAATGCACACTTTCTTTGAAAATGTGTATCTTTTTTTTGAAGCAAATACTGACGTAAATCAAAAAACATTTTGTTAAAAAAGGATCACACTTCAAACTTAAACTTGATGGTATCAAATTTTCCGCCACAAATTCACCACAGGGTGTTTAGAAATGAAGAGTATAAAACAAGGTTTTGTTTCTCCCTGTATAACGGATAAACTACAAGTATTTTTTGCAAAGTAAATTTCAGGTTAATATAACAAGACCCAACACTATATCTGGTAAAAATTTCAACAAAAATCGGAGAATCACGAAAAAAAAATTTGACAAAAATTTTTTCTGTCCAGAATTTATTGACGGGGAGTGTAGATATATAGATAATTTTCTTTATTTCAAATATTACATAATGTACATGATAAATGAAATGACGTCAACACAAAAGAAATCCAACTCAAATTTCCCATACTAAAATAATCCCCTAAGCTATAAGTTCTAGCTCAATTGACATATCTTTCACTTTCACTTCTTTTTTAAATCTAGAAAGACTTTTACAAACATTTCATATGATAAGGTAATTCATTAAAACTTTGATGCACGTATAATATGGACCCTTTTCGGTCAAATTTAACCTATGATATGGATATTAAAGATCTTCTGTTCTAGTATTATAACTATGTCTTTCTCCAAACTTATCTGTATTTTTAAATACAAATATTAAACATTCATAAATGTATTGGTGGATCAACTGAATTGGAACCTAATGAGAGACTCAAAAAGTATTTGATAAAGCTAGACTGCCACTGCATCACAAACCTAAAATTCAATGAACGTAAACGTAGATAAATTTTGATTGAAAAAAAATCTACGACAAATAATTACGCAAGAAGAAATAGAACCACATCCTATGAAAATGGTGTTGTGTATAAATTCTCAAGAAGTTTGAATAAATTGTATAAGTTCATTAAACCAAAATAACCTTTAAGAAAACAGTTTTTTCGACATGTAAACAGTTTCCCAAATTGGAGCTATTATTGAGGATAGAAATATGCGGATTTCGCGACCTTGTGTCACTCTCTATTGTAAAACTTTCAAATCTTCAAACAAAAATATTCAACTAGTTTTGTTTCTGAAATACAGGGTAAAAATGAAAATTGTCACTTTTTTTGAGAATGTGATTATTTCTCAGGCACTGTATGAGGCAGGAAAAATGAAAACTGATTTTGATAGATATTTTGACGCAAAATTCAGTGGAGTAGTTAGAAAAATTCAGACTGTTTTCAAAGTTGAGCAAAAACTTGTTTTTTTTCAAATGTATATTTTGACGTCGAATTTTTGCATTTTTTTTTTTCTAAACACATTGATGTTTCACAACCTAACCTTCAATAATCTTCAGATTTAGCGAAAATTTCATATTTATGTTTGTTTTTCTGATAATAGGCCATGCATTCTTTCACACATGCGTTTAATTATTTCATTTTTGAAACGTCATGTGCCTTTTGATCCTATTTATTTATTTATTTGAACCATGAACTCGAAAATATCTCTCTTGAACATGAACATAAAATGGTTAAAACGAAAAAAAACTTTGATATCAATAGTGGAATTTTTTTGATGCATGTTCAGCATTTATGAATGTGTTAAGACGAAGGACGAAAGAGCACAAAGCGAAAAATATAACTGAAAACAATGCTTGTAATGAGTTTCATTACAGCACTAGCACTACTTTTTATTAGTACTGTGATGAACTCATTATAACGATACTTAAATAGAGAAATAACTATACTAAAATGGTTTACCCGATTTCAATCTGGGATATTATCATCTGGAATAAGGGAGAGTATGGACAAGAAATTAAATTTGCTCCAGAAACTAAAGGTTGTAACAAAGAAGTAGGTGAAGACATAATTCTCAATACATAATTATGCTGAGTATCAGTTTTTTCAAATGAACATGTTGACATACAGGCAACAATTTTCTGTAGCAGAAAAAACCAAGGCTTGCTTCTGATGGATATTAGTTCGAGTTTTAAAGCTTCAAATCTACATCATCTTGAATATGCGTTGAAATTAAGAACGAAAGAAAAAATTCAGAAGGAAAAAAACGAAAAACAAGTACAAGTTATCTTACGATGCGATAACAGATTGATATCTTGCCTCTTAAATTCATCGATCTGTGAGAATTAGCTTCGTATACAGAGTGAGTCTTTGACTTGCACATATATTTTAAACGAAAGATTTTTGAAGTTATAGGAATACCTATTTCGTAGGATGTCGTATTTGAATCCAAAAATTTTATAACAACTTGTTGATCGTTATATTATTGATTATAATTGTAAATTCAAAGCAGCCAACCGATCGGGATAGTATGCTACTTTTTTTTCGTCCTCAATGTACCAGAAATACTCGATTGACGTTCTTCAGCATCGACCGGGGATTCATTATACGCTACCCGCTATATTTGCGGCATATCAGAGGGCCCTTCGTGTTCAAAACTCTGACATACTGGAGTATATACCATGATTGCGTACAAGATTTCATTAAAACTCTGCTATTATCCTTTCATTCTACCCTTCCGCATCTCGAGGAGTACTTTCGATGCGGAGAAGCCTAGGGCGTTTTGGAATATTTCAGAACAATATCGATGCTTGATAACAATGGAAAATGATCTTGTCTGGAACGGAGTGGTCCGAAGGAAATTCTTCTGTATGATGTTCAAATTGGGGGTTGTCTGGTGAGGAAGCGGAATTTCGATGGCATGATGTGGTTTACCAAATGTTTTTTTTTCATAACTAGTTGAGAACATCACGCTATGTACATTGAACACCTTTCAACTGACCCACCCTGAAAAAATTGTTTTTTATTGGTCCTACATGTTTCGAAACAGGTGCTGGATGTATATCCTATTTTCGTTCACTATTTTTATACACGATAGTGATGTACGTACTCTAATAGGAGACCTCAAAGGGAATTAGTATAGACTGGGTAAGGATGTGACAATTTTTTTCGGATCGCCATAATTTCGTTAGTATACAAAAATAACTGAAAGACAGATGTCTTATGAGGTAAAGTCAAGACGGGAAAAAACTAGAAGAAACATTTTTAATAAATCATGGAAAAAAAAAAATAATCAAAAACGAATGAATCATTAGAATTCAGAAACGATACAATGCATATAATTTTCATTTATGTGTACATGGTTTGTAGCTTCTGTATTACTAAGTCGATTTTGGTAGACCATCAGTAGGATCAATTTTTGTGAAAATACTTATTAGATTGTCCTTTATTTTGATGAAGCCACGAATTTTCTTCTACATTTTTATTTAATCTGTGTTAATATGCAGCTAAACAAATTATTTGAGAATTGATTCGGTTCATTCATGTATTCACCAGTTTTTGAATAGTATAATCTGAAAACAAGTTGCAGAATGAGCTCCTATTCCAACACGATTGTTCGAAAACGAGCGACGAAGGAGCGAGTTTTCGATAGCATGAGTGTTGGAATTGCCTTCTGCAACGAGTATTAGACGGTATTTTCTCTATTTCAGTCAATTTTTGTAAAATACTCTCGAAATTCAGATTAGTGACTTCTGTATTGTATCTTGGCAGTTGGTTGTGACATACGAAATTTGACAGATCACGGAATTTGAATTGATTTGATTCGAAACTTGATTCGATCGCAGGTCAGTACTGACAACCAGAAAATGAAAAATATAACTAAAAACAATGCTG